>CM035417.1:6161048-6733548 GCA_020310875.1 Ceratopteris richardii
CTCTCTTTGTTGCTTAAACTTAAAAGAATTTAGTTCAATTTCTTCAAGCGATGAAACGGAATGTGATTGTTTGATTTTTCAATGTCACCATGCCATCATGAAAAGTGTTTGTAGTTTTCCCAATTATGCAGGGTTTCCCTATTTTAGTTCTTTACATCATCATTACCAATGTCTGCTTAAGATTCGGTTAGAACAAATCCCTAAAAAATTCAACTCTCTTCAACCTTTTGGTAGTCCTGCGCTTGCGTTCTTAAAGTGATCGAGTCTATTTTTGTGCATTATAAATGTCCGTATTGTAACCAATGCCAAGAATTATTAGATTATCAAGAGTTTGGAAATCCAAAACTGACTTTGTATATGATTGTCTTACATGAACAAAAGGTATCTTTGTTGTGTGAGTCAGAGAGAAACGCTGCATGCTATTTAATTTGAGGAAGTAGCTTCAAACCATGTATGTAGATTATATGTGAATGAACTTTATGCCATATGAGTGCATGTTTTCAAGCTTCTTAAAAAGGTATGTAGGTGTTAAATATATCTCGTATTCGAAATGTAAATGTGCTTTTCTACAAAAGGGTTATGGATGTCTTCGATCTCATTCCAAAAAACATTAATAAAATATGTAAATTATTGTAACAATGTGCCATAGGTTTGATAGAAGGTTCTGCATTGGAAATGTCTAAAGCTATGGACTGAATGAATTCAAGAAAAAAAAGATAAACATTCTTGCAAAAGGAACACTCTGGAATACTTGGAAATGATGAATTGATCAATCATCAAGACTCTAGAAGTTTTATCAATTTAAAGTTTGTTGTTCTTTCTCCCTCCTATTTTAGAACTACTCGACAGTGTGGACAAGAGCTTGGAACTCGTTAGCCCTTATCCACATGGACCTTTTGTGGATCCATGAACACCCCATTTATGAGTGGATCACTCTACTTCTTTCTTTTAGTAGATGATCACTCCCACTACATTTGGGTGTATTTCTTGAAGTCAAAGGCAGACACTTTTACTAAGCTTCGTGAATAGATCACCCAAGTGGAGAATGAAGTTTCCAAATTTGTTAAGACCATCCGATTAGATGGAGGTGGTGAATTTATTAATTATAATTTTCATAACTTCTTAAAACAAAAGGGAATCAAATGTCAAGTTTTGCAACCGCACTCCATCCCAAAATGGCATAGTTGAGAGGAACATCTGCATTGTGATGGAAACACCGAGAACTATGCTTCATAACAAAGACTTACCCTACAAGTTTTGGGCACAAGCTGTGACTACTACTGTTTACATACTTAATTTAGTCTTCACATGTGCACTACACAACAAGACACCATTTGAAGCATACTATGGAAGAAAGCCTAATGTGCATTACTTTCGAGTATTTGGCAATCAAGCATTTGTCCATGTGCACAAAGAATATCACAACAAGTTTCAATCCAAATGTAAGAAGTACATATTCATAGGGTATAGTCAACATTCAAAATCCTATAGAAAATACAATCTCGAGAATCACTCCATCACAATTTCAAAAGATGTTATCTTTAATGAAGCTTCAAGATAGTCCACAAAAGATCCAAACACAAGTCTCCATCCACCCATCTCCACTTCAAGGGGGGACACAGTCGTTTCAAAGCAAACATCAGAAGCCAGTACTTCAAGTCATCTGAGAATATCTCAAAGACTTATTGACAAGAGATAGAACAAAGTCATTATGTCAATTATGCCTTGATGCATTAGATTTGACAATACTAGAACTTTCTAATTACAAAGAAGCTCGAGGAAAACCTGAGTGGCAAGCACCTATGCAAGTAGAAATGGATGAAATAGAGAAGAACAAGACTTGGACTCTTGTACCTAAGCCCACAAATCATCAAGTCATAGGAATTAAGTGGCTTTATAAAGTTAAGTACAAGTCAGATGGCACATTAGACAAGTACAAAGCAAGGTTGTTAGCTAAGGGATACAAGCAACAATATGGCATTGACTATGAAGAAACCCTTGCTCCTATGGCAAGATTCACCACCATAACAATCATCTTAGCACTAAGCGCTCACTTTAAGTGGCCCATTTACTAGCTAGATGTCAAAAGTGCATTCCTCAATGGAGATCCTCAAGAAGAAGTATACGTTGAATAACCTGAAGGACTCAAAATCGAAGGAAAGGAAGACCATGTATACAAACTTCACAAAGCACTATATGGACTCAAGCAAGCTCCCAAGGCCTGGTATGAAAAGATTCACAAGTTCTTCGAAGATAAGAATTTCACAAAAGCAGTGCTGATGCAAACCTATACATCTACCAGAATGAGTTCTTAGTAGCTATCATCATCCTCTATGTAGATGACTTGATATTGACACGTTCAGATGAAGAACGCATCCAATTTATCATCACACAGTTTCACCTTGAGTATTCTATGATAGATGTTGGCCTCGTCTACTACTTCTTAGGTATGGAAGTTTGGCAAAGAAGGCATATTCCTATAACAAAAGAAGTACTACTCTGATCTTCTTTTGAGATATAACATGGACCAGTGTCGCTCAGTATCTACACTACTTGATCCAAACATCAAGCTCACACTAGAGGATCCATCATCACTTGTGGATGTGCATACTTATTGACAGCTTGTTGGCTCATTACTTTACCTTGCCAACACTAGACGAGATATTGCCTATGAAGTTGATATATTTTGTAAGTTTGCACATGAGCCTCATCAGACTCATTGGGATGCTACTCAGAGATTAATTTCCTACCTTGTCCTCACTCGACATCATGGTCTTTGGTATAGAGGGGGCAAAAAAGTCACTAGATATTCAGACTCAGATTGGGCTTGTGATCCAGATCCTGGATGCCCCACTCCCAAGTACATATTCTTACTTGGTTCAGGATCTATCTCTTGGGCAAGTAAGAAGTATCCTACTATTGCTCTATCATCCACAGAGGTTGAGTACCAAGCATCCAGCTTTGCCACATGTGAAGCATTTTGCTTTGGCATTTATTATATGACATTGGTGTTTTATAGGTTACTCCGACATGCATTCACACCGATAGCCAGTCAACCTTGGCCAGTGCCAAGAACCTAGTATTCCATGCTCAGATGAAGCACATCGAGATCTAGTACCACTTCATCTAATTTAAGAGAAATTCCATGCTTTAGATAATTAAGATGATTGATATTCCATTCATCTACCTTCTAACATTGATTTAGATAAAGATTTTAATTTTTCTTCCAAGTGTTATAGACATACTTGAGTTGCTAAGTCACCCTATGTGAGTCATTGAACTTGGCAGTTGACTTGAGCAATCAATTGAGCGTTCCCATCTTCCCGACACTTGAACGAGACATGAAGAAACCATAGTGCAACTCAAGTACACATAATTTATATTTTCTTGCATATGCATTGACAAACTTATCAAATAGTCATGGGCTTCTTCTCCCTTGTGAGCAAAAGCTTGATTCCTAAACCTTGAACATTCTTGGGTGTTTAGGGCTGATCATACTTGGTGTGAGTGCCTCCACAAAAATTGATAAGTGGTTATCCTCTTCTTGCCATTCCTCTCATGTTCTTTATCCGAAAAAGCTTTGTAACTAATACAACGATTCAAATTTGAATTTACTGATGCACTAATAGAGATAGAATGATTTGTGTACTTACAAAAAGGTGTAATAATGAAAAGTGGTTAGAGGAATGCAGATCTAAAGACAATATGCAGAAAAAGATGAGGACTATTGAGAAGTCATATGAAATGTGAGTTTAACTTTAGTATATTTCATAGTTTGTTTTTCCAACATTATTGTTGAAATTAATGACCTTGATAGAAACTATATGATGCTTTTACATGGCATCTAATTTAAGAGAAATTCCAAGCTTTAGATAATAAAAATGATTGAAATTCCATTCTTATACCTTCCACCATTGATTTAAATAAAGAATTTAATTTTTCTTCCAATTGCTATAGACATACCTGAGTTGCTAAAGTCACCTTGTGTGAGTCCTTGAACTTGGCAGTTTACTTGATCCACCAACTAAGCATTCCCATCTTCTCGACAGTGCACAAGATATCTATCTCGACATTGGTGACTTCTAGATCATCTTCCTCATACAACATATCATCTATTACTTCATCATTTAACTTGTCTTCGTCAATGACCTCTTCATCTTGGACAATGATCTCTTCCTCCTTGGCTATAGAATGCACCTCAAAGTTCACTATGGAGGGAGTTCCTTCTATGTCTATGTCCTCAGAAATTAGTCTGCTATGTCGAGAGACTTTTAAAGCAAATAGTGACTCTAGTTCTTTCGAATCTTGCATAAAGACAACCTACTCTTATCCCGCCTCACTATTGCATTTCTTCTAGAGGTGGCTACTTTGAACTATTTCACATCAAATAAAAAGTAACCAAACCTCCTAAACGATAGCTTCAAGGTATCTTGGATCACTCCACAATACTCAAGCTAACCTTCTTAAGCATTGTCCTCTCTTGCACTAGCTCTACTTTTTTGGAAAATGTTTGCTATCAATCCACTATCAAAAGTAGAACTATTTTTGTCAATTCATGCGATCCAAAATTTTCTTCCATGAGAGCATGGTGCATTGTATTTAGAAAGATCCCAATCACACCCCTTTGCGAGTTCCTCCTCTTCTTCAAAGATATCCTCACCCACTGCCTTTGCTTGTGAAACAGCTATATCTAGCCATCTACTCATTGGAAAGGGTGGAAGAGGTGGAAAAATTTTTGAAAGAGGCAAAAAGATCTTTCCTTTGCATTTGTCTCCTTGGCAATCTCGTACCTCTCCAACCACTTCTAGATAGGCTCAAAGTTAATGATGCAAAACTTGAATTCCTTCTCTTTAAAAGTTGTATCCATTTTTCTTTGCATCCCTTTACCTTGAGGTTCATCACCTACAAGACAAAATTCTTCAACATCGCTCCATAATCGAGGCATTTGGAGACCTAAAGTACATAAGAGCCTTAGTGGGCACAATATTGTCAAGTTTGATCACATCAGCACCATTATAAATAGCATTTATGCCTTCAATCTTCCCAGTCAAAGAAGATGATGTAGGTAGCTATTTAACATGCCCATCAACATTGTATCCTTTACCTTTAGCATTCCTTAATGCATAGTAGTCTTTCTTCATATGTACTTTCTTGTGACAATGATGAAATTCAATATCCCTCTTCTATGATTTACTTCTAATCTTATTTTGTTGATCATTCTTTTCCTTGTTCTTGCTCCCGCCACATTGCTGATTCTTTCCTCTGTAAGAATCATGAACATTATTTGCATCTCCACTCTGAGTTTGAACCATAGATTTTCTATGAATTTCCTCACTCAAGAATGCTCCACATATGTCATCATAGATCAATTTACCATCAGGTGCACTATTTATAATAGTTGTGAAAACCATATCTTGTGATGATGGTGTTGGGCAAGATGGATGGATACCACAAGAGGATGAGTTAGTACTGCTAATCCTTTCTTTGTACCTTCCCTCTTTCACTTCCAAGTTGTGTTGTAGGCTCCTTTTGCTTGCTAATGACACTAAATAAGTGCCTACGTACTTTGGAGATGATGCTTCAAACAATTTAATCAAAATAGATAACTTTGCAATTAGCTTGTGACCAAAAACTTGCTATTTTGGTCTTAATACCTGCTGGATGTTTTGCTCAATGCTCATAGTACAGTAGCAATTATGACAATTCCTTTTGAAGGTATCTAACTAACTTAGAGAGCTAACGATTCCAAGTACAATCACTTAAAATGATGCACTATGTACTAAGAAATCAATTTAACAATCAACAACTTACCCCCGATTTTTTAGGAGCTATGCAGAGAATGACTAGTGACCACTTCGAGGCGGATTTCTCCCAATTGGCTGAATCAAATTGCTTCAAATTTTGATAGCTTGAATTGGAATTTGTGCTAGTTCCAAAACCCTTAGAACATGGAAAATTATTGAGAAATGACTGAGATTTGAGCATTCAAAGTATAATGTTCTAAGTGAACATAGTAGAGATGAAGACAAATGTGATCAACAATGTAATGTATTATGTAACAATGTTATACATGATCATTGGCATGAATATGATGCCCAATGATTGTGATAAGAGTAGGCTATAGTTTAAGCCTCTCAACTTCAACAAATGATCAACAATAGGCTTAGTATTGGGGCTCTATTGGCTCTGAGACTACATGTCTTATTCATAGGGACTTTCTTCAAATTTGAATTTGAAAATGAAATGAGGATGCACCTAAAAGTTCTTCCTCTAAATGAGGAGATATTCTCTCATGCGAAACGTGTAGTTCTTTGTTCTCCTAACTCCATGAGATGAGTGGAATTACAATATTCCATGGTCAAAGTCTTTTAGAAGTGGTAACTATCCAATTGTTACAAGCAATGCTTCACATAGTTGCACATATTTCCTTTCAAGCCTAGCCAAGTGTGAAGGCTTGTCTACTTGCACCAACAAATACCCCGCAAGCCAAACATCTTGGCTTGCTCTTCTTCATCAATCCTCTTGAATATCCTACAATCCAATTATAGCTTCAAACCTGCAAAGTTTAGTACCATGAAGTGCTTTGGTCAATAAATCTGCTGTTGGCATATAGGTCATATGAAGAGCATACAGGTACAATAGAGCAGTCATGCACAATACGGCAACAAGGCCTAATCATTTTTTCCATGGATCATTCACAACTCAAGTGATTTTAATCACTACACAAACATTGTAAATTCCGTTTTTGGTAGAATAGACTCCATTTTGTTCAAGCCGAGGAGTCCTCGAGCTTGAGGAGTATTAGAATTAGCTACATACCAATTTTCATAATTTTTAGACTCCGTTTGAGCCCTCAAATAGGCTCTAGAACCTAATTTTTAACTAGGCCGGACACTAGGTCTGGAAAAGGCCAAAGCTAGTGAGAAAACTATAAAAAGAGCTAGAGAGCTCATTTTTGGGGATAGATTGTTTGTGAATTGAGCTTATGTAAGAGACTTTTTGACTAATGCAAAGAACTCCATTGTTCCTCTACTTGTTCTTGCCTTGTGTGCACGTGTGGGTGTATGTGTGTGCATGCTTGTGTGCTCACTCACACACTTGTGCCTTCACTTGCTCATAGTCTTCATACTAGTCCTCACGTCTCCATGGATTGACAATTATGAGGTGAATCTTCTCACGTTGGTACTCACCATTGTGCTAGAGTGAGACCAAAATTTGGCGTCGTTGCCGGGGAGAGAGCTTCAAGGATGAGCGTGTGATGGTAAGACATCGAGTTGAGACATTGGAGTTATAGGTAATATCCTTTCTTTTCCTTATTTTTCTTCATTTTTTCCTATTTTTGCATCACCATCATCACCATCATCATCCCCACCATCTCCCATCTCCATCTCCTCATTTCCCTCATTCCATTGTGAGAGAGAGAGCGAGAGAGAGCTTGCATGCGATCTGTTTTTGTGTGCGTTTTGAGCTTTTGTTGCAGGAACTAGCTGTACCACCATCTCTAGCAGCTCACGCAGGTACGACAAACTCTACAGAGGTCCCGGGACGACGACCTCTGTCTGTCGCGACAGACAGAAAAACTTGATATTTTGTGAATGCGTGTTTGGCACAGTAACCTACACCATAAGAGCACTCCAAATCACTAGAAGTTTCTCAAAAATTTGCGTTTTTTCAGTCTATCGCAACAGACACCGTCTATCGCGACAGACACCGTCTATCGCGACAGACATGGTCTATCGCGACAGACCAAATTCCATGACAGATCTAGTCTATCGCGACAGACACCATCTATCGCGACAGACCAAAACCACGACAGACAATAGACCCCGTCTATCGTGACAGACACCCATCTATCGCGACAGACAGAGACCCATGATAGACCCCGTCTATGGCGAGAGACACCTGTATATCGCGATAGACCAAATTCCACGATAGATTCAGTCTATCGTGACAGACACCGTCTATCGCGACAGACCAAAACCACGACAGACGATAGACCCCGTCTATCGCGACAGACAGAGACCCACGATAGACCCCGTCTATCGCGATAGACACATGTCTATCGCGACAGACCAAATTCCACGAGAGATCCAGTCTATCGCGACAGACACCGTCTATCGCGACAGACCAAAACCACGACAGATGATAGACCCCGTCTATCGCAATAGACACCCGTCTATCGCGACAGACAGAGACCCACGATAGACCCCGTCTATCACGAAAGACACCGTCTATCGCGACAGACCCATCTATCGCGACAGACACCGTCTATCGCGACAGACACCGTCTATCGCGACAGACCCCTCTATCGCGGCAGACACCGTCTATTGTGACAGACACCATCTTTCGCGATAGACAGACATTTTCGGCAAAAAATTAAGGGGTAATTTTTTTGAAAATTTAGGCTAAATTTTGGGCATATTTGCATACTCAAATACTCATACACTTACAAAGGCCTTAGAAAAATGCATTAAAAATCCTGAAAGGTTCTGTTTGTCTGTTTAACCCCCTAAACCCTGAAGGGTCATAACTTTTTCATACGAAATCCATTTTTTGAGCTCTAGGGATTGTCGGAAAGCTCGTGATTTTATAAGAATAATGCGTTGATTTTCAGATATGATATTTTGAAGTTGACACACTGAGGGGTAGGTACACCAAGGGAGCTCTAGAGGAAAATTTTTTTTTTGCAATAAAAAGAGGGGGAACTAGGGTCATTAAAAAGTGTCTGAAATAAATTGTCTGTCAATTGAAGGATCAAATTGAAGCTAAACTTGGGGTTCTTACAGGATCATCGAGAGATTTTGGAGAAAGCAAGTAAGTGCCAGGGCGAACAAGCTTGGGAACGTGCTTCCTGGGTGGACAAGCATCTCCAGGAGGAGCGACTTGAGGTTGGAACATCTCTTAACCCCCTCAGTTCATTCTTAGCATAGGCTAAGTGCGAATAGTTGTCCTAAGTGACTAGGGGTACGATAGGAACACTCAAGTTTGAAGAGCCTTTAATTTCTCAAGTGCAAGGATAGGCTAAATTGCAGTCAAGGGATAACTTAAAGGAAAAGAACTTAAACTAAGTGGACGAGGAACATCAAATACGACACACTTAAGTGCTCTTGACGATGCTTAATTAAAAACAAGAAAACACATACAAAGGAACTCAAAAGGAACAAGTGATTGGTACCAAAGGATCAACAATGTACAAAGGGCATATGAACCTGAGATCAGGAAGACACCTAGGGAGAGACCGTCAAAGCGTTAGATCATCCGAGGCTAGTGTCAACCATACAGCCAGATCTTGGGCTCAACAATTGAGTGATTACCCCTATGCTCTAGACTCAGAAACTAGTGACTCTGACATGTCATATAGCATGGAAAGACCTGTAGGTAGCTCAGGAATGGCATACCTAGAAAGACCTGAAGGTCCCTACAAGACTCAATTGGAATACATACAGACCAACCGCCTAGGTACACACATCTATGACGATGGTGTGCGAAGATCTGTTGTCCTAATTAAAAATCCGAACCAGCCCATTGGACTAGAACACCCTGTAGTCAAGTTTGAAAATGGTTTGTACATAGATAAAGAAGGAACAATGTATGTGGTCACCAGCCAACCTGAAAGGATAGATGAGTTTGGCAACATAATCTCTGAAATTGAATTAGGTGACATAGAGCAAGGGAACTTAGGAAAGGAGCCGAAAACCCCTCGAGGCAAATCGGTCCTAACAAGAATAATCACTGCAGAATTAATTCCCCAGGATAATAGGAGCATAGAATTGCTCTAGAACCAAGGGACGGATGAGGCTTTTTGGAGGTACAAGCTTGAAAAGCCTAATGAAGTGGGAGCTCTTGCCATCTACGAATTCAAAGATCCTGATAGCCTCCAGGCAAGGTGACCTACTTAGATGGTGCTTCTGAGAGAATTTTTGTGGTCTCTGAGCATGGAAGACACACATACACTTGGAAGGGAGAATTTGTTTTTCCCCAACCTCGATCCAATGTGTCTTATGGTCACCAAGGAGCTGGAACATCTCAAGCTCATGGGACTCAAAGAGAAAGGAGTAGAGAGAGACCTGAGGTAAGCTTTGCCAACTCTTGGGGAAGAGAAAGAACGAGAACGGAAACAAATAGAGTGGAACCTGAGGGACATAGGGCCCCCGGGAACCGAAGAAATGCCGATGATTTCCCTTTGCCAAGACCGAGAGAGCACACGAGGACCTTGAGACCGACCCAGCTAGTTAAGTCCATGAAAAACTACTTCGATGGCATTGGAGACCCCTACGATCATGTAGCTGAGTTTAGGCAAGTCTTGAGAGCTGAACAAGTTGAAGATCTGTTCACGCAGTACAATGCCTTTGGTCTAACCCTTAGGAACACCGCCCTCACATGATTTCAGCCACTAAACGAGAGGTAGTTTAGGAGCATACATCAAGTTCTAGAAGCATTCATTATCGAATTCTCTAAAAGTGGCATAAGACATAACACATCCTCATTGATATACAGCTTCAAACAAACATCTCAAGAGACAGTGAGGCTCGCAGGCAGAAGATTTAGGCAATATCTAGAGAGATGCCCGGCCCTAGAGTTACCCACTCCAGCCAAGCAAGTGGCCTTATTTTTAGATGGATTGTTAAGCACCAAATTGAGATCATATGTGTACTTGAAGGATCCTAGATCCATAGAAGAATGTGTACGCATGTGCATACACATTGAGGATAATCTAGGGGAGGAATTAGAGCTCTCAAAAATCTATAAAGATTCAGATAGTTCTAGTAGCCTCATTTCCTCACAATCCACATCAATTGAGGATCTAGCAGAAAAGGTAGCTCTGAAATTAGGTGTCTCTAGCAAGCAAATTCCTAGATTTGCCCTAGGAAAACGATGCTATACTTGTGGAGGAGACCATATGGCTAATGTGTGCCCCATCATGGCTCAACCCCAAGTGAACCCTAACAACGAGTACTGCACCATAGAAAGGAGGTACACCAATCATACAGCACAAGACTGCCCATATAACAAACAAGCTGTTAGACAAAATTATTCTCAGCCATATACACAACAAGGAAAGTACCCTAATCAGTACCCACAACAACAGTATGCTAGGCCCCAGCAAATCTATCAACCACCCTATCAAGGGCAACAAAGACCACAACCAGTCCTAGTGCAGCAAGCTCCTGCCCCCACCAATGTGATTCCAGTAAAGTATGCAGCGGCAGAAGAAAATCTAAATAGAGCTTTAGTGCCAGTGACATCCTCGTTTTCAGAAAGTGATCCAAGTGATCATAGTTTTGACTCCACCCATGTCGAGAGCGCCCAGGCCTACTACATGCAATCACCGGAGCATAGTGAGTCATATTATTTTGAAGAACCGAATGAATCTAGTGGGGAGCCAGAATACGCAAACGTCATGTATGCCAACCCCAACTCGAGATCCCAACCTAGGCTGATGAGACCTCCATTTCCTAGAGGGCCATGCTATCGTTGTCAGGGAGATCATCTCATTCGTGATTGCCCTCTACCTGCACCGACACAAACCCAATCTGTGACAATTCAAGGCTTTTGTCCCGATTGTGGAAAGGAGCATTTGTTACGACAGTGTCCCAAGAACCCCGCCAATATACCAAAAATTGCTCCTATCAATGTTATTGGCTTAGTGGTAGACTCCACGGGAAGTGTGACTTCCACGGCTCCAGTACAAGTCATCACGAGAGCTCAGGCACTTAAGCAAAACCAAGACCTAGGCCACGAGAAGACTGCGGAGGTTAGCGAGACTGAGAGTCAGAATAAGAAGAGGACAAGGGCTTGGAGAGATAGCCGTGAACGTATGAAAAGGCAATGGGCAAGAAAGATGAGCAAACTTGAGGAAAGTCTACGAGAAACCAAAGCCAAAATCATAGAAATCACATCTCAAACGCACTCTCACACATCCCCGCCACTACCATCCCCTTCACCCTTCATTCCTCTACCCACCAATCCACCACACGTAACCCAACCACCACCCCGAGTAGGATCAATCTAGCCGATCCCACTCCTGAAGATCTAGACATGATGCTTAAAGCATATCAGGCCAGAATCCAAGAAGGGCCCAATGTAACAGATCATGAGAAATGTTATCCTAGAGCTGATCTAGAGCTTGAACGAACTAAGTTGTGTGCCAAGATGGTGGAATTGGCTCAAGCCATGTTTGAGACCAGTCACCTTTTCACTTGCTCTAGCTCCACTAGAACACCATTGCATTTTGATGGTCTGTTAGACAGATTGGAGATGTTAATTGCAAAGTCTGGAAAAGGAACCAACTCCCAGGCTAAGGAGAAGGCAAGTGATAGAATAAGCATTCCTCCCAAGGAAGCTTATGTGCCTAACTCCACTGAACCAGACACCCCTTCTTCTATGAATCGATACACACCCGAATTCTTGCGAGAGATTCAAGAAGAGAAATGGGCTAAAGAGAGTGAAGTTCCTCCTCCCATTGAACTTGTGGATGGCACACACGATCAATTCCCACAAGACCTTCCATCCATTTATGTAGAGCAGGAGAGCGTCCAATCTCAAGAGAGATTCGACTTCGAGTCCAATTCCTTACAAGAGCTACCCCATTTCACAGGTCCATGGGAAGCTAAGTCTACTTGTATGAGAGCACCGATCGTCAGGGTAAGAAATGAAGATTCAGTCATACCTAGGAACACGGAGGTAGTGAAGAACACCAAAGTGCAGTGCAATCTCACTTTGGAAGAGCTGCTTAAGGTTAGACCAGAAGTGTGGAAACATGTAGCCAATCAAGTGCCCGAAGTAGCAGAACCACATTCCCAGGTAGGATCCCAAAGAACAGTGCCAGATATAAACTTGGACAAGATAAGAGACATGATTGAGGGAGAAGAAGGAAACACCTATCTCCCCATCACTCATCAGGGCTACGCAACCAAGGCCATTTTGGACTCAGGTGCAGGAGTTGCAATTGCTACCACTTCCTTATGGAAACGTTGGGGCAAACTAGCACTCGGGCCAACGAGAATGAAATTGCAGATGGTTGACGGTCACATAGAAAGACCCTTAGGAATACTAGAGGGGATAACTCTTACTACTTGTAGTGTAGAGTTTGAGCACACATTTGCTATCTGTGACTTTAGCAAAAATCAAGCCTATGAGATGATTTTGGGGAGACCATTTATGCGGCAGTTGCAAGTGGTACAGGATTGGGGAACCAATTCCTTCTATTTGCAACACTTAGGTGTTACAACCAAAGTCAATCTCAAGGATTACTCTCATAGAGATGTCCCTACTATCCAATGGAACCCCATCCATAGAGCCAAAGATGATACGGAATCGGTGCATTCCATAGGATCAGGATCCTCATGGATGCATGAAGACACTCACTTATGGAAGAGGAGAAAAGAGAAAAAACCAGAGAGGTAGGTGCGAAGGAAACACATAGATCAGTTCAAGACCCAGCCTATGCACCTGTAGTGTTTCCGGACGAAGAATTTGAACCTCACGGCTGGGCAGAAATTCTAGCAACTATGGATGTAGCCATCAATGAAGAGCAATGGACACCCCACTATGATGAGGATGGTTATGACATTTTGGTCTTCTCCATAGAGCCAATCATGGGAGATGCAGTTTTAGAGGAATGCGAACCTAGCCCTGATGCATTTGAGGATGCAAGTGACTCCGATCTTGAGTCAATCATCATGGACCCACCCTTTGCATCAGACGAAGAATATTTCTATGAAGTAGAAGTTTACCCTCAGAGACATGAAGAGCTCACTAATGATGTGAGATTAACCACACGAGTGACCACTAAGAGTGAAGGAAAGAAAAGGAAGAAGAGAGAAGCCGCACCAGAGGAGGAAAAATCCCTGTTTGAGGTCCCTGAAAATTTCAAGAAGTATGCAATAGAAGATAGGAGAGTCATGGTAAGAATGCCAAAACGTGATGCACAAGCAAGAGAGGCCTATGATAATAAAGAAACCACCAAGAAGGTAGTGGTAGCCATAGAAGAAGGAGAAGAGAGGTGCACTTACATAGGACATGACCTCACTGAGGAAGAGGAGCATGAGCTGATAGCTTTGCTAAGAGAGTACAGAGATGTATTCGCTTGGAGTTACAAAGATTTGAAAGGTGTCGACCCTGACATATGCGCCCACACGATTCCCATGACCACAGAGGCCAGACCTTCTAAAAAAAAGCCATACACATACAATGACAACTATGCTGCCAAGATCAAAGAAGAAATAGACCGCTTGGTTGAAGCTTGATTTATCTATGAAATTGAGCACACTGAATGGGTGTCCCCCATTGTAGTGGTGCCCAAAAAAAATGGTAAATTACGTGTATGCATTAACTTGAAGAAGGTTAACGCAGCCACTATCAGGGATAGTTATCCGCTTCCTATCACCGAGCATTTACTAGAAAGGGTAGCCGGCAAGGAAGTGTACAGCTTCCTAGATGGGTTCTCTAGCTACAATCAAGTAGCCATTGCACCAGAAGATCAACATAAGACGGCTTTTGCCACACACTGGGGCATATTCGCTTTTAGGGTAATGCCCTTTGGTCTCACCAATGCACCCGCTACCTTCCAGAGGCTGATGTGCCATGTATTTAAAGAGTTCTTGAGGAAGAACTTAGAAGTCTATGTTGATGATCTTTGTGCTCATTCCGACGTTAGACAAACCCATATTCCTGAACTCAGACAAATATTTGACAAATGTAGAGAATATCAAGTCTGCCTGAACCTAGAAAACTGTGTTTTTATGGTCAGGCAAGGCAAGATTCTAGGGCACATAGTGTCAAAGAATGGCATATCCACTAATGAAGAGAAAGTAAGAGCCATAGCAGAGTTACCTAGGCCAAAGAACGTCAAGGAAGTACAAGCTTTCATGGGGCATTGTGGTTATTACCGATGGTTTATACACATGTATGCCATCATAGCAAAGCCTCTGTACGGACTTCTGAATAACTTTGAGTGGACTGATGAGTGTGAGGACTCCTTTAATGAACTCAAAAGAAGATTGTGTTCAGCACCAATCTTGACCACACTAGATTGGAATAAACCCTTTCATGTTCACATGGATGCATCCAATTATGCTATTGGATGTGTACTCGCACAACCTACGGGCAAAGGTAATATGGATCTCCCAATTGCCTATGCAAGTAGATAGTTGAATGCAGCTGAACGAAACTATACGACCACTGAGCGAGAAGGATTAGGCATGGTATATGCAGTTCAAAAGTTTAGACACTATTTGCTTGCAAATAAGTTTAAATTTTTTACTGATCATCAAGCTCTACTTTAATCGGTGAACGAGCCATGCAACACAGGTAGATTGGTGAGATGGTTCCTCTTACTAATGGAATATGACTTTGAGGTAGTGGTGAGACAAGGCAAGACTCATTTGAGAGCAGATCATCTATCTAGGCTCACATCAGGAGAAGCCCCACAAGGAGTATCAGATGACCTTCCTGACGCTTACTTGTTTAATTTGGAAGTTGTACCTCAGTGGGCTAAGCCATTAGTGCCAGTATTGACATACGGGCCTAATCAACCAGTCATAAACACTCAAGATAGAGAGGTAGTAAAAGCCCAGAAGTACCATATCATGGCAGGAAGTATGTACAAACAGACAGATCAAGGGATATTGGCTTGTTGTGTGGAAGAGGATGAGTTCGCTAAATGGTTGCAGTTGGCACACGTAGGTGCATTAGAGCAACACTACTCAAAGCAAAGGACTTTACAGACACTTAGGAGATTCGGAGTGCATTGGCCTACTATGGAAGCTGATGTACATAAGATTTGTAAAGAATGCCCAATCTGTTGCACTAAACCACCTGTGGAACATGCCACTCTTGATCAAGTGTCCATAGTGCTAGATTGGAGTGAACCATTAGTAGCCTTCTTGAGGACGAAAACATTCCCTCCAGATATGACCCTGACGAGACAAAGAAGTCTAGAACAAGAAGCCCTAGATTACTCAATCATTGGTGATAATCTATACAAGCGTGGTAAAGATGGTTACTTGAGACTATGTGTCCATGAGAGTGAATATCTCAAGATCTTGGAAACTGCTCACCAAGGCATAGCAAGAGGACACTTTGGACCAGATCAGGTGATCAAGGCAATACTATTTGCGGGCTTCTGGTGGCCGACCCTTCACATGGATGCACATACATATGTGAAACGGTGTGATGTCTGTCAGAGAACTCAGTATCCTATACGCAAGGATGAGATGCCACTGAAACCCATGATGGGTGGACGTGCATTCTCTAAGTGGGGAATAGACTTTGTTGGTCCTGTTAATCCCCCAGCTAAGGGCTCACATGTTGAGTGTATCATTGTGGCCACAGACTATGTAAGGAAATGGGTAGAAGTAAAAGCTACGACGAAGAATGATGCCCAAACAACCGCTAAATTCTTATTTGAGAATGTGTTCACTCGATACGAGCTACCCATAGAGCTAGTAAGTGATAGAGGGACTCACTTCTTGAATGAAGTCATTGAAAATCTTCTTCAAGAGTTCTTGGTGATACACAAAAAGTCTGCCCCCTATCACCCACAAGCTAATGGACAAGCCGAAAGCACAAATAAGATTCTATGCAATGTGCTAACCAAATTAGTGAATAACAAATGCTCTGATTGGGACAAACAGCTACACCATGCTGTTTGGGCATACAGCGTTGCCTATAAAACGGTACTCCAAGCCACGCCCTTTCAGATGGTTTTTGGCCAGAATGCACTGCTACCATTAGATTTGTTGATACCAACCTTGAAAGTAGCACAAGAGCATGATTGGACAGGCCATGAGTTGTCCTCTAGAATCTTCGATCTTGAATGACTAGGTGAAACACGATTGAGGGCTGCAGCAGGAATTTATGTAGCCAAGAAGAGGCAAAAGGCATATTTCGATGCACACGTCAAGGATAAGGGCTTGAAAGTAGGAGACCTAGTCCTAGTCTACACCTTGAAGCAACATGCACGGAAGTTAGAGAAGAGAGGTCACGGGCCAATGATTATCAATAGAATCTCCACAAGTGGAGCAGTTCAACTAGCCACTCTAGAGGGTAATATTCTACCAAGTTACATAAGTGGATGCAGAGTCAGGTTATATCAAGAACCCCTGACTGAAGAGATGCTAAATCGACTCAACACTGCCAAGAAACGTAAAGAAGAAGAGAAATGAATTCGAGAAGAAGCACAGACAGAAGCTTTAGAACGCATCCGACGAATGAAATTGAGGAGACAAGGTAGAGACCAGCCTATGCCTGACACTCACGAACCTCTAGGCTATCCCATGGCCATGTGCGAGGCTTCAGGTGGACATTCCGATAGAATAATGGACTGACGGCCTTTTGTAGCCCTAGAAGTAGGACAAGGAGAGAGTGTAAGGACAGTGAGAGCTTTAATTGACTCAGGGGCCGCCACTAGTGCAATTCGACTTTCTTACTGCCAAGAGCTACAATTACAAATCAATCCTATAGAGGCATATCTCATAGGATTGGGAGGTGTGGAAACCCCTTGCATTGGTGAGGTGGAACTTCCCCTCTACATTCAAGAGGTGCTAATGACAGTCAAAGTGCTAGTGTGTGAAGATGAGGATCTTACCGAACCTCTTGTCCTAGGCCAAGACTCGATCTATGATCATGCAGTCAGCCTCAACCTAAGAAACGGACTTCTTCAGGCATGGGTAGGCCAAAACCACATCACGATTGAATTAGAAAATCAAGCACATAGGCCACTAGAAGAGGCACCGAATCCTGGTCCTTCCAGGAGTCCACCTGAAATGAACCATGCTACTCTTGACCAAAGTTCTATGGTGCAAAGTATTGCCACTCATGACAAAGATACAGAAGTCAACAAGGAGTTCCCTTCTTTTCCAAAGAGAATTCGAGGAAAGCAAGCTAGAAAATACAAGATACAGAGGAGCCCGAGGACCAAGAAGAATGAACACCAACCAGTACAATACAGAATACCCCATGGCATGAAGCAGATCTGGATATGCAAAGGTGACCAACTCTCAGCTTTGGAGACAGGATTCCAAAGAGGCATCAAGCAAGCTAGAGTGTCGAGTGTGAAGAGAGATGGTGGATGCAATCCAAAGATGAGTAGGTGCCGCTACAACCAGCTTCACACCAGCCACCTGAGACTTCAGAGTTGATTAGTAGACCCTTTGAGCTTCCTAAATCCACCAAAATATCAGCCAAGTACTTTGGAACATGTATCCCAAAAGTTTAAGTCAAGACAAACAAGTTGCGAAATGACTAGCTCCCAAAACTTGCTATTTTTGGACATACACCTGCTGGACAAAATGAACAGTGCTCTCAACCTGGTGGGAATTAGAAAAATTCCTTTTGGGCATAGCAAATAGACTTAGCAAGCTTCCCAATCCAAGTTAAAACACTTGAAATGATGGACTGAGCACTGAGAACAAGTTTCATCAATTTCTGGAACATGCCCACCATTCTTGGGGCTCTGCAGAGATAGACCAGTGAGCAATAAATTGTAGATATCTTCAAAACTATTAATTTAACGACCTTGAAAATTTATAGGTACAAATTAGACAGTATGAGCTATCCAAGGCAAGTTAAATCACTGAAAAAGGTTCAGTAGAACTCAAGATATGACCTTCTGAAGTTACTGCTTTGAGTGAGTATAGCAGAGAACAAAACAGAGAAGTAGATGATAATAAATGTATAGATTGACATATGATTACAACCACATTGGCAATGAATCTTTGCACAATGGGAGTAGAATGATGGAGCTATGGAGTAAGCTCTTCAATCTCTACAAAATGACATCAAGTGGTCACGTACAAGGCTTGCTAATCACCTCTTCCTTCTTGCTCTTTTTATAGCTATCCTTGGAGGGAGTTTTGAATTCGAATTCGAATGGCTCCACCTAAAAGTGATCCCCAAAGTTAGGAGAAATTCCCTCAGCTCAAAAATTCATGATTTTGGTAGTTGGAGCCACGAATTTGCTTTTACATCATGGATGAGGTAAGCCATCCTTTTCCTTTTTTCTTTTTCCAAATACAAGAGATAAAAATGAACTCTTTTACAAGAGGTGTTCACATGACTACTCAACTTACAAATGAGGATATCAAATATATCAAGCATGTAGGCTTGGGTAAAATGCACCAACAGCTCCCCCTCAAGCCTAACATGCTTGGCCTTCAAATAAGTCTTCAATTGTCCTTGATTTCCTGCAAGCCAATCATCAACTTGAATCTACTTAATTTTGTACCATCAAGAGCTTTAGTCAACATGTCGGCACATTGCATATCTATAGAGACATAGGATAGTTGAATATCCTTGCTCATTAGCTTCTCCCTTACGTAATGGTAGTGGACTTCAATATGCTTGGTTCTAGCATGGTATACCGGATTAGCTGCTAGATGTAGTGAGCTTGTGTTATCACCAAAAATGTGAGGTGTTGAAGAATGAAGTCCAAGATCTGTGTACAAAGACTTTAACCACATGATTTCTTGAGTTGCATTAGCCAAACCTCTATATTCAGCTTCGGTAGAAGATAATGCCACGGTTGGTTGCTTCTTTGATGACCAAGAAATGATTTTTGAACCTGCAAATGATATATACCCGGATGTGCTTCTTCTATCATCTCTAGATCCGGCCCAATCTGCATCTGAGTAGACTTTTAGCTCAATATCTGAAGTAAATGAATAAAACAAACCTTCGTTCATAGTCGCCTTTAGGTACTTGAGGACTCTCTTGGCCGCTTCCATGTGTGGTCTTCTCGGCTTATGCATAAACTGACTCAATATGCTAACACTATAGCATATATCCACCCTTGTGAGTGTTGCATAGTTCAAACTTCCAACCAAGCTTTGATAGCTTGTGATGTCTTCAATTGGCTCTCCTTCATAAGCACTAAGCTTATGATTTTGCTCCATAGGTGTACCTGCACACTTTGTATTTTCCATCTTGAACTTGACGAGCATGTCATGGACATACTTCCTTTGTGTGATGTATATACCTGAATCTGTGTAGATCAACTCCAATCCAAGAAAATAAGTGAGTGGTCCGAGGTCACTTATTTTGAACTCCTCCGTCATTTGACTCTTTACCTGTTTGATTCCTTCAAGATCATTGCCTGTGATAATAATATCATCAACATACACACATAAATAGATCACTTCAGATCCATTCCTCTTTATGAACAAAGAGGTATCCGCCTTGCTAGCTTTGAATCCTTGGTCCTGCAAATAAGTCACTAATCTGAAATTCCAAGCTCTTGGAGCTTGCTTCAATCCATACAAAGCTTTCTTTAGTTTGCATACATAGTTAGGATGATGTGCATCCTCATATCCAGGAGGTTGTGCCATATACACTTCCTCAGAAATCCATCCATTCAAGAAAGCATTCTTTACATCAAGTTGATAAAGATTCCAATTTCTAGATGCAGTAAGACTAATGAGAACCCTAATTGTAGGCATTTTTGCAACAGGAGAGAAAGTCTCCTCATAATCAATACCATGGGTTTGAGCAAACCCTTTAGCAACTAACCTTGCTTTGTGTCTATTTATACTTCCATCTGGATTCCTCTTGATTTTGTATATCCGATTATCTTCATAGATGGCTTGTTAGGTACAAGCTCCCAAGTGTCATTCTCCTTCAAGGCTTCCATTTCTTCATCCATTGCATCTCTCCAAGCTTTCTTGCTTTGTGCTTCTTCGAATGTGGTAGGTTCTTCATTGGTTGAATCCTTTGCAATGTAGATTGAGTGCTTGGTGACCAAAGAAGTATCATAACCAAACCTCTCTGGTTTCTTCTTCTCCCTCGAAGACCTTCTAAGTGGTTGATGTGAGCTCTCGGGTCCATATGTAGCATCCTGCATCTTTGCTTTACCTTTGTTCTTCCATAGCTTTAGTCTTTCCAAGTCTTCAAGGTCAATCTCCGAATCACTTTCTTCAATCTGCTTTGGCTCCTTTGGTTGAAGTGATGGAAAATCTTCATCCAAGTCATATGGCAGCTTCACTTTCCTGTCATCATCAAACCATGATTTGTTTTCATCAAAAATTACATCTCTACTCACAAAAAATCCTTTATTGGTTGGATTGTACAATCTATATCCTTTTTGGTTTTGATCATAACCAATGAATACACACTTCTCTGCCTTGGGATCCAATTTCCCTCTTACTTGAGAAGGAATGTGAGCATAGGCTAAGCATCCAAAGATTTTGCAATGCTCTAGACTAGGTCTTCTTCCATTCCACACTTCATATGGAGTGGTTCCATCTAGTGACTTAGATGGAAGTCTATTTATGAGATATGTGGCTGTCGACACAGCCTCTGCCCATAGGTAGTTTGGCAATCCCTTTTCGTTGAGCATGGACCTTGCAGCTTCGACAATAGCTCTGTTCCTCCTCTCTGCTGCACCATTGAGTTCGGGTGTATACCTTGTAGTGACTTCCCTTTTAATGCCTCTTTCATGCAAGAAGGCATCCAATTCAGAAGAGAAGTATTCTCCTCCACCATCTGATCTGAGTCGTTTCAAAGTCCTACCTGTTTGGTTTTCAACAAGAGCAATATACTTCTTAAAGCAATTAAACACTTCATCCTTGTGCTTCATGAAAAACAGAATGGTCCACCTACTACAATCATCTATGAAAGACACATAATATCTTGAGCCTGATATAGATGGCTCCTTACTTGGACCCCACACATCCGTGTGCACTAGATCCAAAGGATTTTGATACATATATCCTTTCTTATTGAAAGGTTGTCTATGAGCTTTGCCGAATTGACAAGCTACACACTTATAAATCATGTGTTCCCTTGTGATATTAGGCAAACCAAGTACACTTTGGTCCCTGCAAATTTGTTTGAGTGTCCTCTCACCAATGTGAGCAAGCCTTTTGTGCCATATCTCCAACTCTGTAAGAGTTTGAGATCCATAGCTAAACAAAGCTATGTTCTTTGTATCTTCCACTTCAAAAGTGAAAAGCCTTCCTGTCTTTTCTCCTTTGGCAATCCTTCGAAAGCCTTGCCTTGGGTCTTCAACATATGCTCCAAATCGATTGAATCTAACCTGCCATCCTTTTTCAACAATCTGTCCAACACTTATTAAATTTTTGGTAATTGTAGGGACATACAAGACTTTCCTTAAGAGGTTCATATTCCCATCTGATGTCTTCACATTACCTATCTTCTCCACTGAGTGCTTTGTGTCATCTCCTGTCTGCACTTCATGCTTGTTATGAGGATCTTCCAAATCAGAAAGTAAAGCCACATTTCCTGCTACATGGTTCGAGCATCCCGAATCAATGTAAAATATGTGATCATCATCCTTACCCTTCTTCGTTGATAGATTCATAATCAATAATGAATCTTCTTGACTTTGGTCCTCTGCATAGTTATTGTAATCTCTTCTTCCTCTATGGCCACTTTGATAGTTGTTGTTGTTGTTGTTGTAATTGTTGTTGTAGTAGTTGTTGTTGTTGTAGCCTCCATTGTATCTACCTCTATTTGATCCATAGCCACCTCTATTGAATCCTCTTCCTCTTGAGTTCCTCGGGTTCCTGAAACATTCTTCAGTAGTATGGTTAGATAAGCCACATATGTTGCAAGGTTGAGATGATTGGAATCTCCCCCTACCTTGCTTTCCACCTCTGCCTCTTCCTCTAGCTCTTCCTCTACCTGCAAAGTTTGCTTGGAAAGAGCTTCCTTCATCTTCATTCTTCCTATTCTTTGACTTGTCCTTGACCTTAGCTTTATCAGAATATAAGGCAAAAGTTTGATTACCTCTTGAGGACTCACCACCTTTGCTAATCTTTGCTTCATGAGTGAAGAGCTGGCCCATGAGTGTGTTGAGGTCAGGTACATGCATATCCATGTATAAATCCATTGCTGTTGTGAAAGACTCCCACTTGTCGTCTTCTTTGATTCCATTCATGATTTGTCTTATGATTTGCTCCTCTTCAATTACCTCTCCAATGCTTCCAAGTTGGTCGGAAATCTCCTTCATCTTCTTTGTGACATAATCAGTCACATTTTGCTTCAGGCTTTTCTTCATTGTTGTGAACTCCATCCACAATTGGTTCTTCCTTGCTCGAGTGTTGGAAGAGAAGAACAAAGCAAGTGCATTCCAGGTTTCTCTTGATGTCTTGCATCCCTTGACATGAGGTAAAAGAAAATCAGAGATTGAGTTTAGAATATAGGACCTTGCAAGTGCATCCTTTGAACACCAATTCGAAAGTCCTTCCACTTCTTCATGTGATGGTTGCCCTTTGTTCCTCATGGTTGGCATTGCTTCATCTCCGGATATGAATCCATATAGATTCCTCCCTTGAAGGTAAGCCTCCATCCTTAGAGACCATGCCCGGTAGTTGTTTCGATCCAATTTGTCAATTGTTGATGGAAATCCATCTCCCATGTTGCTTGACTATGCTCTGATACCACTGTGAAGAGAGATGGTGGATGCAATCCAAAGATGAGTAGGTGCCGCTACAACCAGCTTCATGTCAGCCAACTGAGACTTCAGAGTTGATTAGTAGACCCTTTGAGCTTCCTAAATCCACCAAAATATCAGCCAAGTACTTTGGAACATGTATCCCAAAAGTTTAAGTCAAGACAGACAAGTTGCAAAATGACTAGCTCCCAAAACTTGCTATTTTTGTACATATACCTGTTGGAAAAAATGAACAGTGCTCTCAACCTGGTGGGAATAAGAAAAATTCCTTTTGGGCATAGCAAATAGACTTAGCAAGCTTCCCAATCCAAGTTAAAACACTTCAAACGATGGACTGAGCACTGAGAACAAGTTTCATCAATTTCTGGAACATGCCCACCATTCTCCGGGCTCTGCAGAGATAGACCAGTGAGCAGTAAATTGCAGATATCTTCACAACTATTACTTCAATGACCTTGAAAATTTATAAGTACAAATTAGACAGTATGAGCTATCCAACGCAAGTTAAATCACTGAAAAAGGTTCAGTAGAACTCGAGATATGACCTTCTTAAGTTACTGCTCTCAGTGAGTATAGCAGAGAACAAAACAGAGAAGTAGATGGTAATAAATGTATAGATTCGCATATGATTACAACCACATTGGCAATGAATCTTTGCACAATGGGAGTAGAATGATAGAGCTATGGAGTAAGCTCTTCAATCTCTACAAAATGACATCAAGTGGTCACGTACAAGGCTTGCTAATCACCTCTTCCTTCTTTCTCTTTTTATAGCTATTCTTGGAGGGAGTTTTGAATTCGAATTCGAATGGCTCCACCTAAAAGTGATCCCCAAAGTTAGGAGAGATTCCCTCAGCTCAAAAATTCGTGATTTTGGTAGTTGGAGCCACGAATTTGCTTTTACATCATGGATGAGGTAATCCATCCTTTTCCTTTTTTCTTTTTCCAAATACAAGAGATAAAAATGAACTCTTTTACAAGAGGTGTTCACATGACTACTCATGTGACTTACAAATGAGGATAATATCAAATATATCAGGCATGTAGGCTTGGGTAAAATGCATCAACATCAAGGACTATAGCGAAGGAGTACCCTAGGCATCAATCTAGACAAACCATTTCTATTTGGGTTCCAAAGCAGTCAATGAAGGCTACCCCAAAGGCTAGACAAATATGGGTGCCCAAGACCTGCTTACCAGCTCAAATAACTTCACCTCCAATCACTAGATCAAACCAACACTCACGAGTCCTATTGGATCCCATCCCAAGGCAAACATCTACACTCCACACCACCACATTCTCGGTCACGCCTCGGAATGTTTGGAAATGGGTACCCAAAAGGCCCCAAACCCAACACACTCCAGTCCGCAAACCTTCACACATCATCGCCAATAAAAGCAACGATTCCAGCATCAAAGTTTGGAGACCTAAACCCCATATCAAACCCCCTGACCCACCTTTGTAAATCCTTTCCCTCTGATGTAGGGGCATTCTGAGAACTTTGCACAACCAAAGTATGCATCTAGAGTGAACCCTAACCTACTAACCCACTTGTACACACATCACGAACACTTCACCTACTAACCTCTAACCACTCGGAATGTCATGTTGGTATTGTGGAGGGAACACCATAACATCTTGTTTCCAATGCAATGCTAATGTGCCTCTCTCTTCTTCTAGCAGATAAGCATCAGCAACTACAAGCACTCTCATGGCAGAAGCAACAGGTCCGAGCTCACAGGCAGGAATAATTACTGCAGGAATTGATGTGGATAGTCTACCTGTTGATGTGCCACCAACTGAACGACCTATGGAGCTGCAACACCTTCAGTAGATCCCGGTACCGGATCCACCCACAGGGATCACAGAAAGAGTCCATGCCAATTCTCATTGGTTCAATGGCATGCCAGGCCCATTAGGAGAGGCCAAGTATATATGGGAGTCTAAGTGCGAATATGGCAGATCTTGGGTCAGATTCCAATTCTTCTCCAAGGAGTTTGAGACTCTACAAAACACACAGGATCTTCAGACCATATGGCAATGTGGAGGGCTAGCTGAGTACTTCAAGGCACCATTACCCAAACCAGACCTCCTCCGATGCTACTATCTGGTCTCAACATTACAGGCTAATGCAGAAAAGGACAAACCAGGATCATTTGTTCTTCCTTCCTTATTGGGCAACAATGAGTTAAAGAGGTTTGAACTTACCTTGGAGTTGGTGAGCTCTGCTTTGAATATGCATGGCACACATGTACCTTCTGAGAAGGATGCTCTCGTTCCTACTAACATGAAGGATAGGAAACTACTGAAGCTTAAAGACATGGCAACACTCACACCAAACGTGTCCATCCCTCTCCGTATGTGCATGCAACATTTTTCTTTCCCCGGTCAAGACCGCTTCACACAACCGCACAAAAGAATTTGATTGGCTCTCTACTTAGCGGAGACAGGTGCGTTACCAATTAAGCTTCCTGTATGGATTATAGATCAGTTGTATGAAGCAAATAAAAGGTCTTCTAAGAAATTAGTGGTGAACGGTTGCTGTGCTATCACACGCATTATCTACCAGTGCTTAGCATACGATGTACCCATTGAACGTGCCTTAACTTGGGCACAATTACAAATGTTTAAGAAGCTCAAGACGTCCACACATCAATCCAAGCGCATGAGGGATTCGATCCCTTGTGTCCAGACACGTGAAGTTCTGACTACTCTTGAAGTATCGCCACGAGGGGAGGCCACTGTACCTCCCTTTACCATTAGAATACCCAGGTCTAGATCTGAAACTATGACACAAGCTGCCCCTTCAGCTCCTCCTGCTCCATCTGAATTTGAATTTGCTACAACTGGAGATGTTGAAGGAATGGATCCCCAGGACTTCGTAGCATTCTTACAAAGTACACAACTCTCTGCTGTAGAGTTTTATTCAGATACAGAAGAACAAGGCACATCTTCACAAAGAAGGAGAAAATCCACAGAAGGTCGCCATGTACATTGGGGTGACGATCAGCAAGGTCAACAACAAGGACACCTAGAAGAAGAAGGAGCATATGAAGAGGAGACCATTGAAGCCCCAGCTTATACAGCAGAACTCCGAAGGCTGTATCAAATCATGGAACGAGTGCGATCGCAACAACTGCTCACCGAACAGAGCAGTAGGGTACTCATGACTCAGCTATTGGAAGAAGCAGGAGTTGACTCAGAATATAGTGAAGGTCTCTTATTAATGGGTAGTAGAAGCAGCTCGGATCGCCATTAGGAGATCGCCAGTTCAATATGATCCACGAAGATTCCACACACGACCACGGTCAGGTAAAAACATCCAGATCCCCATTACAACGGCAGAAGGACCGATTATTACATTCGAACCCATTGACACAACCTCCCAAGCAGTAGAAACCGCTAGCCAAGAGCACCCAGTCACCCATCATGAATCAACCGAGCCACTACCACCCACACCCCTACCATCGCCTCCTAGAACAGAAGTCGTGGAGATCACCTCGACCACTCAACCCACCAAACAAACATTCATCTTCCGTACTCCCACCTCTAGTTCCACCCTATTCTCTACCTTTGAAAACCCAATCTATGAAGCAACCACCATCACTACACAATCCACCGAATCGCTCATAGAGCCTGCCCTAGGACAACTATCCCCCATGCCCTCAGCCATAGGTCATCCTGACTCTAGATCCATATTCATGGGTTTCCCTACGACCACACCACCTTTCATGACCTCACGCCTCTATGACCTCAACCCCCAACCCCCATCTCTCCACTTCTCCAATCCCTCCATGCCTTCCTTGCTAGAACTTTTCAACCCAGGTCTCAATCATTCCCTTTATTTTCAGCTCCCAACCCCACTTCTCATCTATTCACCACTTTCACACACACACACCACCTACCATTCCAATGTATATGGTAGACCCCATGCTCACATCCACTCCTGAAAGTATGGACATTTCACCACCCACGGCACCTCCCCCACCCCCCACACTTCCACCTTCTCTCATTCCCCCCCACCAATTTCACCGACACACACATCTCCATTAGACACATCATTCACTCTTCCCCTTCCCCAATCCCCTTCCCGTGCACCCTCCATTGTACAAACCACACCATCATCCATAGGAAATGCATTGGACACCATGCTCACATGTATATCACAGTTAAGGACAGAGTACAATCAGCTCCAGCAACATAAGGCACGACTACAAGAGCACTCGGAGGTGCTACAAAATCGTCTTGCTGCAAGTAGAAGAGGAGAATACTCGCCTCCATACACAATTCCAAACTTTGCAAGAGGCTCATAGTGTATTGGAAGTACAGTTGCAGAATATAGACCAAGAAACAATACAAGTGGTAGAAGTTCGAAGAAATGTTCAGATCAGGTTTTTGTGAGTATCACTCGGAGGTCTTCGCACCAAAGCCAACACACCTGCTCCATCTCTTTGCTTGTGAACAAGCCATGTACTCTGAGTACTACACCACACCGCAACCAGAGGCCCCCAGTGCAATAAATTGGGATGCATTAGAAGCTGATCTAGCAAGAGGCTTAAGGATAGGAGAACACGAACTTGCCACCAATGTCATCCAATACTATATCGACCACCCGATAGAACAGAGGTCTGTCAGGGGTGACAGACGCTAGGAAGGGGGGAGAATGTTGGCATACAGGTCATATGAAGAGCATACAGGTACAATAGAGCAGTCATGCACAATACGGAAACAAGGCCTAATCATTTTTTCCATGGATCATTCACAACTCAAGTGATTTTAATCACTACACAAACATTGTAAATTCCGTTTTTGGTAGAATAGACTCCATTTTGTTCAAGCTGAGGAGTCCTCGAGCTTGAGGAGTATTGCCAATTTTCATAATAGACTCCGTTTGAGCCCTCAAATAGGCTCTAGAACCTAATTTTTAACTAGGCCGGACACTAGGTCTGGACAAGGCCAAAGCTAGTGAGAAAACTATAAAAAGAGCTAGAGAGCTCATTTTTGGGGTTAGATTGTTTGTGAATTGAGCTTATGTAAGAGACTTTTTGACTAATGCAAAGAACTCCATTGTTCCTCTCCTTGTTCTTGCCTTGTGTGCGCGTGTGTGTGTATGTATGTGCATGCTTGTGTGCTTCTCACTCACACACTTGTGCCTTCACTTGCTCATAGTCTTCATACTAGTCCTCACGTCTCCACGGATTGACAATTATGAGGTGAATCTTCTCACGTTGGTACTCACCATTGTGCGAGAGTGACATCTGCACATTGCATATTTGTGGATAATTATGCAAGTTGAGTCTCCATGTTCAATAGCTTCTCCCTAACATAATGACAGTGAACTTCTATATGCTTGGTTTGTGCAGGATAGATGGGATTTGCTGCAAGATGCAAAGAGCTTGTATTGTCACCAAAGATCATAGGTGAGTGAGTGTGAAGTCGCAAATGTAAGTAGAGCAATCTAATCCATATGACTTCTTGAGTAGCATTGGCTAATCCCCTGTATTCAGCCTCTATTGAGGATAAAGCAACTGTAGGTTGCTTCTTGGCCTTCTTAAAGTTGCATAGTTTAAACTTCCAACTATGCTTTGGTATCCTGAAATGCCTTCAAGGAAATCACCTTCATGAGCACTTAATTTATGATTTACCTCCATAGGGGTGCTAGATATCTTGGCATTCTCCAAGTGGAACATCTTCAACATGTCCTGGACATACTTCCTTTGATCCTGAATTTGTATAGACCAATTCAAGTCCAAGAAAATACTTTAGAAACCCTAGGTCACTGATTTTGAACTCTTGCATCATTTGGTTCTTGATATGTTTGATGCCATTGGCATCACTACCTATCAAGATGATATCATCAACATACACACATAAGTATATCAATTCTGATTTTCTTCTCATGATAAACAGAGAGTAATCTACCTTGCTCATGATGAATTCTTGATCTTGAAGATAAGTGGTCAACCTATGATTCCATGATCTAGGTGCCTGCTTCAAACCATAAAGAGATTTGTTCAATTTGCATACATAATTTACCTTGCTTGGGTCTTCATAGCTAGGAGGTGGAGCCATGTAAACCTCCTCTAAAGTCCAGCCATTGAGAAAAGATTTTTTCACATCCAATTTATACATATTCCAATTCCTTGATGAAGCCACACTTACCAATACTCTAATGGTTGGCATTTTAGCCATAGGTGAGAATGTTTCCTCATAATTAACTCCTTGGCTTTGTGAAAAACCCTTAGGCATAAGTCTATCTTTATACCTGTTTATGGATCCTTCTCAATTCCTCTTGATTTTGTAAATCCATCTAGATTTAATTACCTTCATTGATGCTTTCCTTGGTACTAGCTCCCAAGTATCATTCTCTTGGAGTGCTTCTATTTCTTCATTCATATCTTCCTTCCATTCTGCCTTGGTCTTTGCTTCCTCATATGAAGTAGGTTCTTCAAGTGATAAATCCTTGGCAAGATAAATGGAATGTTTAGTAACCAATGAAGTGTCATACCCATATCTGATTGGCTTCTTGCTCTCCCTTTGTGATCTCCTTAGAGCTTGGTTGGATGATTTAGGTAAGTCTTCCAACCTCTTCATCTTGGCCTTTCCCTTTGATTTCCATGCCTTGAATTCTTCTAGGTTGATGATGTCCTCATCATCTAATTTGATGTCTTCTATATGGCTTGGTTTCTCTTTGGTAAGGCTTGGAAACTCCTCTTCCAAGTCATATGGCAACTTGACCTTCCTACATTCACTTTCAAACCAAGAACCAGTCTCATCAAACACAACATCTCTACTGACCATAAAGCCCTTGTTGGATGGATTATAAAACCGGTCTCCTTTTTTATTTAAATCATACTCTATGAAGATGCACTTTTCTGCCTTAGGATCTAGCTTACATCTGATTTGAGATGGAACATGCACATAAGCAATACATCCAAAGATTCTGCAATGATCAAGTGATGGCCTTCTACCATGCCATGCTTCATATGGGGTCATCCCATCAAGCCATTTGGATGGCAACCTATTAATAAGATAGGAGGTAGTAGATACACTTTCTTCCCACAAATAATTAGGTTACCTCTTTTCATTAAGCATTGATCTAGCTATTTCCACAATTAACCTATTTCTCCTCTCCGCCACCCCATTTTGCTTAGGGGTATACCTTGTAGTAATCTCCCTTTTCATACCTCGGTCCTGCAAGCATGCATCAAATTCATTTGAGAAGTACTCATCTCCTCCATCTGAGCTTAGTCCCTTTAGGCTTCTTCCTATTTGGTTTTCCACAAGTGCAAGATACATCTTAAAGAAACTAAACACTTCATCTTTATGTTTCATAAACACTTCATGTTTATGTTTCATAAACACATACTGAAATCATCAATGAAAAACACATGGTACCTTCCGCTAGAAATTGAAGGGTCCTTGCTTGGTCCCCACACATCTGTGTGGACAAGTTCCAAGTAATCCTCATGCATGTAACCTTTCTTTGAGAAGGGTACCCTGTGTGATTTACCAAACTGACATGCACCACATTTATAGATCATGTGTTGCTTGGATACATTAGGTACCCCAAGCATACATTGATCTCTACATATTTTCTTCAAGGTCCTCTCACCAATATGCCCCAATCTTTTATGCCGAATCTCAAGCTCTGACAATGTTTGATCCTTGTAATTAGATAGTGCAATATTTCTAGTGTCCTCAAGTTCAAATGTAAATCGTCTACCTGTTTTTTCTCCCTTGGAAATTCTCTTGAATCCATGTTAGGGGTCCTCCACAAAAGCTCCATATTTGTTGAACCTAACCTGCAAACCCTTTTCCACAATCTCTCCAACACTCATCAAATTCTTGGTGATTGTAGGTACATAGAGAACCCTGCTCAACAGATTTCTATTCCCATTAGAAGTTTTGACCTTTCCTACCTTGACCATTGAATGCTTGGTGTCATCACCTATTTCTACTGGGTGCTTTCCCGTAGGTTCCTCAAGGTCAGAGAGAAGAGCTACATTGCGTACCACATGGTTTGAATAACCTAAGTCAATATAGAAGAGGTGCTCAGCATTCATACCTTGCTTCGAAGTCATGTTCATAATCAAAAGGGAATCCTCTTGATCCTCTATGTAAATGTTCAAGTCTTTCCTTGATTTGTAACCTCTTTGGTAATTGTTGTTGTAGTTGTTGTTATAATTGTTGTTGTAGCTAGGATTGTAGCCTTGAGTATGGTTGAATCTTCCTTTTGATTGTAAGTAGCCATCTCTTTGATATCCTCTTCCTCTCTGATTCTTGAATTCCTATACCACTCATCTATAGTGTGATTAGAAAATCCACATGTGTTGCATGGGGAAGAGTTGAAAGGTCTCCCCCTACCTTGATTACCTCCTCTACCCCTACCTCTTGAGTTCCTACGTCTCCCTGCATAGTTAGCTTGAGAAGTAGTACCTTCATTCTCTACTTTCTTGTTCTTCCCTTTATCTTTAGACTTTCCTTTATCTATGTATAGGGAGGAAGAGTTGTTACCTCTTGATGGTACTCCATTTCTGTTGAGCTTGGCTTTATGGGTAACGAGTTGTCCCATGAGTGTGCTAAGGTCTAGAATCTGCATGTCCATGTAAAGGTCCATAGCAATTGTGAATGCTTCCCACTTATCATCTGCCTTGATGCCATTGATTACTTTTCTCACTATTTGCTCCTCTTCAATCTCCTCTTCTATGCTTGCCAATTGGTTAGCGACATCTTTGACTTTGGTCGCATACTCTAAAACACTTTACTTGGGTTGCTTCCTTTGAGTGGTAAAATCAATCCATAATTGATTGTTTCTAGCTCTTGTATTGGAAGAAAAGTATGAAGACAATGTATCCCAAGTCTCTTGGGAGGTTTTACAATTTCTAATATGTGGAAGAAGGAAGTCAGAGATAGATTTAAGTAAGTATGACCTTGCTAATGCATCTTTGGCACACCATGAGTTGAGTCTTTCAAGCTCCTCTCTTGTAGGTTGTCCTTTGCTTCTGCAAATGGGCATCTCCTCATCTTTTGATATGTATCCATAGAGACTCCTTCCTTGTAAGTACACCTTCATCCTCAAGGACCATCCTTGATAGTTTTTCCTTTCCAATTTATAAATAAAAGAAGGTAAACCATCTCCCATTTTACCTGCATTTGCTATCATACCACTACTGGGAAAGATGGATGGATATCACAAGAGGATGAGTTGGTACTGCAAATCCCTGCTCTGTACCTACCCTCTTTCACTTCATAGTTGTGTTGTAGGCCACTTTAGCTTGCTAATGACACTAAATAAGTGCCTATGTACTTTGGAGACGATGCTTCAAACAATTTATTCAAAACAAATAACTTTGCAATTAGCTTGTGACCAAAAACTTGATATTTTGAACTTGACACCTGTTGGATGTTTTGCTTAGTGCTCACAGTACAGTAGCAATTAGGAAAATTCCTTTTGAAGGTATCTAGTTAGCTTACAAAGCTAATTATTCCAAGTGAAATCACTTAAAATGATGCATATGTACTGAGAAATAAATTTAACAATCAACAACTTTTCCTCAATTTTATAGGAGCTATGCAGAGAATGACCAGTGACCACTTCGACCTAGCTATATCCCAATTGGTTGAATCAAATTCCTTAAAATTCTGATAGCTTTAAGTAGACTTTATATTGGTTCCAAGGATCCATAGAACATAAAAAAGGATTGAGAAATGACTGAGATATGAGTATTCAAAGTATACTATTCTGAGTGAACATAATAGAGATGAAGACAGATGTGATCAGTAATGTACTGTATGTTAGTATATGATCAATGTATACCCCTCATGATTGTATGCACATTTTGTAAGGCCCCCATTATGAGGAGAAACCAAGCATGCATTACCCAATTCATGGGAATCCGAACTTGCATGTTGGATGAAGGTCAAATTGGACCATGTAAGGTATTGTTAGGAAAGGGAGTTAAGAGGGTCCCCAATTGTGGGGTCTGGGGTAGCGGTGAGCAGCCCCAACTGGGAGGTCCAAGGGGGCTAGCAAGCCCCTAGCTGGGGGTCTTTGGGGGCCAATGGGCCCCCTCATGGGGGTCCGGAGGAACCACCTCTAGCATGACGATAAAGGGAATATTCCATGGAATATTGCCTATCGGAGTCAAAAATCATTTATATTTGTTAGGTCAACTCAACAAGTCTAAGCCGTGTATGGAAATTATGCGAATGGTGGCCACCCACTCTCTAACACCGATGTATAGCCATCCATGGAAGGCCACCCATGATCCTATATATACATGACTTCTGCACTACTTGAGACATCGAATTGAGCCAGCATACCTCTACCTTATATCTCCTTTTCTAGAGTTGTCTAGATCGCCATTTAAGCTCTACCTTGAGAGCACATGGGTGGACAATGATATCATCTTTGTACTTGCTAAATTTGTGAGATTCTCCTATATGTGTTATCTTCTCTGCTACTGCTCATGTGTTATATTGCATAACTATTGTCTTACATGGTATCACAGCCGTAAGGTTCGAATAGCTTGAGGAGTATCACTATTTTAGCCTACTATTAGACTAGAATATCAATAGATTATTTGAGTGATTACATGATGGCTTCATCATCGAACACTAGGCTTGGTGCTTTAGCTAATGTTAATGCTCCACCTATTTGAATTCACCCACCTGCATTCACTGAAGGGAAGCTGGATGGAACCAACTATACACTCTCGAAGTTCAAAATTTTTGCAATTTATGACTCGTATGAACTAGATCTTCTACGAGCTTGAAGAGGTAGAATGTTGATGCATTATGTGCAATCATCACTAGTGTGAGTGATTCTGTGTGTACGTTAGTTCAACATACTACTAAATCACATGAGGCTTGGGGCATATTGGCTCGTCAATATGAGACCAAGAACCACACTAGGATATAGAATTTAGAAAATCATTTGGCAAATGAGAAGCATTCTGCTTCTAAAAGGTTGAAGATTTTATCAAACGGATAAAACATCTTCAAGATCAATTGGCTATAGTTGGTGTTGTTATAACACCAGAAGAGCTAGCTCAAAGATGTGTACGTGTTCTTCCACCAAAGTGTGATGGATTACTAACAGCCCTTAACACTCAGGTAAGAAAAATTCCCCTTACATTTGAACAGTTTTCTTCTATGCTTTTAGAAGAGGAGATGCAGCAGAAGAATCGACAAAGTACAAGTGATGCTGCATTCTCAGCAAATGCAAAAGGTAAAGGCTCTTCTGATGGATCAAAGAAGAATCCAAAGAAGAAAAAGTTCACAGGAAGTTGCTTCTATTGTGAAAAAAAGGCCATGCCATCAAGGATTGCAAAAAGAAGCAAGCCAATGAATGGAATGGGGCTGTAAAATCATCGTGGAAGAACAAAGAGTCTTCATTCTAAGAAGAAAATTCATCGGCTATGGATAGTTTATGCTATTGTAACTTCATTAACCACATGAACCACTAAATGAAGCTGAATTGTTAGAGTACTTTCCGAAAAGTATTTGTCAACCACACAAATAACCTCTATAGCATTGAGTTTTACACTCTCTATGCTATCTCTCCTTATCTTTTTTATATGAGATTCACCATACCAAGGAATTGATTTTATAAATGGTTACTCGCACATTCTTCAAAAGGGAATATTTTGGAGCTAAAGGGAGCACAAACTTTAAAAACTTGTGCCAATCATCAGACTTGAGCGCTCTGAGATCGTCATTTCATGTGAAGGCAGTCTTTAGACACCTCATGCACCTAGCATGTGTCCAAAACTCCGAAATCACCTTCTTCACTTGATTCTCTTCCATCTTGCAAAGCACCCAAGGAGCTCTTGGTACTGACACTCTTCTGTTGGGCTTGGTAATTGCCCACAATTCTTGCATATGACTTGACTCTTCCAAGTCCTCCCTTTGTGCTTTGCTTTCCTTCTTTTGGATCAATGCCTTCAAGAGGATCTCTCCCACATTCTTGAAAACATGCATCACGTATACCAAATGATTGATCAATAACTCACTCCAATAACGGATTTTGTGAAAGATCCACAACCGTTTCATGCCAGCAATTGGTGTTTTTGCATCCCAGAATTGCTTCCAATCACTTGATTTCATTTGGCATTGCACTTGTCTGCCAATTTTACCTTCACATAAAACATTTACATCAGGTAGATACCTATGATGTCTATAATAGAAAGTTTTCCAAAGTGCTTTCGAGTAGTGTGCTTTGAGTCATGGTCCACATAGGTGACAAGCATGGTAACCCAAAATTGATAAACCTAAACATTCACCATAATGGGGCCAGTCATGCATGGTCCATATAAGTATACGTTGGACTTCACATCCCATCTTCTTATAGGTTGAGACATGTTGCACAAGGTAATCCCATCCCATAAAGTGCGTGGCTCTTCCACAAGTGGCACAAGATATACATCCATGTTTTTTACCTTATACTTACTTGGCACAATGAGAGCTAATAATAAATGGCCATTTTTTGTGGCGAGCCATGATGGGATGTTATAGTTGATCAAACATATAGGTCATGTGCTCCATGAGGATGTGTGTAAACCAAATGGATTTACTCCATCCATGGCTAGGCCTGGACGTATGTTTTGAGGCTCTCTAACAAAATCTAGCCACTTACTATCTATGAGTTTCCAAACATCAAAATTAGTATGCACTCACATAACACCATCTATAAACTTGGTCTTTAAATGCCATAAAATTAATTGAGCTATGGATTTGCATTTGAACAAGCTCTTAATTTTTGGAATGATAAGAAAGTGGCAAAGAACCTTTGTGGGGACTACTTCGCCCACAAAGTCTTCCCTTAACCTATTCTCTCTACACTTTGGACATATGTGGAGATGCTTATACTGATTCCGAAAGAGAATGGAATCATTCAAACATGCATGAATCATGGTATCATCCATTTCAATGGACTGTAAATGTTATTTTTGCATCTTCATGTGTTGGAGGTATGTCATTGCCATTTGGTAGAAATTGATCTTTCAGAAGCCTACAAATAATAAGCAATTACAATGATATTAGTAAATGAATGTATTTTGATACAACAATGAAATTTTATGTCAAATCCACTTACCTAAAAAAATTTGAGACACTAATATCTGACCATCCAGAAATGGATTGAAGATCGAGCATCGAGAGTGATGCATGTAGTATAGATATCTTTGCCCTAGTGTAAAGTGGTAAATGAGCTAGTCTGTGCATGTTTTGGTGTTCTTCATTGGGTTTTGATCCTGGAAATTATGTCATGTCCAACCCATGCCATCTTCTCCACCATCATGATCTTCGTCCATCTCATAAAATGCCTTGAGCACTTCTTCCATGTGCTCATTCTGTGTAATGCTATGAGTAGCTTGTACTTTTCTACCTCCCTCTTCATTCTCTTCTGTCCATAAGAGGTAGACAGTGCAATGTTGTTTGGGTTGACCTACTCAGCAGGGGAACCATGAAAATGGTAGCATAGGTTTTTTAGTCGATTTTTATCAAAGGGTCCATATTCTCTAACATGTGGAGTACAAATCCTTCATTTCTAAAAAATTTGATACTTGAACTGAGTGCACGACATGCCATTCTCTTCTTCCAATCCAAACATGCTATCTCATACCAAGTGAAGATGTTAGGGCATTTAATAAATGATACATTCAATTATGTATTCTAATTTTAATTCTAAAACCCTAATTTTTCATTAACTATAAAATCCTATTTTTTATATATTTAATTATATATATTTAAGTTAATTCAAAACCCTAATTTCTTATATTTTAATTATGTATGTTTTAATTTGATTATATATTTCATTATACATATTTTAGTTTTATTATATATATTTACTTATATGTATTTAATTTTAATTAAAAAACCCTAGTTTTTACATATTTAGTTATGTTGGAGTTTGCGTTCTGCGGAAGCATGTGAATAGCACAAAGAAGAAGAAGAAGAAGAAGAAGAAGCTTGGAGCGCAACACACAATACTAAATCTATAACCACTAGAATGTACAAAGATAAGTGACCCATTAGAAAAATAGGTGTATATAAAATGGGGGGGGACTCTTAAAAAGGGAAAACACTACCCTGGTGATCCTAGTGTGTTCACACACATCTTAACCTAAATATATCAACAAATCCCCCTAGGACTGATAGGATGCACAAGGATCTGACACTTCTGTATAAGGAACTGACATGCTGTGTGGAATCAATCCACAAAAGGAAGTAATCCCAAAGCTTTCTGGAAAGCTTCAAACCTCTCCCTAGGCAGAGCCTTTGTGAAAAGGTTTGCAATATTCTCCTATGTGGGCACATATGCCAAACTAATCTCTCCAACAGAGAACCTCTCCATGACATAATGATAGTGCACCTCATTGTGCTTAGTTAGAGCATGGAACACAGGGTTTGTCACAACAGCCAATGTGCTCTACTGGTCAATGAAGATGGTGGTGGTAGAAGAGTAACCAACACCCAAATCAGTTATAAGGAATTTGAGCCACACACACACACTCAACAATTGGTGTGAAAGTTGCCCTACATTGAGCCTCACAATTGGAAAACGCCTTAGTAGGCTACTTCTTGCTCAACCAAGATATCCATGAGCTACCAAGCATGAAGCAAAAACCACATAGCAACCGACCTAATGAAAGTCAAAAAAAGAATTCAAATCTCCCAATAGTGATCCCCATTGGGATAAAACAACCCAAGCAGCTGGGTAACACTCAAGTAGTGAAAGATGCACTTAACTACTTGCCAATGCTTGATACCTAGGCAATGCATAAACCTGCTCATTGGTGAGAAGAAAAACTGAATATCTAGTTGACTAATGCATAAGTAAATCAAGAATCCAAGAGTGTGCCAATAGAGAACAACATCCAATGCATTTGGAGTTGTTGGAAGAGATGTATGGATACCTCAAGGACATGAAGTGGTACCGCTAAAATTTGCTTTGTACCTACCCTAAATCACTTCAAAGTTTGATAGTAGGCCCCTTTATCTTGCAAATTACACCAAGATAGTACCTATGTACTTTGAAGTAGGTGCTTCAAACAATTGAACCAAAACAGACTACTTCATAAATAGCTAGTCTCACAAACTTGCTATTTTGGTCTATACACCTACTAGTTTTTTTGCTCACTGCTCACACTATAGTCAAAATTGATTAAATTCTATTTCATTGAATCCAAATAGCTTAGATAGCTAATGATTTCAAGTGGAAGCATATAAAATGATGAACTATACTATGAGAAATGAATATAGCAATCCAAGGCTTACCCCCGACTTTTAAGGGACTGAACAGTTGATGACCAATAAGAACTTTGATGGTCATTTCTCCCAAATGGATTAACCAAAGGCTTTGAAACTTTGATAACATCGAATAGAATTCAACCTGGTTCCAACAAGCTATAGATCATGCAAAATGATTGAGAACTCTCTAAGATACGATCAAACAAAGTTCCCTGTTTTGAGTAGTCATAGCAGAGAAGTAGAGAGAAATACTCAATCAAGTATATGTATTATAGCACATGATTATACAAGGTCATTGATACTGCAATGATGCTCAATGATAGTGGGATGAGTAAGCTATGGTGTGAGCTACTCAACCTCTACAAATGCTCAAGAAATGAGCTCCAAGGTGAGGCCACTAGGTCACGAAATTTTCAAAGTCTTTTTATAATAATCTTCTTCCGAGTTTGAATTTGAATTCAAGTTTGGCTCCCACTAAAACGTGACTCCTCTAAATTAGAAGTTATTCTCTCATTTTTAGCTCATAGATAATATGCTTCCTACCTCCAGAGATACAAGGCTCTTGAAAGATTCTCAATGATTTAACCTTTTACAAATGGAAAATGATCAAATGGTTACAAGCAATGCTTCACATGCTTCAATAAGTAGTTGCACATATTTTCTTCCATTCGTGTGAGAAACAAATTCAATGAAGCTCTGTAGGATCAACGTAGATAGTATGCTAAAGATGTCATGATTTGAATCATGAAAAATGATGCACTATAGAGTGAGAACCATCTCAGACAAGATGGTTGTTCTCATAGAGTGTGACATTGATATGAGAGTAGGAAGTAATGGACATGTATTGATTAAATCATATAAAATTACAAAGTCATTCGCAATAAGTCATTGCTCAATGAGTGTAGGATGAGAGAGCTATGAGCTGAGCTCCTCTTCTCAATGAAAGTGCATGGAAATGATCTTAGAACCTCGAGATGCACAGGGGATTTTCTTCTCAGCTTTTATAGCTTTGTGTTGGAGCCAAGCATTTGAATTAAAATTCAAATCCTCACCTAAAAGTAATCCTTAAGTATAGGATTGATTCTCTCTTGACTTTAACTACCAAATGATATGAGATTCCAAGCTTCCTAACTCCTCATGGGTCTACATCACTTTTACAATGAGTAATTAGACTCAAAGCTACAAGATCTTATACATATGAAGCTTTTGAAGTGATATGCTAATACATCAAGCTTATGTGTATTCATTAAGTATGTAGACTTGGGCTTAATTGCACCAACATCACCCACCTCTAGGATACCTTGGCCAAGGAGGGGGGTCAACTACCTCCAAGGCACGTTTCCCAAGGACAGGGGCTCAGCAATCTCTAGGGCACCTTGCCCAAAAAGGGGATCACCCACCTCTAGGGCACCCTACTAAAGAATTAGGGTTGAACACTTTAAAGCTACGTTCCCATGGAGAGAATATGTTTTCCTCACCTTTTGTGAGCTATTGAAAATGGTGGGGCCTAGAGAACCTGCAAATAGACTCACCGATATGCTTTTCAAGTGGACCAATAAAAAAGGATGGGATAATGTTGTGGAATCAAGTAAGAAGTTCCACCAAAATCAATCAAATTGAAATCTCATCAATTATCCACCAAAATGTGCATCTACACTCACTGGTGATGATTGACTAAATTTTAGAGAATGTAGAGCTCTATATAAGCACCAATCTGCATTTGTTTCTTGTTCTCTATGCATTCCATGATTTTTCAACTTGGATAAGTGAATTCATAAACTTCAACAAGCAACCCCCTTGCTTAATTATCTCATTTTTGCATGGTATTGCTCCTCTGTATCTAGAGGACTAGTTATGCTTTAGGGATTTTATTTGTACCAGATTATAATCCATTATTCTCTCTCTCATTGTACTCATTGTCCTTTATTTAAGGGCTCATTTGGTCTCTCATTTACTGCCTTAAAGTGTGCAAACTTTCATGCTCTTTTACTCCAAGAGCTATGAGAAATCAGCAAGTTTGTGAAGTTATGGGCCTTTGCACATAGGAAACGTGTGTTGCACATAGATAGCCCATCTTACAGCGGATCGTTCTTAGATGTAGAACTTTCATTGGGCATGATTAAAATCGTATTAGATATCTCCCATATTCTAATTTAGGTTTGCAAAGTTTCATTTTAATACTCCATACAATTTTAGAGAAAAGTTCAAAATAGTGAGAATATGGCATTGCTTGTGGGCCTCATGGAGAGCAAGCATCTTCCATTGTTGCATTGGGATGCTATAATGATCCCTCATCAATGGTTTCAAAGAAATTTGGAGGCCTTGAGACATCATTTTACATTATATTAATGATGTGTAGGGATCAATACAATTTGTGGAAGCACAAGAATGACTTATGAAGCCAATAAGACATCAGAAGGGGCAAAGGAGTATAGGGATCAGCGAGTGGCAAAAAGCCAATGCCTCATGTATATGATCCACTACTTCAAGGATAGTTGAAGGCATGCAATGAATGGATACAAGGGGATAGGAGATTCATATTCCCTTCATTCTATCTCAACACATAAGCAATAGCATTATAGGGCATATATGAGAATTGGACACATCCAAGAAAGTTTGGGAGACCTTGGAGAGATTTTAATCTTTAAAGTACTATACAAAGAAGAGGGTATATACTTGATTCAAAGGAACTACATTCTAGATCTTTTAAAGAAGTCTGGCTTGTTTAATTGCAAGCCTATTTCAGATCTAGCAAATTAAATGTTAAACTAAGTGTTCATGAGGGTGAAGAAGTGAAGGATTTAGCCATGTATAGGTCTATTATTGGTTCTCTCTTGTATTTGTTATCCCTTTGTCCTAACTGATTGTATCCGGTAGGATAACAGTGATAGGGTAACTTATAGGGTTCTTGGGATGGTAGGGGTCTATAAACATAGGCCCTATGATATTTTTCCACACCACAAGGTTACTCAATTACTACAAGAGGTGGTTGGAAAAACGAGCTATCGCTCATGTTTTAGCACCACAAACTTTCGTTGATTAGATATACAATTTAAACTTCTAACCAAAACACCACTCTAAGCGTTACTTTACTCAGAATGATCTATCACCATAATTACTACTCAAGCACATATTACTACTTTACACCACAATCACTAACTTATTCACTATCAAGGAAATCATAGAGCTGTATCGCTTTATCTTCAACACAGTATCCAATCCGGTTAATTAATCATCACCAAGAAGAATTAATGACTTATTTGGCAATGAGGGACATCGTACAAGACACCACGGAACAACAATTTGAGGAAATGTGGTCTGCACATGCTTGCTCCACCACACACACAGCCCGATGGACTCGTCATGCATCTCGTGAAATTACACGAGTACAAACCTTGTGTATTAATGTTTAGAAAATAGTTACAATGATTAGGTCATTATGGTGCTTCACTGCAATATATGAGAAATTACAATAATAATTCGGTGGCATTACACTGGCATGCACGGTGGAGTCGAACCTGAACACAAACCAATCTTCATCTATAATTCCGTATATTTATATGGTGCATGACTCTTCAAAACTTCATTTTATTTTCTTCTTTAATGCTTTGAGCAACTTGTCTTTATGCTTTAGATCCAACAACTGAGCATCCACACTAGCAAAACGTGAAGCCACTATGTGATTAAGAAGATGCTAACTCTATTCTTGCAAACATGCTTCTTGAAGATAAAAATCATTTTTCAAGGTAGCAAGGCACCTAACTTTACTCCCATTGACTTCTTCTTCAATTCTTTTAAGCTTCTCAGTTTGAATGCCCAACTCGTGCTCGAGACTTTGCATCTGCTGAGACTCGAACTCTATGGTCTTGAAATATGTTTGCCTTTCTTTTTGGGTAGCTTCCAATTCCTTCTTCAGCTTTAGAGACACCCAATCTCATCTATCAAGGCTTGGGATTTCTAAAAAAGCTCTTCCTTGGTTGCTACTAATTTGGTCTCCCATTGGATTGCTTTTGCATGTAAAGTAGTGTAGGTCTGTTCTAGTGTAGATACTTTCACCGCCCTAACCTCCAAACGAGATCTGATGTGATCCAATGCTGCTTCTTTTTCAGTGAGGGTTTTTTGTAATTGAGCACTATAGATGATATTAGGCCATCATCAAGTCATAAAGAGCATATCACCACAATGTACTATTAGGCCACCGGATTAACCTTTGTAATATTTATAGCCATTTTTGTAATACTTAGGTGAAATGCCATAATTGTTGGAGTTAGATGTCTGCGAAAGCACGCGAACAGCACAAGGAGGAAGAAGAAGCTTGGAGCACAACTCAATACTGAATGTATTACTAGAGAATGTACAAAGATAAGTAGCCCATTTAGGGCTATAGGCGTATATAGAAAGGGGGGGAAGAAACCTCCTTAAGAGGGAAAAAGTTGCCCGACAGTCCTAGAGTCACTACCTAAATATATCAACAAATCCACCCTAGGAGTGATGTGGTGAACAAGAGCTGGCATTCATGTATAAGGAAGTGCCAAGCTATGTGGAAATCACTCCACAAAAGGAAGTAAGCCCAAAGCTTTGCGAAAAGCTTCAGACTTCTCCCTAGGCAGAGCCTTCCTGAAAAGTTTTGCAATGTTCTCCTGCATGGGCACATATGCCAAGCTCATCTCCCCAGTAGAGAACCTCTCCCTGACATAGTGATAATGCACCTCAATGTGCTTAGTGTGAGCATGGAACACAGGGTTCCTCGCAACTGCCAATGCGTTCTGACTGTCAATGAAGATGGTGGTGGCAGAAGTCTGACCAACACCTAAATCAGCCATAAGGCATCTGAGCCACACACACTCAACAGTCACTATGAAAGTTGCCCTATACTCAACCTCACAACTGGAAGTGGCCACAGTAGGCTGCTTCTTGCTCAACCAAGATATACATGAGCTACCAAGCATGAAGCAAAAGCCACTAGTGGACACACGAGTGTCATAGCAACCAGCCCAATCAGAGTCAGAAAAAGCATGCAAATCTGGCGGTAGTGATGCCCCCTTGGGATAAAACAACCCAAGTAGCCGAGTACCACTCAAATAGCGAAAGATGCACTTAACTGCCTACCAATGCTTGACTCAAGGGCAATGCATAAACCTGATCATCTATGAAACAACAAACTGAATATCTGGCCGAGTAATGCATAAGTAAATCAAACATCCAACAGCCTGCTGATAGAGAACAACATCAAATGCATCTCCAGCATCATGAAGAATCAATCATAAACCTGTCTCCATAGGAGTGGCAATAGGCTTACAGTCTTCAAGGCCAAAACGCTGCAATAATGTGTCAATATATTTCGTTTGACACAAAGCCATTCCACCATCAACTTGCATAAACTAAACGCCTAAATAGTGATGCAAATGCCTGAAATCAGACATCTCAAATGAGGCATGCAAATTAGCCTTAAAATCAGCAATATGCATCTCAATAGGACCAGTGAGCAGCATGTCATCAACATAGACAACAATGATCAGAAGCACATCATTAGCACGCTTAACATATAAGGTGCTTTCAGTTGGACAGTTCTCAAAACCATGTGCAATCAGATAGGCATGTATCTTTTCATACCAAGCACGTGGTGCTTGCTTCAAACCATATAATGCCTTCTTTAACCTGCACACCTAGTTTTCATGCCTTTTCTGCACAAAGCCACGGGGCTGAAAAGCATACACTTCTTCATGCAAGTCACCATTCAAAAATGGAGTTTTAATGTGCAACTGATGTACATTCCAACCATGATGGGATGCAAGTGCACAAATGCTCCAAAGAGTAGTCATACGACATGTGGGTGCAAAGATCTCATCAAAATTAGCCGTGAATGTGTTTAGTCTGTGGATGATACAGACGATAGACTTTACTTTCAGAACTGTACCCAACAAAAATACATTTTACTGCTTTATCATCCAATTTTCTACGATGTTGTTCAGGCACTAATGCATACGCGAAACAACCAAAAACACGCAGATGAGCAACTGATGGCTTGCGGTCATGCCAAGCCACATATGGAGTGATAGACAGTAGCACTTTAGTGGGACACCTGTTCAGTACATATGCTGCACACATGACAGCCTCAAGCTAGAAACTATGTGGTAAAGCCTGACTCTTGACCATACACCTCGCCATCTCCATGAGTGACCTGTTCTTTGGTTCAGCAACTCCATTCTGTTGAGGTGTATACGGCACTGTACACTGGTGTTTTATCCCACGTTCAAGCAGAAATGCATTAAAATCAGAAGACATATATCCCCCCCCCCCATCAAAATGGCGGGTGCCCATTTTACATGCTGACAGATTTTCAGCCAAAACCAAAAACTGTTTGAAGCACATGAATACTTCGGACTTTGCCTTCAATGGATATACCCATGCATGCCTAGAAAATTCATCGATGAAAGTCATGAAGTAAAAATAATTCCTAAAAGAAGGTGTTTGCATAGGACACAGACATCAATATGTACAAGCTGCAATTTTTGCATAACCCGAACTGAACCATCTTTTGGAAAGGACGAATGCTGCATTTTTCCCAAAATATAGCCTTCACAAACATGTTTCCCAGGTGCCTCAAGTTTGGGCAAAGAGGACACCATTTCAGATTTCTGCAGGCGTAGCAAACTAGCAAGATTCAAATGACCCAAGCATGCATGCCAAAGCTTTGCATTTGACATAGCCTGAGAATCACTTACTGCACATGCCAAATCATTTACAGATCTTTCATAGTCTATGAGCTTATACAACCCACGACATAAAATGCCAGAAGCAATAATCACATCGCCATTTGACAGATCATGAGTTGTACCCATGTCATCAATAAATTTCACAACCAAGCCAATCTTGGCTAATGTAGAAACTGATAACAGGTTCTTCTTGATCCCTAGCATAAATACAGCATCTGACAAAGTGAAAGAACTACCATCAGTAGTAGTCAAAATGATCTTATCGACTCCCATAACAGGATAAGAGGAGTTGTTGGCGCATGTAACAGTATTCCCTGTAGGGGCAGGCTCGAGTGAAGAGAAGAAAATGCGTTGTGAGGTAATATGTTTGGTCGCCCCACTGTCAAAATACCAAACATCTGAGTCTACTGCAGACATGCACTACTCATGAGAAGATGGGTCAAAACTGCAGACAGTAGTAAACACCCATTCTTCTTCCTGCACAAGATTAGCAGACTCTGTTTTTGGTGTAGAGGCCTCTGCAACAACCATTCAAGCCTCTTTCTTCTTTGCCTCTTTAGCAACTAGTTTTGGACAGTTCTTTATGATATGATCATTCCCTTTACAGTACTAGTTTCTTGGGAACTAGTCCCAAGTGTGGTTTTCCTATAATGCTTTCACTTCCTCCTGCATGGCTTCTCTCCACTCGTTCTTCTTCTTAGCCTCTTCAAATGAAGAATACTCCTCTTCCATTGAATTTTTTATGATGTACACAAAGTACTTTGTGACTAAGGATGTATCATATCCAGACCTTATGGGCTTCCTACTTTCTCTTTGTGATCCTCTTAAGGCTTGATTGGAAGACTCAGGTAGATCCTCTAATTTCTTGTATTTGAACTTGCCTCTTGACTTCCAAGCTTTGAAGTCAATGTGATCCTCGTCTTCTAAGTTGATGTCCTCTGCTTGGTTTTGATCCTCTTGAGTTAGGGTTGAAAAATCCAAATCCTACGGTAATTTGACTTTCCTGCAATCATCTTCAAACCATGAATTATTCTCATCAAATACTACATCCCTACTAACTATGAATGCCTTGTTAGTGGGATTGTATAGTCTATATCCCTTTTGATTCTAATCATACCCAATGAATATACATTTCGTAGCCTTAGGGTCAAGCTTCCCTATTATTTGTGATGGGATGTGTGCATACGCAATGCACCCAAATATTTTGCAATGATCCAATGAAGGTCTCTTGCCATTCCAAGCTTCATATGTGGCATATCATCCAATGACTTGGATGGAAGTGTGTTAACTAAATAGGTGGATGTGGAAACAACCAATTTTTTTCTCATTTAAGGTAGACCTAGCTACCTCAACAATTAACATGTTCCTTCTTTCTACCACTCCATTCAATTCAGGAGTATACATGGTTTTTACTTCCCTCTTTATGCCTCTATTCTATAGAAATAGATCAAAAACATGTGAAAAATACTCACCTCCTCCATCAGACCTGATTGTCTTCAAGCTCCTTCTTATTTGGTTTTCAACTAATGCCAAATACTTCTTGAAACATGAAACCACCTCATCCTTATGCTTCATAAAATAGAGAATGGTCCACCTACTGTAATCATCAATAAAAGAGACATAATACCTTGAACTTGAGATGGATGGATCTTTGCTAGGACCCCACACATCAGTGTGTACAAGCTCAAAAAAATCTTTATGGATGTATCCTTTCCTGTTAAGCGGTTGCCTATGAGCTTTGCCAAATTGGAAAGCTCCACATTTGTAAATCATGTGTTGCTGGGTGACATTGGGAATGCCAGGCACACTTTGATCTCTGACAAATTGCTTTAGAGTTTTCTCTCCTATGTGCCCTAGCCTCTTGAGCCATATTTCCAACTCAGATAGGGTTTGGCCTCTATAACTGAATAATGCTATGTTCCTTGTGTCTTCAATTTCAAAAGTAAACAATCTACCTAATTTCTCACCTTTGGCTATCCTTTTGAATACTTGTTGGGGGTCTTCCACATATGCTCCATGCTTAGTGAACTTGACCTGTAGATCTTTCTCTACAATCTTCCCAACACTAATTAGATTTTTGGTTATGGTAGGCACATACAGAATTTTGCTCAAAAGGTTCATACTACTATCAGATGACTTGACATTTCCAATTTGCTTTACTGAATATTTAGTGTCATCACCTGTTTGTACCTCATGTTTACCCTTTGGTTCTTTGGGATCATATAGTAGTGCTACATTCCTTGGATGTCATGTTCATGATGAGCAGAGAGTCTTCTTGATCTTCATTGTAGTTATTGAAGTCCCTTCTTCCGCTCAAACCTTGTTGATAGTTGTTGTTGTTGTAGCATTGATTGTAGTTATGGTTGTCGTTTCCTCCACCATTGTTGTACCTACCTCTTGTTTGTCCATAGCTTCCTCTATGGAAGTCTCTTCCCCTTTGGTTCCTTGTATTTTTGTACCATTCTTCAGTAGTGTGGTTAGTGAGACCACATATGTTGCATGGTGAGTTGTTGTAGGGTCTCTCCCTACCTTTCTTACCTCCTCTACCCCTACCTCTAGCACCTCTTCCTCTTCCTGCACAATTAGCTTGAGAGGTACTAGCCTCTTCATCTTGTTTCTTGCTTTTACCTTTATCCTTAGCTTAATTTGTATCTCTATAAAGTGTAGAAGATTGGTTATCTCTTGAGTTGTCACCATTTTTGTTGAGCTTTGCTTCATGGGTGAAGAGTTGTCCTGTCAAAGTGTTGAGATCAAGTGTCTGCATACCCATGTAGAGATCCATTGCATTAGTGAAGGATTCCCACTTGTCATCAGTCTTAATTCCATTGATGATCTTCCTCAATATGTGCTTTTGCTCTATCTCTTCTCCAATGGTTGCAAGCTGGACAGCAACATCTTTCATTTTGGTTACATAGTCAGCCACTCCTTGCTTTGATTGTTTCTTGAGAGTTGTGAATTCCATCCACAACTAATTCTTCCTTGCTCTTGTGTTGGAGGAGAAGTATGATGAAAGCACTTCCCAAGTCTCTTGGGAGGTTTTACAATTTCTAACATGTGGTAATAAGAAATCAGAGATTGAGTTTAGTAAGTATGACCTTGCAAGAGCATCCTTTGCACACCCTGTGGTTAGCCTCTCTTGCTCTTCCCTTGTTGGTTGATTCTTGCCCCTGAGGATTGGCATGTCTTAATCTCTTGAGATGTATCCATTTAAGATTCTCCCTTGAAGGTATGCTTGCATCCCTAGGGACCATGCTGAGTATTTTCTTCTTCTTTGTAGGGCTTGTTCCTCCTTAAACTCTCAAGTTACTTTCTTATCTTTGTCACTGGTCCTTAGGTTCCATATGATATGGTAGATTAGAAGAACAGGTTCCATAGTGGTATCTAATTTTCTCTATCCTTGATGCTATAGAAATAAATTCCACAATTGTTGTTGTAGGTAACGCCAACCCCTTAATTTTTCATTGTGTTGAAATTGGAAGTGGTTTGGTCGGCCAACTCTTCACGAAGAAGTCATGAGGAGGGTCTGGTAATTTAGCCACAAGGATTTTTTTCTCTAGTAAAAAATTATGGAAATGTTCCCCAGTACTTGATCTTAAGTTTTCTAGTTCTTCAATAATATTCTCTACTATATTCCCTTGTTGGAATTGTGTCTTAAAAGCATCCCTCATTAAGTCCCATGTAGTGAAATGATTGTCAGCAAATTGATTGAACCATTTATATGTAATCCTTCCAATGTTTTGTATTGTTTGTTTGAACTGTATGATTGATTACTTTATTTTCCAAATCACTCATCAAACCAATGTTCCCACTCAGGTGATTACTACACCTTGAGTCAATAAAGAATATATTTTGGTCTTCTTTTGGAACTTCACATGTTGCATTCATGATTAGAGTTGAGTCTTCTTTCTGATATGATGCATAGTTGTAGTAGGTGTTGTTGTAGGATTGGTTTTGAAAGCTTCTTCCACCATCCCTTCCAAAGAAACTTCTACCACCTCTACCTCTAAAACTTCCTCTTTGATTTCTTCCCCTCTGCCTCTTTGATTGAAGTTCTAATCAAAATTACTAGTGCTTTGATTATTATGCCAACATTCATGAGCTAGATGATTGATCTTACCACATATCCAACAAGATTTGACATTATCTTTGTTGTTTCTGCCTCTTCCGCTACTTCTACCACTTCCTCTACCTCTTAGGAGGTTTTCTTGACTTGGAGTGCCATCATCTTCAACTGATTGTTGCTTTCCTTTCCTAGCCTTGTTCTTATTCTTAGAATACATTGCTTGACCTACACTCTTATCAATATCCCCTTTGATAGCCTACTCAAAGGTTAACATATGACCTAGTAATTGATTCAAATCAGGATTTAAAATGATCCTCTTAAACATGTAAGAGTATGTCTTACCAGTTCCAAGGAAGAGAGGGAGAGCAAAACTAGGGTTGCAGTTTTGCTTTCCCTTCATGCCTGCAAAGGCACTCCCATTGTCATCTCAGGCATACATCCTCTCATCACTACCTTGCTCCACTCTTCTGTGAGGCGGAAAGAGCTCCTTCCTCTCCCCGTGCGGGGGAGGGACCATGGAAATCAAGGAGGTTTTCATTAATGCAACTCCAATGACACTCAAAATATGGAGGATTCCACCATAGACACGTAAGTGAAGAGCACTCCTTTGTCAACTACCAGTAACGTTTCTAGTTCTCTTGCTCTTCTACCAGCTAGCAACTTAAGCCCTAAAGCTCCAAACGAGGTAAGTAACTCGATTTCTCTCAATGTGTTTTCCAAGGGGCTCCTTGAAGTCTCCAATCACAAAACTTTTGTTGAAGTGCTAGCTTCTATTCCAAACCCCCTTGATTTTGGTTCAACAAACACTTCAAGTGTAGAAACATTTACTTATAAGGGTAATTCATTAGTATTTTACACCCCTAACTGTTTCATCAATGAGTCCAAGAGTATTGAGAAAGGATCTCACCAAGCTACATTTACCATAGATAAATTGTCATTTGTTATTTGGCAAGAACAACATGTAGATAGGGTATTCATTGCCCTATGTCATGGGCCTCCTCCCCCCGATGAAATCCTCAAACAATGGATTAATTATAAATGGGAAAATAGGGGGTTCTTTGTCAAACAAATCCAATATGTGCCTAATGGTTATTTCCTTTTCTTTTTGAAGATTCTAGTTGTGCTCTTAGAGTTATCTCAGAAGGCCAATGGTTAATTAAATCCACTCCTATTTCCTCTTTTTGTTGGTACACAGGCTTTAATCCAAGAGAAGCGAAGCCTAGAAGGGTCCTTGTTTGGGTTGAGTTCCCTGATTTACCTCTCGAGTATTACCTGTGGATTCACAACTTGTGCTCTCTTCTTGGAAAAGTGCTTGGACAAAAAGCTAGATGTAATGTGAACCCAAAATGGGATCCACAAGTTCTTGTGGAAATAGGTATTAGCAAGCTTGTGAAATCCTTATCCATTCAGGACTCTGAAGGTCTTCCTCTCCATGAACAAAAAGTGCACTATCGTAATTTGCCTAATGCTTGTTTTAAGTGTTTTAGACATGGTCATTGGATTCGTAATTTGCTCAAGGTCGAAGATAATATACCTTATTCTAGAGACTTTGAAGCTCAAAAAGTGCCTAAAGTCTCCCCCCTTGTCCCCCAAATCAAGAGGCAGCAGGTAAAAACCGGAAAAAAAAAGGTAAAATTTGGTCCAACTCTTTTGAAGCTTTGTTGGAAGATGCTTTTAATGCTATGACATAAGAGAGGAGTCCTGTCTCAATGTCAAACACCCCTGAAGGTAGGCATCTCAAACCCTACTCCTAATATTGAGGCCAACACTAAGTTATCTGTGCAACATGGTATTTTGGACAATACCTAACACAATAGTTCTACCTAGACTACAATTACTAACACGAAGAAATTGACTCGTTCTCATACTAATAAGCATGTGCGTGTTGACTTAAATCGAGTCCACCATTGTGGCTCATGTTGGCAGGTTCTCCATTGAGCTTACTTCACATGATGAAGAGGAGATCAAGAACTTGCAATAAAAGGGCATCGAAATGGATGTAATGGAAGTATCCCAAAAGGAGAATAAAGCACCTCCTCGACATCAAGTGAACAAAACCAAGAAAAGGTATGCTAATCTTAAATCAAAGAGAAAGGACATTCTCAAGAAATCTGTATCCTTGAACAAGTTAACTAAAAATATTAGGAAATGAATTGCTCACAAATTACCTTTCTCTGTCTTTTCATAATGAATTGCACAAACATTCTTTCTTATAATATCAAGGGCATCTTAGACCCTGTTAGGGCTAGGTGTCTGTATAAATGTTTGCATGATATTTCTTACTTTCTTGACTTTAAATGCTTGCAAGAACTGAAAGTGGTTGGTTCTAAACTCAACATTCATCTTAATTTAGTTTCCAATAATCATAATTGGTACCATAGTGACCATCCCTTGGGAAGAGACATTAAACATTCTTATCTTATGTTGTTGATTTTTCACAAGGCTGTATGGTGTGGTTCCAAAGCCAAGAAATGTGAAATTCATGATGGAGTATGTGTGTTTTGTGGTTCTGAGGAGGACATCCCCTACTTATTCTTCCACTACAAGCATGCTCAGGCCTACTAGAGATATTTTCATAATATTTGTCAAATCCTGCAAGTTAATCTGAGTTACAAAGGAACTTTACTTGGCTCTTGGAGTATATTTGACTATCCTCTATGGCATATCTAGAGAGGACACACTCTGTGGTTTATATGGAGATCTAGGAACCAGGTTGTTATGAAGCAGAATTGTAGCTCTTTGTATTATAAATTTGTCCAAGGCATCAGAGCAGCTAGTCTTCAATGCATTGCTACTACTACTTCTGCTTCTACTGAGAAATTTTGTCTATCGTAACTCAATTGAGGAGGGAAATCGTTATAAAAAGAAGAAGAGCCTCGAGAAGAGAAAAAACAAATTAGCACAACTATGGAAAAAACCACAAGAACTTCATGGAAGGGGCATAAAAAAAGGACTGTGGTGCACCATGTGTAGCAAACAAGGACATGTGGTAAGTGATTTTGCTCCTGTAAACCGCTTGATCTTTGATTGCTTCTATGTTTGTTGTATGTGATGAATTATGTACATTTCATATAAATGATCATTAAGGCATGCCTTTTGGATTGTTAGTTGGCTCATGATGCATCCTTGAGGGTTTCCTTTCTTTATTGGGCTTGATTGACCTGCATAGCACTTGGTCATGCATGTACAGACTTTTACTTGAGTTCAATCCATGGGAGATATACTATATTTTCTTGACATACGTGGATTTGAGAGTCATGTTGGATTCTTTGTTGTTGGCATCACCGTGCATGTCTTCATGCAATCAAAGGTTTAGTTGAAGCATGATCTTTATGGAGTCTTCTCATGTATGTGAGAAATATTCTTTTTGCTTAATCTTTTTGGGGACATGTTTTCATTTTAGTTAACATTAGGCCTCTCTTGGTTTTTGGTTTTATGACTACCCGTGCTTTTGGGATTGTGTCTAAACCAAGAATCAAGGTGCTCTTCAAGATATGTTTGTGCTTTACATTTGGGGAAGTCATTGACTCTAAAGAAATTGGGAGAAACCATGTGCGTTTGTGTCCTTTTGGTAATGTGAGTACCACCTTGGTTGTAAGAACTGCTATTTTAGAGCTCTTATGTTCTTGCATCTTGACATTAGTTCACATACGTATTTGAGGAGATGATCTATGCTTATTTGTTACTTCTCATTTCCTTTCACAGTTCATCATGATTTTATGACTAATTTTTCAGATGAGGAAGTCCATGTGAAAGACGAAATCTTCTCTTTCAGATTGGAGCTTGTCTTGGTCTTGGTCTTTCTCTGTTTTGTAGGATTTTTGTGAAGATTCAACACTTATTTGGTTTCAATGACCCCAACTTGTGGGGTCATAGGGACCCACTAAAGTTCTTCGCCAAAACAGAGTTGCTTTTGCTACTATTATGAGATGGTTCAGCTCTTCGTCTTGTATCTTTGTCGAGGATGACAAAGACTAGGTGGGGGAGGGTGTTGGAACCTTGAAGTTATGAAGGACCTATGAAGCTATGAAGGCTATGGAGTACTTGGAGGATATGAAGGACCCATGAAGCTATGAAGGCTATGGAGTACTTGGAGGCCTACCTTGAGCTAAGGATACTTGAATGCTCAAGGCCTTGTGTGATAGTCTCCCAAATTTCCCATTTTTCCCTCTTGTATACAAGTTCATTCATAGGAACTCTCTCTTACTTTTTGTGAGAAAACCCATAAAAACTCAACCTTACCCTTCTTTTTTGTAAAAGGCTTCTTTTTGAGTTTTTGCCTTATTTTAGAAATAAGAGCTTTCTTTTGGATACCTACAAGAGCTCCATCTCTCTAAGAAGATTCCCTTTTTTATTTTCCCAACAACCTACCTTTTTTAGAACATCTTTAGTTAATGAATCCTTTGGTCACTTGTATTCAACGGATCCCTCTCCTCTCTTATATAAGGAGAAGATAATTTTGTAAAAAGGGGTCTCTTGTCCATGGCCTTGGGCCTTATGAAGAATAGATAAGGTTTCATTTTCTATTCTCCTCTTTCCTTGTGTGCAAGGCGATGATCTATGTGTGTGGACATGGCATTTGGAGTTGGCTTGTGTGTGAGCATTGCCCTCCCTTGCTCCTTTTTGACGTTGGCCATGGTGCCATTGTTCATGAGCATGGGTGAGGATGCGTTGCTTGCACTTCTTGCAACCCCACTTGGAGAAGCTTCTTGCTTCCATGCGAGGCGGTTAGGGTCCGTTGTTCCCCTTTTCTCAACAGTCATGGTGAAGGATTTCCATTGCTTATCACTTCTAATTTCATTTAGAATATGACTTATGATAGCCTCTTCTTCAAACAGCTCTCAAATGGATTCTAACTAGTTTGAAACCTCCTTGACCTTGGTAACCAAATCTGTGATAGTTTGTTTGGGTTTCTACTTCATTTGGTTGAACTCATTCCAAAGATGATATCTTGCTTTGGTACATGCAGAAACAAAAGTCTCTAGGGCATCCCAAGTCTCTTGAGATGTCTTGCATCCTCTAATATGTGGTAATAGAGAATCAAAGATAGTGTTTAATATGTATGCCCTTGCTTGAGCATCCCTTGCATACCAAAGTGAGTTTATCCATCTCCTCTTATGTAGATTCTCCCTTGGATCTTTGAGTAAAAACTTCATCACTTACTACGATTGTATAAAGATTTCTACCTTGCAAATAGACCTCCATTCTAATTTGCAAAGCCGAATAGTTGTGTCTATCAAGATTCTCAATTGTGGAAGTGCTAGATAGACGTAATTCAACCACCTTGCACAGCCTTTAACATTCTTGACGACAATGGCAAACTCAGGCCAGGTTCGTTTGCGGAGGACTGGAATGTAAGAGAGATTATATTTGATAAATAGCGGCATGTTATTCCAGGTATGAACCATTTCGGGATAGGTCTCAAGGAGATGGATCCTCCGGGTGGGTTGGTGAATGGATCCTTTTTTCGCACTCTCAGGGATATCATCGGGCCCAAATTGTGTGGCAAAGGTGGGAGCCTTGCCACATTGTCGTTGAATCTCTACGTTGTAATCCGCCAAGAGTACACAATATGGCACATACTGATCATCATTGGTGCCTATCCATCTGTGATGAGACATACTTCAGAAATATTCTGATTTTATGATAGTGTCTTCCAACTTGGCTAGTGATTGGATTTGGATTGCCACTCGCTCTTCGTGGGTTTTAGCTGTCTTTTCAAGTGTGTGAAGCCATTCAGGTGCTTCCACTTCCAAGGTGTCCATTCCTTCCGAGGTTTGCTGCCCTCTTGGCATCGGCATAGGAACGTATGGTTCCTCATACGAATCATCCACCTCAATAGGCACCAACTCTTCTGGCTCTGGTTCTATAACTGGAGAGGGTTGTCTTTCATATTCTAGTAGCTTCTTCTGCAATTCTGCCACCTACTCTCTTAATGCCTTTACCTCTTCTGAAGTCGAGGTTGACTGTATGACCTTTGGTTGTTCCTCTTGTTCCTTTATCTGGCGGCGCAGTGTGTCTCATTCCTTTTCTAAAGAATCATGGGCTTCTAACAGATTTGCATAGCTTTCCAAAATTGTCATCATTGTATCTGAGGGGACTGCTTTAAACTGCTCTGGGTCGATCTCATGCGGGGAGCCTTCCATTGCGGCTTCTAGGTTTTCTTCGTTTTGCTTCTGTAGACGCTTGTTTTCTTCAAGGGCGGTAGCCATATGTTTTCTGAGTAGAGTCAAATTACACCGGACCCATAGATTATCTGTTTGGAAGACTTCAAGCAAAGCTTCGAGTTGTTTGACACCAGGCAACTGTGATGGTTGAGGTGTCTCCAGGAGGATTTGATGAGCCTGCTCGAGTGTGGTGTAGCATTGATTGAGGTCTGCATTTTCATCTTCTATAGTGGTAAGTCATCCCTATAGTTGTTGGTGATTCGTAGTCAGTTGACAATGACGGTCTTCGAGAGCCTGATACTCACTCTGAAGTTGATACACGCATGGATGTAACACCAGGAATATACTATTTACATTAAATGATGCAGGGAAAGATGAAGATGCAGGGGGAATGGGGAAGGGGAAGGGAGTCATGAATGATGTGGAGTCAAGTGGTGATGTGGATGGAGGGGGTATGGGAGATTGAGGATGCGTAGGGGGAGGGAGTGGTGCTGCGGCAAGTGATGTTTCCATGGTGTCGAATGTGTGTGTGACCGTGTAGATGGGGACAGTGGGTGGGGTGGAAGTGATGTTTGTGAATAGTGTTGTGAAAGTGGGCATGGTAACTCCTCCAAATTGGATGCCGAGAGAGAGAGGAATGCCCATGACACATGTGGTAACGGTGGAAGTGGTGTGGGTAGTGTCATGTGGTGAAGTGAATTGTGTAGTGAAAGGGGGGGAGGGTGGTGAGAGTGGTTCCACCTGATGTTCTTCTATTTGTGTAGTGTCTCCTGCTGTCGATACATTCATGTGAAGCTGCTTGCCGGAGCACATAGGACGGGTAGGTACTCGTTTTTCAAATCAGTGAATATAAGCCATTGCAGCATGAATGGCTTCATCTAGCCCCACCGCATCCGCATGCAAGTTCATGGATTCAATGAACATTTCATCTACACCTTCCTCTGCCAACAGTTGGCTCATGAGCACCTTGCCTGATTCGAGTGACATTTTGTGCTGATCCTGGACTAGCTTCATGGTTTGATACAATCTTTTTATTTGTGCCGAATATGCTGGGGCACTTCCTAGCTCTGAAAGTTCGTCATATTCTTGATCATGTTCTTCGTTTGCTTCTTCTTCTTCTTCTATCTCTTCTTCATGGTTGGGTCGGGGCTGAAGTTGTCGTGGTGGGTTGTGCTTCCTAGGTCCACTTTGCTTCCGTTTCGAGATTAGATTCATAGATCAGCCTAGCAACTTCTTCATCCGTGAGATCATTGAGGGTGTAGCCCTGTGGAAATTCCAAGTCTGATGGAATTGGGGGAAACACCAGATTGGGTCCTTTTGCACTTGGCCTGGGTAGTCGAATAGTAAATGGTCAAACGCGTCGCATTTGTGGAGGGGTAACTTCTGGGGTGGTAGTGGCTTCCCTTGCTTGGGCACACGGTAATTGGAATGTCCCTCTCATTTTCTTCGAGGGAGGTCCCGCTGTTGATAGCCGTCTTTGGAATTCTTGGGCCCTGGACCATACTAGTGCTCTTTGAATATGCACGTCATATGCTAAGAACCTGTAAATTATTCTTGTTAGAGCACAACACCCATGAAACACGTTCTTCTGTTTCTTATTCCACCGTTGATGGGCTAGGTGGATCTGATCTATGATCCAATGTGGTATATTGATGGTGAGATTCTCTGTTTCCACCAAGTACAAGCTGAACCATATCTTTTTTGGTGGCATAGTGAAGCGTTCTTGGGCGGGAAAAGCAAAATGTTGCATGATCATTCGTAGGTGGAGAGCAATGGTAGGTGTTATTGCTACCATGTCCTTCAATTTATTGAGATCCTTATGCTTCATCCTGCCTGGAACCATTGTTTCTTTCTCAGTGGGAATATGCATACCTTGCATGTTTAGTGCTTCTCGTACCAGATTGAGGGTCAGTTTGAATCTCTTGAGTTCGTGGCCTGGCAACAGTGAGGGTAGAACAAAAGTACTATCGCCTCCCTTGGCCCTTCTAGGAGTGATGGTACTGATAAAATAGGAGCAGTGTAGGAAATATGGCTTAGGTAAATGTGCCCTGAAATAGCTATCCAAGCCCGCTTTGGTCCATACCGATCGCATTACTTCTGCATTATGATATTTTTCAAATTCCTGAGTGAAGAAATGGTAGCATCCCCATTTACCATTGAACTCAATTTTTGCTTCCCAAAAGTAGGTGCCATCACCCAATGGCCCTGCGACATCACTAAACCAATGAGCGTGTTTCCCCACTTGAGAAGTGTGTCCCTAAGGAGGGTCCTAAATAGGGAGCACATGCACCGCTTGAAGTTCTTGTGGCCTCTCGGTGAGTTGTGGTTCAAGGAGGAGGGTTTCAATGTCCACAATCTGTGCGCTAGACCCTGCTTGGGAGCTGGTGCCTCCTACTTCTGCCATGTTACTGCTTGCTTGCTGGTTCTGTGAGAATATAGAATCATGCGTTAACATTGTAATGGACAAGATAGAACAATTTTTGTCCCCGTTACAACATTAAGATGAGGTGAGTAATGGGTTAGTGGGTCAGTGAGTGCTCGATGATTGTGTGTGTAGTTAATGAATGGATAGTCCTAAGAGCTAGATGGAAAGATGCAGTGTATGAGTGAGGTAGTTAGCAAGTGGAGATGAATTTACAAACGGGGGTCGGGGGGTTTATTACAAGTTTTAGGCTGCCAAATAGTGTGGATGGCTTTTGGTTTTGGTTTTGTGGAGACTCTGGAGGGCTTTATGAGTATGTCTACTTGGAAATGAGGCTTTTTAGGGACCCATTTACAAGTGAGTCTGTTCGTGCTCATGGGCGAATATGTGCTCGTGCGTGTTAAATAAGAGTGGGTATCTGCTGTTTGCGTGAGTGAACCGTGTTGTACAGGGTGTGATCTTTCTGTAGCTATTTGAGCCTGCAAGCAAGCCTTAGGCACCCAAATTTGTCATGATTGTGGGCCCGCCTTCATCGACTGCTTGGGTACCCAAATAGACTTCCCTTTCGCAGAAGAATTTTTGAAAGACCTCTTATTAGTGTCGTGTTGTTGATTACTAATAAGAAGTTGAGCCCGTGTTGTTGGCTTGCTCGCAACCGGATGCTCGCCTTTCCGCACCCACACTTGTTTCAATGGCTGAGACATCTTGCTTCGCACATTATTTTGGCCTCCAGCATAGGTAGTACTCTGCTCCTTCTATGTTTGATCTGCCTTTGGTTGCTGCATCCTAGTGGCCTTTGGAAAAGAAGGCAGTTCCGTTGCGTCCTTGACTTCTTTAGTGGGATCATCATTCCTCTGCATCACATAGTTTTGGACAAGAACAACATGGTCATCTTCATGTGTACTCCTGGAAGGAACAGGAGTGTGTGCCTTGCCTAATTCCTTGAGTGCTTCATTTTCGAGCTCAATTGTAAGGCGTTTCTCGTGGACCCAAACCTGAAGAAGTCCCCTTCTTAGGTTTGAGTTGACTGCATGGTCATAGATCCAGTCTTGACCCAAGACAAGAGGCTCAGTAAGGTCCTCATCTTGACACACTAGTACTTTAACTATCAGTAAAACGTCTTGAATGTGGAGGGGAAGTTCCACCTCACCCATGCAAGGGGTTTCCACACCTCCCAATCCTATGAGATATGCCTCTATAGGATTGACTTTTAATTTCAATTCTTGACAGTAAGAGAGTCTCACCGCACTAGTGGCTGCTCCTGAGTCAATCAATGCTCGCACAATTTTTGCACTAATTCCTTGTCCTATCTCTAACTTCACAAAAGGGCGTCGATCGATTATTCTATGGGAACTTATTCCTGAGACTTCACACATTGCCACATGATATCCTGGATCCTCATCGGCACCCGTCCTAGGTTGATCCCTACCCTGTCGTCTCAACTTCATCCTTCTGATGTGTTCTAAAGCTTCTACTTGAGCTTCTTCTGGAATTCGCTTTTCTTCCTCTTTGCACTTATTGGCAGTGTTGAGTTGATTTAGCATCTCTTCAGTCAGATGTTCGTGATATAACTTGACTCTACACCCGCTTATGTAGCTAGGGAGAATATCGCCTTCTAATGTGGCTAGTTGTACTGCTCCACTCGTTGAGATCCTATTTATGATCATAGGTCCATAGCCTCGCTTTTCTAATTTTCTTGCATGTTGCTTCAATGTGTAGACTAAAACTAGGTCTCCTGCTTTCAGACCCTTATCTTTCACATGGGTATCGAAGTATGCCTTTTGCCTTTTCTTATCTGCATATATTCCCGCTACCGCTCTTAGTCTTGTTTCACCTAGTCGTTCTAGATCAAAAATCCTCGAGGAGAGTTCATGACCTGTCCACTCATGCTCCTGTGCTATTTTCAATGTAGGTATCAAGAAATCCAAGGGCAACACTGCATTTTGGCCAAATACCATCTGAAAGGGTGTGGCTTGGAGTACCGTTTTATAGGCAACTCGGTATGCCCAAACAGCATGGTGTAGCTGTTTGTCCCAACCAGAGCATTTATTATTCACTAGTTTGGTCAACACATTGCATAGAATCTTATTTGTGCTTTCGGCTTGCCCGTTAGCTTGTGGATGATAGGGGCAAACTTCTTGTGTGTAACCAAGAATTCTTGGAGAAGATTTTCAATAACTTCATTCAAGAAGTGAGTGCCTCTATCACTAACTAGCTCTATAGGTAGCCCGTATCTTGTGAATACATTCTCAAATAAGAACTTGGTTGTAGTTTGCGCATCGCTCTTCGTGGTAGCCTTCACTTCTACCCACTTGGTTAGATAATTCGTGGCCACAATAATGTAATCAGCATGTGAACCCTTAGCTGGGGGGTTAATAGGACCTACAAAGTCTATTCCCCACTTAGAGAATGCTCGTCCACCCATCATAGGTTTCAAAGGCATCTCATCCTTGCGTATAGGATACTCGGTTCTCTGACAAACATCACACCGTTTCACATAGGTATGTGCATCCATGTGAAGGGTCGGCCACCAGAAGCCCGCAAATAGTATTGCCTTGATCACCTGATCTAGTCCAAAATGTCCTCCTGCTACACCTTGGTGAGCAGTTTCCAAGATCTTGAGATATTCACTCTCATGGACACATAGTCTCAGGTAACCATCTTTACCACGCTTGTATAAATTATCACCAATAAGTGAGTAGTCAAGGGCTTCTTGTTCTAAAACCTCGCCAGGGTCATATCTTGAGGGAATGTTTTCATCCTCAGGAAGGTTACTAGTGGTTCACTCCAATCTAGCACTATGGACACTTGGTACAAAGTTGCGTGCTCCACAGGTGGTCTAACACTACAGACTGGGCATTCCTTACACAAGTTATGAACATCTGCTTCCATAGTTGGCCAATGCACTCTGAATCTCCTTAGTGTCTGTAAAGTTCTTTGCCTCGAATGGTGTTGCTCTAATGCACCTATATGTGCTAATTGCAACCATTTTGTATATTCGTCTTCTTCCATGCAACAAGCCAATATCCCTTGATCTGTCTGTTTGTACATACTTCCTGCCATGATATGGTACTTCTAGGATTTTACTACCTCTCTATCTTGACTGTTTATGACTGGATGTTTAGGCCCATATGTCAATACTAGCACCAATGGTTTAGCCCAACTAGGCACCACTTCCAAATTAAACAAGTAAGCATCAGGAAGGTCATCTGATACTCCTTATGGGGCCTCTCCTGATGTGAGCCTAGAGAGGTGGTCTACTCTCAAGTGAGTCTTACCTTTCCTCAGCACAACCTCAAAGTCGTATTCCATTAGCAAGAGAAACCATCTCACCAATCGACCTGTATTACATGGCTTGTTTACCACGTATAACTATGCCTGATGGTCAGTAAAAAATTTAAACTTATTTGCAAGCAAATAGTGTCTAAACTTCTTAACCGCATATACCATGCCTAAGCCTTCTCTCTCAATAGTGGTATAGTTTTGTTCAGCTGCATTCAACTGTCTACTAGCATAGGCAATGGGAAGATCCATATTACCTTCACCAGTAGGTTGTGCGAGTACACATCCAATAGCATAGTTGGATGCATCCACATGGACATGGAATGGCTTGTTCTAATCTGGTGTGGTCAAGATTGGTGCCGAACATAATCTCCTTTTAAGCTCATTGAAGGAGTTAATCCACTCAAAGTTAGTCAAAAGTCCATACAGAGGCTTTGCTATGATGGCATACATGTGTACTTCCTTGATGTTCTTAGGCCTAGGTAACTCTGCTATGGCTCTCACTTTCTCTTCATCAGTGGATATGCCATTCTTTGACACTATGTGCCCTAGAATCTTGCCTTGCCTGACCATGAAAACACACTTTTTTGGGTTCAAGCAGACTTGATATTCTCTACATTTGTCAAAGATTTGCCTGAGTTCAGGTATATGTGTATGTCTAATGTTGGAATGAGCACAGAGATAATCAACATAGACCTCTAAATTCTTCCTCAAGAACTCTTTGAACACATGACACATCAGCCTCAGGAAGGTAGCGGGTGCATTGGTAAGCCCAAATGGCATTACTCTAAAGGCAAATATACCCCACTTTGTAGCAAAAGCCGTCTTATGCTGGTCCTCGGGAGCAATGGCTACCTGATTATAGCCAGAAAACCCATCAAGAAAGCTGCACACTTCCTTGCCTGCTACTCTTTCTAAGAGATGTTCCGTGATAGGAAGCGGATAGTTATCTCGAATGGTGGCTGCATTAACCTTCTTCAAGTTAATGCACACATGTAGCTTTCCATTCTTTTTGGGCACCACTACAATGGGGGATACCCACTCAGTGTGCTCAATTTCATAGATGAATTGAGCTTCTACCAGTCTATCTATCTCCTCTTTGATCTTAGCAGCATAATTATCGTTGTATGTATATGGCTTCTGTTTCGAGGGTTTCACGTCTGAGGTCATGGGAATTGTGTGTGAGCATATGTCTCGGTCAACACCCTTCAAGTCCTTGTAACTCCAAGCAAGTACATCTCTGTATTCTCTTAGAAAAGCTATTAACTCATGCTCTTCTTCCTCTGTTAGGTCGTGGCCTATGTAAGTGCATCTTTCTTCCCCTCCTTCTAGGGCTACAACCACTTTCTTGGTGGTTTCTTTGTTTTCATAGGCCTCTCTTGATTGTGCCTCACGTTTTGGCATTCTTACCATGACTATTCTATCATCTATCTCATACTTTTTAAAGTTTTCAGGGACCTCAAACAAAGATTCTTCCTCTTCTGGTGTGACTTATCTCTTCTTTCTTTTCTTTCCTTCATCCCTAAGGGTCACTTGTGTGGCTAACCTTACATCATTTGCAAGCTCTCCATGTCTCTGGGGATGAGCTTCTACTTCATAGAAGTATTCTTCATCTGATGCAAAAGGTGGATCCATAATGATTGACTCTAGATCGGAGTTGCTTGCATCCTCAAATGCATCAGGGCTAGGTTCACACTCTTCTAAAATTGCATCTCCCATGATTGGCTCTATGGAAAAGACTGAAATGTCATAGCCATCCTCATCACAGTGGGGTGTCCATTGTTCTTCATTGATGGCTACATCCATTGTTGCTAAAATTTCTGCCCAGCCATGAGGTTCAAATTCTTCATCAGGGAATACTATAGGTGCATAGGCTAGGACTTGAATTGATCTATGTGTTTCCTTCACACCTATCTCTGTGGCTTTTTCTCTCCTCTCTTCTTCCACTGCTACTATGCACATCCATAAGTGGGTGTCTTCATGCATCCATGAGGATCCTGATCCTATGGAATGCACAGACTCCGTATCATCTTTGGCTCTATGGATGGGGTTCCATTGGATGGGGGGTACATCTCTATGAGAGTAATCTTTGAGATTCACTTTGGTCGTGACACCTAAGTGTTGCAAATACAAGGAATTGGTTCCCCAATCCTGTACCACTTGCAACTGCCGCATAAATGGCCTTCCCAAAATCATCTCGTAGGCTTGGTTTTTGCTAAAGTCGCATATAGCAAAAGTATGTTCGAACTCAACATCACAGGTAGTGAGATTTATTCCTTCTAACAGCCCTAAGGGTCTCTCTATGTGACCATCGGCCATCTGCAACTTCATTCTCGTTGGCCTGAGTGCTGGCTTGCCCCAACGCTTCCATAGGGAAGTGTTTGCAATTGCAACTCCTGCACCTGATTCTAGAATGGCCTTGGTTGTGTATCCCTGATGGGTAATGGGAAGATAAGTGTTCCCTTCTTCTCCTTCGCTCATGTCTCCTATCTTGTCCAAAGGTATCTCTGGCACTGTTCTCTAAGATCCTACATGGGAACGAGGTTTTGCTATTTCTGGCACTTGTTTGGCTACATGTTTCCATAGTTCTGGCCTAACCTTGAGTAATTCTTCTAAAGTGGGATTGCACTGCACTTTAATATTCTTTACTACCGCCGTATTCCGAGGTATGACTGAGTCCTCATTTCGTACCATGACCGTGGGTGTTCTCATACAAGTGGACTCAGCTTCCCATGGGCCTGTGAAGTGGGGTAATTCATGTAATGAAATATTAGACTCAAAGTCTAATCTCTCTTTAGATAGTGCACTCTCCAGTTCTCCATAAATGGATGGGATGTCTTGTGGGAATTGTTCATGTGCATCATCCACAAGTTCAATGGGAGGAGGGACTTCACTTTCTTTAGCCCATTTGTCTTCTTGAATCTCTCGTAGGAATTCTGATGTGAACCGATTCATAGAAGAGGATGTGTCTGGCTCCATAGAGTTAGGCACATAAGCTTCCTGGGTGGGAAGGTTTAGCCTTTCACTTGGCTTGTCCTTATGTTGAGAGGCGGGTTCCTTTTCCGATTGTGCAACTAGTCTCTCCTTTCTAGCAATCCATCAAAGTGCAACTACGTCTTAGCGGAACTAGAGATATTAAAGAGGCGACTGACTTCAAACATGGTTTGGGCCAATTCCACCATCTTAGCACAAAGCTTGGTTCTTTCTATCTCTAAGTCAGCTCTAGGGTAGCACTTGTCATGATCTGTCACATTTGGCCCTTGTTGGATTCTGGCCTGATATGCCTTGAGCATCATGTCTATTTCTTGAGGAGTGGGGTCAGCTAGAACTGATCCTACTCTAGGGGGTGGTGGAATGGTATGAGGTGGGTTGAATGAGGGTGGATTAGATGGTGATAGGGATGAAGGTGGTGGTGGTATGTGGGAGTTTGTTTGAGAGGTGAGCTCAACAATTTTGGCTTTTGTTTCTCTTATGCTTTCTTCTAATTCGCTCATTTTTTTAGCCCATTGCCTTTTCATTCTCTCTCGGCTATCTTTCAATGCTCTCGTCTATTTCTTGGCTATGCTCTCTGTTTCACTAACCTCGGCACTCTTTTCTTGGCCTAAACTTTGGTTATGTTGCAAGGTTTGAGCTCTAGTGACTACCTGTACTGGTGTAGTGGAAGTCAAACTTCCTGTAGAGTCTACTACTAACCCAATAACATTGATAGGAGTGATTTTTGGCATATTATTGGGATTCTTTGGGCAGTCTCGTAAGAGATGCTCCTTTCCACACTCTTGGCAAAAGCCCTGGATCGTCACTGACTGGGATTGTGTAGGTGCAGGCATGGGACAATCACGAATGAGGTGATCTCCCTGACATCTGAAGCACGGTCCTCTAGGAAATGGGGGTCTTACTTGCCTAGGTTGAGGTCTAGAGTTGGGGTTTGCATACATGACATTTGCATACTCTGCATCCCAACTTGGTTCACTCAGCTCTTCACTATAGTAGGACTCACCATGTTCAGGAGACTACATATAGTAAGCCTTGGGGCTATCAATATGAGTAGAATCAAAGCTATGGTCACTAGGGTCACTCTCTAAGAGCAATGGTGTTACTGGCACTATGTGTTAAAAGATATGCATTTCTAGGGCAAGATCAAGTTTTCTTTTTTCATAAAATAACTTCATTTGAAGGCTTTTGAACCTTAGGAAAGTCAAAGTACAAAGTTGAAGGTGCAACCTTATCCAAAATGAGGCATTGGACACCAAAAGCCACTCCAATGAAGAGACAAAGTCACAAGGCAAGTGAAGAGACAAGGAGGGCATGTGAAGAGACATGGAGGACATATGAAGAGTCATAGAAGGCTCCCAAGGCTATATAAACACCATCCAAGCTCATTCAAGGCGTGTGTGGATGCTAGTTAGTCGTGGTGCTGCATACATATGTGTCATTGAGCCATAGACTCTCATAGATGCTCTTATTCTCTTGTATATCTCTCCTACCCTTTCCAAATGGTGTTCCATTTCTATAGCAGCCTATTAGGACTTCAATTTCTCTTTGTAGGAAGCTCCATTCTGAGAGTTCTTGTACTTGCTGGAAAGCTTATAGAGCAAGGATTCTATTCCAAAAAGACTTCTGGCAGAACGCTTCTTGTAGTGTGAGATATTGCTATTTCTTTGTCTGCTGTTCTGTCCCGAAACCTGCTAGGAAAACTGGGCTGTTTTGTGTGACTTAGTTGACAGGTCTACAAGTGTTCAAATGCAATGCTTAATAGTTCCTTGGAAAGCCCTAAGTGTCTAGTTTCTGTGGTTAAAAGGGTTTTGTGATTGGATTCGGGAAGTGGGAGATATACCAGTTTTAGTGAGTACTGGTCTGAAGGCAGATAGGTCTTGGGAAGGGTCCAAGCTTCTTGTTGTGCATTTGGAGGAGAAATCTTCCAACAGTGGTATCAGAGCTCCTTGTGGATATCAAGGAGAGTACAAAGAAGGAGGCCAAGCCAAGGAATCAACCATTGAAGCCTTTTCAAAGCAAACTTTGAACCAAGGGGGAGCTTCATCTTCATCACAGAAAGGGACTTCATTTTCAACAAAGGAGGTAATCCCACACCATATTTCAATTTTAGGTTATTCAAGAGGATGGGAGAGGTATCCAACTAGATTGAGAAGTTGGACAAAGACAACTTTCAACCTTGGAAGTTTAGGATGACAAACTTCATCATGAGCAAGGACTTAGGAAGCATACTCAATGGAGGTGATGTCAAGCCAATTGCTGCAGATCCAGCTAACCCTACCGACCAACAAAGGAGAGCAATTAGAGAATGGGAGGTAAGAAATAGAAGGGTTATGTTTATGATATCTCAGCATGTAAGCAACACAATGATAGGTCACATTCAAAGCATGGAAATGGCCAAGGAGATGTGGGAATATTTGGAGAAGATGTTCACCACAAACACAAAGGCAAAGAAGGTACAACTCAAAAATGAACTCAACAACTTGAAGAAAGGAGGTAACTGATCAAGTTCTTGCCATGAGTCATGCATATGGGGATAGTAAACATGAGAATGATGATACTTGGTACATAGATAGTGGTTGTAGCAATCATATGTCTTGTAGGGAGGACATGTTTTGCAATTTACAGGCTCCAAAGCAAAGAGGATGTGTAGAGACAGGTGACAACACCGAGCATGAGATCAAACACATTGGATGGCAAGAAGAGCAAGACACTATCCGAGGTATTATATGTCCCTACTATTACAAAGAATCTCATTTCTGTTGGTCAAATGGTAGATAAAGGATACCAAGTGAAGTTCAATAGCAAAGGTTGCTTCATAGAGGATCCAAAGAATGGATTTCAGCTTGTGGCAAAAGGAGAGAAGCATGGAAGGATGTTTACTCTCAATATCAAGCAAAACCCCGACAAGGTAATGTTCATCACTTCAAGAAATAGAAGAATTGCAGATTTGGATTTGTGGCATAAAAGGATAGGACATGTAAACATTGAAAAGCTAAAGAACATGGAGAAAAGTGCATTGGTAAAAGGGCTTCCAAACTTCTCAACATCACATCTTCATGAGGTATGTGAAGCTTGTCAATTTGGGAAGCAAACTAGGTTGCCTTTCAAGTCAAGCAAGTATGTTTCTCCAAGGGTTTTGGATTTAGTGCATACAGATGTATGGGGACCTTCAAGAGAACCTTCACATGCAGGTAATAGGTACTTTGCTACCTTTATTGATGATTGTTCAAGGAAAATTTGGTTGTATATAATCAAGCAAAAATCAGATGTGTTTGAAGTATTCAAAAAGTACAAAGCAGTTGTTGAGAATGAAACATGTCATAGGATTAAAACCCTAAGGTTAGATGGAGGGGGAGAATATTTCTCCAATGAGTTCACAAGGTTCTTAGAAGATGAAGGCATAAGGAGGCAATACACATGCAGGTATACCCCTCAACAAAATGGTATTTCAGAAAGAAAGAATAGACAAATTGCAGAGGTAGCTAGATGCATGTTGGATGAGATGAATGTACCTTTCTCATATTGGGCTGATGCAGCAACCACAACAGCATATATTATGAACAGGATACCAACTTCAGGAGTTCATGATCTTACTCTAGATGAGGTATACTATCAAAGGAAACCGGATTTGTCTCATTTAAGGATTTTTGGTTGCATATGCTATGTTCATGTCCCACAGGAAGTAAGAGAAGGTAAGCTTGATGCTAGGGCTGAAAAATGCATTTTTGTTGGCTACTCAAATGAGCAAAAGGGGTAGAGGTGTTATAATCCGGTCACTAAAAATCTTAGAGTGTCAAGGGATGTTGTGTTTGATGAGTTAAAACCTTGGTATGGAGGTGTGAATAATTTGCAGGAAGAAGACTTTGTACATGCAGATCAGGTACATGAAGAGCAAGTGCAAGTTAGCACCACATTGAGTGGACCAAGTATGCCAAGTCCTTCACAAAGCGCATCATCATGGAAGGGAAAGCAAAAGGAGTTAGAACATACATCAGAATGTAGCCACAATAGAGGTAATGGAGGTAACCTGGTAAGAGATTTTCATTTAAGTGAAGATGAAGATGAATTTGAAGAAGTTGTAACTCCTGAAGTACAAAAGAAACGGACATTGAAGAAATATCCAATCACAGGTAGTGAAAGGAGGTGAGAAAGGGTAAAACATCCTATTCAAAAGATCACTTATGATAGCTTTATTGCAAAGCATTATGCTTATATGACACAGGTTATCAAAGATAAGGAACCATCAAGCTATGAGGAAGCTAGCCAACACAAGGAATGGAGAGATGCTATGGATGAGGAGATTCAAGCTCTCAAGGAAAACCAAACTTGGGAATTGGTACCTAGAGAAGAAGGCATGAAGGTAGTCACAAACAAATGGTTGTACAAATTCAAAAGGAATTCAGATGGATCTTTAGCAAGGTACAAAGCAAGCTACACACAAACATATGGGCTTGATTATGAAGAAACTTTTAGTCCTGTTGCAAATAAAAAAATACAATTAGGACTTTGATTTCAGTGGCTGCTTCTAAAAGATGGAGAATGTATCAATTGGACATTAAAAATGCTTTTCTTAATGGAAATTTGGAAGAAGTGGTTTATATGTATCAACCCATAGGTTATGAAGATGAAAAGAAGCATGATTTTTTATGTAAACTAAAGAAGGCTTTGTATGGACTCAAGCAAGCACCTAGAGCATGGAATCAGAGATTGGTTGAGTACCTAATGAAGTGTGGTTATGTTGCAAGTGATTCAGATCCTTCACTTTACATCAAAAGGGTTGATGGAGAATCTATATACATATGCATATATGTTGATGATCTTATCATAACAGGTGATAATGATGCAGTTATCAAAGAAATTAAGGCAAAACTTGGGAAGGAATTCAAGATTTCAGATCTTGGAATCCTCAAATACTTCTTGGGCATTGAGGTTATGTACAAAAATGATGGTCTCTACTTGATGCAAAGAAAATATTTGTTGGATGTATTGTACAGGTTTGGAATGAGTGGATGCAAACCACTAAAGCAACCAATGGATGTAAATACCAAACTTAGCTCCACCCAAGGAGAAGCACTTGAGGACATTCATACCTATAGGAGCCTAATAGGCTCACTTATATATGGAACCATAATTAGACCTGATTTGGCATTTAGTGTAGGAGTTCTTTCTCAATACATGCATGCTCCTACTAATGATCATTTGAATGCAGCAAAGAGGATACTCAGGATACTCAGGTACATCAAAGGTACAATAAATCAAGGACTTTTCTATGCTTATGGAGGATCATTAGAGCTCAAAGGATATGCGGATGCTGATTGGGCGAGCTCCAAAGATGATAGAAGAAGCACCACAGGTTATGTGATCATGCTAGGAAACAATTGTGTATCATGGAGTTCAAAGAAGCAACCCACGGTTGCTTTGTCTTCAACCAAAGCTGAATATAGAGCCTTGGCCCAAGCTACATGTGAGATAATGTGGATGAAAAAGCTAATGAAAGACTTGAATGTGCAGGTTGGATCAGTTCCTTTGTTTGGAGATAATATATCAAGGATATATCTTGCAAACAACCCTATGTTTCATGCAAGGAGCAAACACATCGAAGTCCGGGAGAAGGTGCTTGAAAAGGAAGTGGATATTCATCATGTAAGTACAAGGGACCAGGTAGCTGATCTACTAACAAACTTCTTAGATGCTGGAAAGCTTTCCAAGCTGAAGCAAGCCATACAACTCAAGGAACCAACTTCAAATGCAAAAGAAACTTGAGCTTGAGGGGGAGTGTTAAAAGATATGCATTTCTAGGGCAAGCTCAAGTTTTGTTTTTTCATAAAACAACTTCATTTGAAGGCTTTTGAACCTTAGGAAAGTCAAAGTACAAAGTTGAAGGTGCAAACTTTTCCAAAAGGAGGCATTGGACCACCAAAAGCCACTCCAATGAAGAGACAAAGTCACAAGGCAAGTGAAGAGACAAGGAGGGCATGTGAAGAGACATGGAGGACATATGAAGAGTCATAGAAGGCTCCCAAGGCTATATAAACACCATCCAAGCTCATTCAAGGCGTGTGTGGATGCTAGGAAGTCGTGGTGCTGCATACATATGTGTCATTAAGCCATAGGCTCTCATAGATGCTCTTATTCTCTTGTATATCTCTCCTACCCTTTCCAAAGGGTGTTCCATTTCTGTAGCAGCATGTTAGGACTTCAATTTCTCTTTGTAGGAAGCTCCATTCTGAGAGTTCTTGTACTTGCTAGAAAGCTTATAAAGCAAGGATTCTTTTCCAAAAAGACTTTTGGCAAAACTCTTCTTGTACTGTGAGATATTGCTATTTCTTTGTCTGCTATTCTGTCCTGAAACCTGCTAGGAAAACTTGGCTGTTTTGTGTGACTCAGTTGATAAGTCTACAGGTGTTCAAATCCAATGATTGATAGCTCATTGGAAAGCTCTTACTGTCTAGTATCCGTGACTAAAAGGGTTTTGTGATTGGATTCGGGAAGTGGGAGATATACCAGTTTTAGTGAGTACTGGTCTGAAGGCAGATAGGTCTTGGGAAGGGTCCAAGCTTCTTGTTGTGCATTTGGAGGAGAAATCTTCCAACACTATGGCTCTATTCAGGTTCTCTTCTACAGCTACGTACTTTACAGGGATCACATTGGCCGGCGCAGGTGGTTGTTGTGCTAGCACTGGCTGAGGTCTCTGTTGGGCTTGATATTGCGATTGATAGGTTTGTTGAGGCCTAGCATACTGTTGTGGTGGATACTGATTTTGGTACCTTCCCTGTTGTGGATAGGGCTGGGGGTAGGTTTGCCTGACCGCTCGCTTATTGTATGGACAGTCTTGTGCTGTGTGATTTGTGTATCTCCGTTCTATGGTGCAGTATTGGCTATTGGGATTCACTTGGGGTTGAGCCATAATGGGACATACGTTCGCCAGATGGTCGCCGCCGCAGGTGTAGCATCTCTTTACTCGGGTGAATCTTGGGATTTGTTTACTAGAGACACCTAGTTTTTGAGCTACTTTCTCAACAAGTTCCTCAATTGATGTGGATTGTGAAGAAGAGAGGCTAGAGGCACTATCTGAATCTTTGTAGGTTTTGGAGAGCTCTAACTCTTCCCCTAGGTTATCCTCAATGTCGATGCACATGCGTACACACTCTTCTATGGTCCTAGGGTCTGTCAAGTACACATATGACCTCAATTTGGTACTTAGCAATCCATCCAAGAATAAAGCCACTTGTTTGGCTGGTGTGGGTAACTCAGGAACAGGGTATCTCTCAAGATATTGCCTAAATCTTCTTCCTGCAAGTCTCACGGTCTCTTGAGGGGTCTGCTTGAAGCTATGTATCAATGAGGAAGTATTATGCCTTATCCCACTCTTAGAGAATTCAGTGATGAAAGCCTCCAAGAGTTGGACTATGCTCCTAAACTTTCTCTCATTCAATGGTTGAAACCATGTAAGGGCTGTGTTCCTAAGGGTTAGACCAAAGGCATTATACTGCATGAATAGGTCCTCAACTTGCTCAGCTCTCAAGACTTGCATAAACTCAGCCACATGATCATATGGCTCTCTTGTGCCATCGAAGTAGTTCTTCATGGACTTAACTAGCTGGGTAGGTCTCAAAGTCCTCGTGTGCTCTCTAGGTCTTGGTAGATCATCCACATTCCTTTGGTTCCTTGGGGCTCTAAGTCCCTCAGGTTCCACCCTATTTGTTTCTGTTCTCATTCTTTCTCTTCCCATTGGGTTGGCAAAGCTTACCTCAGGTCTATCTCTATGTCTGTCTCTTTGAGCTCCATGAGCTTGGGATGTTCCAGCTCCTAGGTGTCCAAAGGACACATTCGATCTTGGTTGGGGGAAAATGAACTAACCCTTCCAAGTTTAAACATGCCTATCATGTTCTGTAACCACAAAGATCCTCTTTGAAGTGTGATCTAAGTAGGTCACTTTGCCTGGGCTATCAGGATCTTTGAACTCATAGATCATGATTGTTCCTATCTCATTCAGCTGATCAGGCTTATACCTCCAAAAGGCTTCATCAGTCTCTCGGTTCAGGAGCAAATCTATGTCTTGGGGAATCCACTCTGGTGTGATAATCCTAGTGAGAACAGATTTGCCTCGGGGGGTTCTAGGTTCTCCACCCATGTTTCCTTGCTCTAGGTCACCTAAGTCCGTTTCTGGGATCACATTTCCAAATTTGTCTGTCCTATCAGGGTGACTGGTGACTACATATATGGTTCCTTCTTTGTCCAAGTATGCTCCATTTTCAAACTTGACAGCTGGGTGTTCTAGTCCAAAGGATTAATCTGGGTTTTTGATCTGTACCACAGATCTTCCTAGGCCGTCCTCATAGATGCTAGCACCTAATCGGTTGGTCCTAAGGTATTCCAACTGTGTCTTGTAAGGGCCTTCTACCCTGTGTAAGTATGGCACTCCTGAACTCCCCGTGGGTCTCTCCATACCTTGAGACATCTCAAACTCGCTAGTTTCAGAGCTAGGGTAATAGGAATGATGGCTCAACTGTTGGGCCCAAGACCTAGTAGTGTGATTGACACTAGCCTCTGACGATCTAAGACTCTGCCTATCTCTTCCTAGGTGTCAACCTGATCTAAGGTTCATATGCCCAATTGAATACTCCCAATTTTCCCAAGTACAACCTCGTTGCTGAGTTCTTTTGTATCAATCACTTGGTCTTTTTTAATTGTCTTAGGATGCCACTTCTTGTCCAATCAATCTTCATCGTAAGGAACACTTAAGTTTGATCTTACTTGAGTTTGGTTGCTTGATTTAAAGTCTTCCCCTTTAGGTTGTTTCGCAAATGTAATCTCTTGGTACTTGCACTTGAGTGATTAGAGTTCTTGGACTTGATCGTGCTTAATGTATTCCTAATTGATCACAATCCCATTCCGTACTTAGCCTAAGCTAGGGATTGACAGAGGGTGTTGAGAATTTCCAACCTTGAGTTTCTTCCCTTGTGTTGTTGCCTTGGTGTGCCCAGGAAGCGTATTCCCAAGCTTGCACTTACTCTTGCTTTGAGTACCCTTCAATGCTCTCAAAGGACCTGTAAAAGGCCCAAGATTAGCTCAAGAATTGAATTCAGTTGAGAGACAGATCACTTTCATGCATGTAATTCACAGACCAAATTGCCTTTTGCCTTTATGGAAAACAATCCCAAGGGACCCTTAGTTTTCCCACCCCGAGATATGGTTAACTTCAAATTACCCTATCTAATAATTACCCTATCTTCAAATTAATTCACAGCAAACGGATTTCGTATGCGGAAGTTATGACTAAAACAGGATTAAAAAACATGCTAACAGGCAGACAGGAATTCTCGAATTACTTGTGTCGCGGCCTCACAATGCAATGATAAACCCTAGTGTTTGTCCCACAATTTGCCAAAAATAGACCACTATTTTTACCCTAAAAAATTGGCCAATTTCGCTCGTAAATCGCAGTCGCAAGCTCTGTCAATCGCAACTGATAGGTCAATCGCGATCGACGTGTCGGTCGCGATTGACAGGTCCGTCATGGCTGTCAGTCGTGATTGATGGGTCAATCATGATTGACGCGTGGCTCGAAAATTCAATCGATCATGGTCAAAGGGTCGTTGACTCTGTCGGTCGCGATTGATGAGTCAATTGCGATTCATGAGTCGATTGCGATCGACAGGTTCGTCGCGAGTGTTCTATCGGTCGTGGTCAAACAGTCGTTGACTAGGTCGGTCACGATTGATAGGTCCATCGGGGCTGTCAGTCGCGATTGATGGGTCGATCGCGATTGATGGCTCGATCGCGATTGACACGTGGCACGCGCGAATTCAGTTCGTCGTGGTCAGTCGATCGTTGACTCGGTCGGTCGCGATCGAGGTGTCAGTCGCGATTGACAGAGCCGTTGGCAAGTGTCCGTCGTCGTTTGTCGATCACGATTGACAAGTCAATCGCGATTGACAGAAAACAGAGGAGTTTTAAAATTTTAAACACATATTTAGGGAGTTCTAGGCATGTAGATCATGATTATGTACTTTGTTTAGCAAAAAAATCATATTTTCTATCGGTCGCGATTGACAGAGGTCAACGCCTTGGGACCTGCACAGTCAGATTTTTTACTTGCTGGAGCTGGTGCAGCTGCTGGGGATGCTGATTCCTGCAGAAAATATCAAAAAACACAGAAAATCACAAGCACACAAATGTTCTCTTGCTCTCTCTCACAAGTGAAATGAGGGGAATGGTATGGGTATGGTGATATGACCAAAAACTGAAATTTTTTTGCGATGATGGAGATGGAGGTGGGAGATGGTGATGAGAAAAACAACAGAAAATAGATAGAAGTGGAGGAAATACCTATGACTCCAACGCCTCAACTCTACGTCTTACCATCACACACTCGTCCTCAAAGCTCGATCCCCGGCAACGGCGCCAAAATTTGGTGTGGCTTAGTGATGAGTAGCACCTCCTTTAATGTCAATCCGGGAAGACGTGAGGATGGTATGAAGAACTCCAGCAAGTGAAGGCACAAATGTGTGAGTGAGAAGCACACCAACATGCACACACATACACACACACATGCACACAAGGTAAGACAAAGAGAGAGAATCAATGGATTCCTTTTAGATTACTTCAAAAGTGCTCATATAAGCTCAATTCTATTACAAGCTAACCCCAAAAATGAGCTCTCTAGCTCTATTTATGGTTTTTGACTAGGGTTTGGCCGTGTCCAGACCTAGTGTCCAGCCTAGTTAAAAATTAGGTTCTAGGTCCTATTTGAAGGCTCAAATGGAGTCTAAAAAATATGTAAATTGGTAGGTAGCTACTCCTAATGCTCCTCAAGCTCAAGGACTCCTTGGCTTGCACAAAATGGAGCTACAAAAATATGAATTGGTATTTACAATGGCTTTTAGTGATGAAAATCACTATTTTTTGTAGGGATTTCCTCTAACGGTTTGACATACACATCTTCGAGCTCCCTACTTGCTCCTTCTCCTTGTGTGTCCACCTCTTGGATATGCTTTAGCTTCATGAAAAATTAATGGCCTACTTGCCAGATCTTCATTGACTACCTTGTCTACTTGTGCCTTCTCTCCGCTCTGGCTCCCTTCTTTGACTTCCTTGTCTTGTGAGTCCTTGGGTGCCTTGACTACTACCAACAGTAATCACGCTGGTCGCTATGGACATTTGAAGCTCATTGTCTCTTCCATAGATAGTAAGTTTTTTGAGCTAGTTGATCCCCGAACCTATCTGTTTTGTATCGACTCATTCTCCTTGATGCTCCAAAGTACATAGTGTGTTTCTTTGCACTTATCACATGCTTATAAGGTCTATTTGAGTCTCCATAAGCTCAAGGACTGGTCTTGTGCCGGTTGGCTAGACCAAACATCGTCGCTTCGAAACGCATTTTTCTACCTTCTACAAGCTTCTCCAAGTTCTTTCAGGGGTATTAGAGCTAGATCAAGATGGGTGACGGCTTTCCCTCAATGATCAAGAAGGTTGATTGACACAACTACGTGGCTTGAAAAATCAGAATGGAGGCCTATTTGCAAGGTAGAAATCTTTATGGAATTGTAGCAGGTGATGAAGCTATGCCTATTCCAAGATCCAAAGGAGGACCAACACAGGAGGAGACAGATAAGATCACACTTTGGTGCGCAAGGGATGCTCAAGCAAGGTTGTACATACTAAACTCTATCTCTAACTTTCTATTACCACATATTAGAGGATGCAAGACATCTCAAGAGACTTGGGATGCCCTCGAGATTTTCTTTTCTGCTAGTACCAAAGCAAGAAAGAATCATCTTTGGGATGAGTTCAACCAAATGAAGAAGACACTTAAACAAACCATCATAGAGTCTGTTACCAAGATCAAGGAGGTTGCGGATCAGTTAGCATCCATTGGAGAGCTGATTGAAGAAGAGGTCATCATGAGGCAAATTCTCAACGGCATTCGAAGTGATCAGCAATGGCAATCCTTCACGACGGCTTATGATCTCATCATGGATGTGCAAACTCTAGACTTCAACATCTTTCTTGGACAACTCTTCAATCAAGAAGCCAACAATAGCATAAAGGAAGGTAAATCTTATCATGGTAATTCAACTAGTGCTCTATATGCAGATAAGAAGGATAAGAAGCAAAAAAGGCAAGAATAAGGAAGAAGATGAAGAAGATACTTCCCAAGCCAATTTCGCAAGCAAGAGCAAGTGGAAAGTGAAGAAGAAAGGACCAAAGCAAGACAAAGCCAAAGGTCAGAATGTTCAACCTTGTGCCATATGCGATAAGACCAACCACACCACTCAGAATTGTTGGTTCAATGGGAAGACCCAGGAAGGAAGTGGAAGAGGTGGATATGACAGCAATAGAGGCAGAGGTGGACACAACTTCAACAATAACAATAGAAGCTATAATAGAAGGGACTAGAACAATTATTTAGAAGATCAACCACATGAAGACTCATTGCTTCTTATGAATCTAAGCCACCAAGAAGGTAAAGAAGATGATCATTTGTTCTACATAGATTCAAGATGCTCGAATCATGTTGCAGGCAACATTGCTCTTCTATCTGATTTGGAAAGTTCAAAGCATAGACATGAAGTGCAAACAGGGGATGACACAAAGCACAATGTGGAGAAGATTGGTAATGTCAAAGCTTCCAATGGTAGGACAAACATTCTAAGTAAGGTTCTCTATGTACCGACTATCACTAAAAACCTAATAAGTGTAGGCCAAATAGTTGAAAAAGGCTTGCAAGTTAGGTTCACCCAACATGGAGCTTTTGTGGAAGATCCTTGTCAAGGCTTCAAAAAGATAGCCCGAGGTGAGAAGCATGGTAGGCTCTTTACTTTTGAAGTAGGAGAAACCAGGAACATAACTCTATTCAATTTTGAGATTTGAACCCTAAGTGAGCTTGAAGTGTGGCATAAGAGACTTGCTCATGTGAATGAAAGAACCTTGAAGGATATATGCATGGATCAAAGTGTTCTAGGACTGCCAAACATATGAAAGCAACACATGATCAACAGGTGTGATGCATGTCAGATTGGGAAGGCACAAAGACAACCATTCAACCACAAAGGCTACATCCACAACAACTTATTGGACTTAGTACATACAAATGTATGGGGACCAAGTCAAGAACCTTCATTGGCAAGATCAAGGTATTATGTCTCATTTATTGATGACCATAGTAGATGGACTGTCTTATACTTTATCAAGAGTAAGAATGAAGTGTTTGATTGCTTCAAGAAGTATCTTGCACATGTGGAGAATCATACAGGTAGATCACTAAAGAAGCTTAGATCTGATGGAGGGGGAGAATACTTCTCCAAATAGTTTGACGAGTTCTTGCACGACAAAGGTATCAAAAGGGAAGTGACAACTAGGTACTCTCCTCAACTAAATGGAATTGCCGAGAGGAGAAACAAGACATTGGTTGGATCAGCCCAAACAATGCTTGAAGAGAAGAATTTGCCACATTATCTATGGGCATAAGCTATTTCAAGTGTTGTGTACCTTGTCTATAGACTACCATCCAAATCACTTCAAGGTATTACTCCTTATGAAGCATGGCATTGAAGGAAACCTACTCTTGACCATTGCAAGGTTTTTGGTTGTTTAGCTTATGTTCATGTACCATCACAAATAAGAGGTAAGCTAGATGAAAGAGCAACAAAGGCAGTGTTTATTGGATATGATTCAACTCAGATGGGTTACATGTTCTTCAATCCTTCAACCAAGCAATTCCCTACAAGTAGAGATGTTGTGTTTGAAGAACACAGGTCTTGGTATGATGAAGACAAACAAAAGGTAACACTACCATATGATCTTGATTTTGACTCTTATCAATTAAGAGGCAAGCATGATACACAGGTCCAGGATCCAAGAATTGATACAGACGATGACCAAGATGAAAGAGAAAAGGATTACAAGCTATGGAAGTCAAGAGGCAAAGCAAAGATGCAAGAGGTTGGAGAATGCTCCAAACAAGCACCTAGAACATTAGCAAGAGAGAAGAAACAACCAAAAAGGTATGGATATGATTCCACATTTATTACGAAGCATTCAATTTACTTGGCAAAAGACTCTATTTCAGAGGAACCCTCAACCAATGAAGAGGCAAAGGGAAACCCATTGGGAAAAGGCCATGAAAGAAGAGATAGATGCATTGAAGGAAATAGACACTTGGGATTTGGTTCCAATATTGTCGAATCAAAAGGTAATTGGTTGCAGATGGGTATATAAAGTTAAAAAAAACTCAGATGGATGAGTTTGCAGGTACAAGAAAAGATTAGTTGCCAAAGGATGCTCACAAACTCATGGTATAGACTATGAGGAAACATTCTCACTAGTTGCAAAGATGACTACAATCAGGACATTGATAAGTGTAGCTGCTACAAGGAATTGGAGACTCCTCCAACTTGATGTGAAAATGCATTCTTAAATGGTTGGATAAGTGAAGAGGTATACATGTCACAACCACTAGGTTTTGAAAACCCTAATCATCCATCTTATGTTTGCAAACTTAAGAAAGCATTGTATGGATTGAAACAAGCTCCAAGAGCTTGGAATTACAGGTTGGTTACATATCTTCAAGATCAAGGGTTAAAAGCTAGCAGCTCAGATCCTTCTCTATTCATCAAAAGGGATCACAATGAGGTTATCTATCTATGTGTATATGTAGATGATATTATTGTGACAGGTGATGATCTAAATGGAATTCAAAGGATCAAGAGACACATGCAAGAGGAGTTCAAAATCAGTGACTTAGGTGAGCTCACATATTTCCTAGGTATGCAGGTGATATACACAGATGAAGGAATGTATTTGACTCAAAGAAGATACATTGAGGATCTTCTTCTCAAGTTCAAAATGGAGAACACTAAAGGTGCAGGTACACCTTTGGAGATGAATCATAAACTTAGTGTTTATGAAGGTGAGAAAATTGAAGACATTAAGGAGTATCAAAACTTGGTAGGTAGCTTGATATATGCTACTCATACAAGGGCAAACATCTCATATAGTGTGGGAGTGCTTAGTTAGTTCATGCACTCACCAAGAAGACCACACATGGATGTGGCTAAGAGAGTACTTAAGTATGTGAAAGGTACAATAAATGAAGGTATATTCTATCCTTATTCTTTAGATTTGGATATCAAAATCTACTCAAATGCAGATTGGGCAGGAGCTAAGGATGATAGAAAAAGTACATCAGGTTACTTAGCATTTGCAGGTTCAATGCTAGTGTCATGGAGTTCCAAGCAGTAACCAATAGTTGCTTTAACCTCAACTGAATTAGAGTACAGAGGCTTGACCATAGCAACTCAAGAGGCAATATGGTTAAAAGCATTGTATATAGATTTGGGACTTGTGAGTTTCAAACCTCACATATTTGGAGATAATGTAAGTTCCATGCATCTAGCGGCAAATCCTATTTTCCATGCAAGAACCAAGCACATAGAAATCCATTACCACTTCATTAGGGAGAAGCTCATGGCAAAGGAGATTGAAATTTCTTTTGTTCCAACTGAAAAGCAAGTAGTAGATATGATGATGAAGGCACTTGATGGAATAAAGATTTCTAGATTCAAACCTATGGCAGGTATTTAACCTATCAGAGAATGAAGACTCAAGCATACTTTAGCTTGAGGGGGAGGTGTTGGAACATCAAGCTTACACTATGCTTGAGGTGGATTTGAGCTACATCAAAGGCTATCGCATCGAAAGAATATCCGTTGGAGAGTTCTTTTTCTTATGCTCATTCATTGTTTTTTTTGAGAGATTTTTGATGGTTCAATTACCATTGTAAAAGCCTTGAGCTTTACACATGTAAAGGTAGAAAGATAGATCCCAAATCCCACGAATTTGTGTTGGTTGAAGTTGCATTCAATCAAGCAATCAATCACCTAAAAGTAGATCAAACTAGATCTTCACTTTTCCTAGATTGTAGAAAAGTGAATTGATTCCCTCCAACAACCATTCCCACCTTCATTTGAATTCAAACTTCACTTGTAGAAGTCATGGAACACTCTTATAGTCTATATAAAGACTTGAAGTCACTTGTACAATACATGGAAGCAATATACATACACTTGTGACCATCATTGTCTTGCTCCTTCAATTCTCTGCATCATCTTCTTCGCCAATAGTAATCTTGCAGAGGCCGTTGCTCTCTCTCCAGAGCACCAAATTGAGTGCAACATGGCGCATTGGAAAGATATTAGTGTCTAGTGAATGCCTATACATTGTCATAGCATTTGGTGCAGTAGATTGAGAGAAATTTGAGTTTTGTTGTCTCAAGGGTCAATCTCTATGTATTCCTGAAAAATAGGAAGTACCACCGGTGAATGTCTCATTCATTCCTATAGCATATTTTGCTTACTCCTTATACTTTTGTGCATTCTATACACGCGGCCCTATGTGTATCACTCCGAGAAAAGGATGTTTTCTAATTGTAATCACGCAGGTCGCTATGGGCATTTTAAGTTCATTGTCTCTTCCATAGATAGTAAGTTTTTTGAGCTAGTGGACCCGCGAACCTATCTGTTTTGTATCGACTCATTCTCCTTGATGCTACAAAGTACATAGTATGTTTCTTTGCACTTATCACATGCTTGTAAGGTCTATTTGAGTCTCCATAAGCTCAAGGGCTGGTCTTGTGCCGGTTGGTTAGACCAAACTTTATCGCTTCGAGATGCATTTTTCTACCGTCTACAAGCTTCTCCAAGATCTTTTATTCTACATAATCAAAGAAAGATGAAAGAGATAAGAATAAAACAAAAAAGTAGATATTTTTTTTCAAATACTCTAAAGAAAATCATAATTTCATAAAGAGCTCTCCAAAACTAGCTACAAACGAGGCAAAGAAGAAAGAGATTGGAATGGTTGTTGTAGAGGCCTCTAGACCCAGAAAATAGTCTGCTAATCTTGTGCAGAATGAAGAATGGGCATTTACCATTGTTTGCAGTTATAACCAATCTTCACATGAATAGTGTATGTTTGTCATAGACTCGGATGTTTGGTACTTTGATAGTGGGGAAACCAAACATATTACCTCGTAGTGTAGTTTCTTCACTGCACTTGATCTTGCCTCTACAAGGCATACTGTGACATGCGCCAACAAATCCTCTTATCTTGTTATGGGATTTGGTAAGATCATTCTAAATCCTACTAATGGTAGTTCTTTCACATTGTGAGATTCTTTATTTGTGCTAGGGATCAAGAAAAATCTATTATCAGTTTTAGCATTAGCCAAGATTGGCTTGGTCGTGATATTTGTTGATGACAGATGTACAATTCATGATCTATCAGAAGGCAACATCATTATTACTTCTGGCATTTTATGTCGTGGGCTATATAAGCTCATAGATTATGCAAAATCTGTGAATGATTTAGCATGTGGAGTTCAAGATTCTCAGGCTATGTCAGATGCAAAGCTTTGGCATGCATGTTTTGGTCATCCGAATTTTGCTAGTATTCTATGTCTGTAGAAATCTAAAATGGTGTCTTCCTTGCCCAAACTTGAGGCACCTAGATAACATGTATGTGAAGATTGTATTTTGGGCAAAATGCATCATTCCTTGTTCCCAAAAGATGGTTCAGTTTGAGCTACTAAAAAATTGCAGCTTGTTCACAATGATATATGTGATCCTATGTATACACCTTCTTTTGGCAACTATCTTTACTTGGTGACTTTCAACGATGATTTTTCAAGCATGCATGGGTATATCCATTGAAAGCAAAGTCTGAAGTTCTTATGTGCTTCAAAAACTTTTTGGTTTTAGGTGAAAATATGTTAGCATGTAAAATGGGCACTCTCTATTCTAATCAAAGGGGCAATATATGTCTTCTGATTTTAATGCATTTTTGGTTGAACGTGGGATAAGCAATCAGTGTACAATGCCATATCAGAGTTGCTGAAGGGAAGAACAAGTCATTCATGGTTCATGGGGGAAGTATCTCAACCCCTGTTATACTTTATGGAAATATTTGGAATGAAGGTTTAATGCCTTGAGGATTTTAATGTGTTTTGTGTTTTGATTTAGCAGGTGGAGATCCATGAGGGTATGAACAAGTGTGAACAAGTGTGAATGCAAGAGGATTTATTCAAATACTTTTGGAGATATTTAGAAGAGTATTTTTCGAGAATAAGTTATTTTCAAAAGTTAGATATTTTTAGCTATTTTTGTAAATAAAGCAAAAGAACACTATTTTTAGTGTGACCCTCATGTATCTTCTATTGAGGACATAAGATGAATTGCCTATAAATACGAATTCTCTCATAGTGTCTATGAGAGCATGTGGGGGGAGATTGCACCCAATCTTGTGTCGTCTCTCTTGTCTCTTGTCTCTTAGAAAGCTATTCTGACAAAGGGAGGATAATCTTTAGCATTTAGACACACTTTCCAATGATGTTTTGAACCCCCAGATAAGTCCCTTGTCAATTTAAATGCATCGTTGCTCTCCCTTTTTCATCAAATTACATATAAGACATGAAAAAACTAGACATGTAGTTTCCATATGGATTTGTCTTATGCATGTATTCTTCTTGCAGGGATAGGTAGGTATTTTCTTGCAGGTTAGCGAGGAGGACAAAATCTATATTCATCAGGGTATGTAATCCTCTTTTGGTTTCTTTGTGGATAGATTGTGCCTATCGGCACCAATATCATGAAAATTGTTTGTCAGAAATTTTTCGGTTTTCAAAATTACATCGTTATGCTGCCAAAATTTTTACAAAATTCGTATTCACATGCGTTCAAGTATAAATTCATGATTAGAAATTTGATTATTATTTTATCATATCAAGATATTTATTTTTTATCATCACTTTTTGATTGCATTTCGACTTAAACCTTGCTTATCATTCACATTCACATTAAATTCCAGTTTTCCAGTTCCATGCATGTGTTTTTACATGGAACATGCTTATGATTGTTCAATGATGGGACATGTGATTGGCCATCTGTTGGCAGCAGTCACGGAACCGAAGGGGCCACAAGACAAAGAGGGTCGGAACGAAGAGATAGCACAAGCAGACACAGTAATTGAAATGAACTTGTAAGAGCTTTTTGAAAGTAATCTAAGAACTCCATTGCTTCTCACTCTTTGTCTTGCCGTGTGTGCGCATGTGTGTGTATGTGTGTGCATGCTTGTGTGCTTCTCACTCACGCACTTGTGCCTCCACTTGCTCGAGGTCTTCATACCATCCTCATGTCTTCCCGGATTGACATTAAAGGAGGTGCTACTCATCAATGAGCTACACCAAATTTTGGCGCCGTTGCCGGGGATCGAGCTTTGAGGACGAGCATGTGATGGTAAGACGTAGAGTTGAAGCGTTGGAGTTATAGGTATTTTCTTCACTTTTATCTATTTCCTTTTGTTTTCTTCATCACCATCATCATCATCACCATCTCCCACCTCCATCTCCATCATCGCAAAAATTTCAGTTTTTTGACTATATTTCCTTCCTCCTTCCATTTCCCTCATTCCACTTGTGAGAGAGAGCGAGAGAGCGATATTGTGTGTGCAGTTTTTGCATGTTTCTTGAGCTGTCTTGCAGGTACATGCTGCATCATCTTCTCCAGCACTCCGCACAGGTACGGAAATCTTGGCAACTGTCTCGGTGTCGCCGACCTCTGTCAATCGCGACTGACAGATTGAATGCTCCATTTGCCAAACAAAGTACAAAACCATGATCTACAGGCCTAGAGCTTCCCAAAACTGTGTTTAGATTTTTGAAATTCATCAGATTTCTGTCAATTGCGATCGCCCTGTCAATCGCAATCGACGAACCACGACGGACAGACCTGTGAATCGCGATCGACCCATCAATCGCGACTGACAGCCCACGACGGCTCTGTCAATCGCGACCGACAGAGTCAACGATTGTTTGACCACGACGGACAGACCCTCGCGACCGACCTGTCAATCGTGATCGACCCATCAATCGCGACCGACAGAGTCAACGACCCTTTGACCACGACGGACAGATCATACGCGTGACACGTGTCAATCGCGATCGAGTCATCAATCACGATTGACCCATCAATCGCGACTGACAGCCCACGACGGCTCTGTCAATCGCGACCGACAGAGTCAACGATTGTTTGACCACGACGGACAGACCCTCACGATCGACCTGTCAATCGCGATCGACCCATCAATCGCGACCGACAGAGTCAACGACCCTTTGACCACGACGGACAGATCATACGTGTGACACGTGTCAATCACGATCGAGTCATCAATCACGATCGACCCATCAATCGCGACTGACAGCCCACGACGGCTCTGTCAATCGCGACCGACAGAGTCAACGATTGTTTGATCACGACGGATAGACCCTTGCGACCAACCTGTCAATTGCGATCGACCCATCAATCGCAACCGACAGAGTCAACGACCCTTTGACCACGACTGATTGACTTTTCGAGCCACGTGTCAATCGCGATTGACCCATCAATCGCGACTGACAGCCACGACGGACCTGTCAATTGCGATCGACACATCAATCGCAATTGACCTGTCAATCGCGACTGACAGAACTTGCGAACGCGATAGAAAGGCAAATTTGGCCAATTTTTAAGGGCAAAAAAAGAATAGTGGTCTAATTTTTTGGGGAACTTTTAAGGGTTTAACATTACATTGTGAGGCCGCAACCCAAGTAATTCAAGAATTCCTATCTGGAAGCCATTCATTTTGTCTACTGAATTATCACTAGATCATTTTACTCCTCATTTAAATCAGTTGCTAGGACACATGCTAACCTTTGAGCAGGATGTCAAAGGTGAAGGTGATAAAAGTGCAGGTCAAGCAATGTATTCAAAGGATAAGAAGAAGAATAGCAAAGGGAAGCAACGAGCAAATGAAGATGAAGGTACAACTAGCCAAGCTAACTTCCTAAGAGGAAGAGGAGATGGCAAAGGTAGAGGAAGAGGCGGAAGTAATAAAGATGGAGTCAAAGCTTGTTGGATTTGTGGTAAGACAAATCATTTAGCTAATGATTGTTGGCATAATACTCAGAATAATGGTGGATATAATCAGAACTTTAATTCAAGAGGAAGAGGTGGCAGAAATCAAAGAGGTAATTTCAGAAGTAGAGGTTTCTTTCGAAGAAATGCAGGTAGAGGATTCCAAAGTCAACAATACTTACTACAATTATGCTTCAGATCAGAAGGAGGATTCAACATTGATAATGAATGCAACTTGTGAAAGGCAAAGTGAAGGCCAAAGAGTCTTCTACATTGACTCAGGGTGTAGCAATCACCTGAGTGGCAACATAGCTTTGATGACTGATTTGGAGAATAAGATAACTAATCATGTAGTTCAAACAGGTGACAATACAAAGCACAATGTGAAGTCAATTGGATCAATGAAGGCCAAGGATGGAAGTACTCTTTTGAGTAAGGTTTTGTATGTTCCTACAATTCCAAAGAATCTGATAAGTGTAGGACAAATTGTGGTTGCAAATATTCTATATTAAGACTCACTTGATGCAAGTGCAAGTATGGGTTGCTTTGTTTAGGACCATGAGATCAAATTTGTGCCTACAAAGGTGAGGTATCCAGATGTGCTGCTCGTATTATCTTTAGAGTGTGCCTAACGTGCATGAGAGAAGAGTTTAATGTCTACATCAAAGGTGTAAGGATAGTACAAACCTTCTTTCATTGTAGCCTTTGAATATTTGATGATTCTCTTAGGTGATTCCATGTGAGGTTCCCTTGGAGTATGCATTAACTGACTTAAGAAACTTACTCCATAGCAAATGTCTACTCTAGTTAGTGAAGCATAATTCAAATTCCAATTAAACCTCCATAGCTAGCTACATCCTGAATTTTCTCACCTTCATGAGCACGTAATTTTAAGTTCATCTCCATAGGAGTACTTGCAACCTTTGAATTCTCCATTCTAAATTTGGCAAGTTTCTCTTTGATGCACTTCCTTTGAGTAAGGTGCATACCTCTTTCTATATGTACTACTTCCAATTTCTTTGTACCTGTTGATAGATCCATCAAAATTTTTCTTTATCTTATATATCCATCGTGAACATATGACTTTCATAGAGGGAGTGTTGAGCACCAATTCCCAACTTTGTTTTTCTTGTAAAGCACTCATCCACTCATGCTTCTCTTTCCCTTCTGCATATGATGATGATTCTTCAGAGATTGAGTTGACCTTTTAATGGTTTTTTGAGAGGATTCTACCACATCTCCTAGTTCCTAAACTTTGGCTTTCCCTTTAGAGTTCTAAGAGTTTACTTCTCTTCTTGGAGTCTTCTTATCGTCATTAGAATCACTTGATGCTTGAATTGTGTGCTCATTTATCTTTGGAAAGGTTGGAAAGTCCTCCTCTAGTTCATACAAAAGTTTGATTATCCTTCAATCATCTTTAACCCATGACTTTTTTCATCAAACATAACATCTCTACTTATAATTAGGGCTTTGTTTCTTGGCTTGTATAACCTATAACCTTTTTTATTAAGGTCATAGATAATGAAGATGCATATCTCTACCTTTGGATCCAACTTGCCTCTAACCTGTGAAGTATGTGTGGATATTCTATGCACCCAAATATTATGCAAATGATCAAGACTAGGTCTCCTTCAATTCCATGCCTCATATGGTGCCATGCCATCTAAAGCCTTTGATGCGAGTATATTGAATAAATATGTCGCTATTGATACTCCCTTTTCCCACAAGTAATTGGGGAGTTTCTTTTGATCTAGCATTGATCTTGAAGCCTCCACAAATTTTCTATTCCTTCTCTCTTCCACTCCGATTTGCTCGGGAATATAACTAGTAGTAATTTCTCGTTTTATCTCTCTCTTCATGAGATATGAATCAGAGTCATGGGATAAATGTTCTCCCCCCTCCATCTAATCTTATTCTCATTAGGGTTTTATATATTTGATTCTCCACAATAGCTAAATACTTTCTGAAACATGAAAACACCTCATCTTTATGTTTCATGAAGTACAATATGGTCCAACTACTACAATCATCAAATGAATGACACATAATACTTGGAACCAAAAATTTAGAGGTTCCTTTCTTGATCCCCATACATCTATGTGGGTCAACTCCAATAGGTCTTGATGTACGTAACCTTTCTTGGTAAAGGGTTTTTTGTGTGATTTCCAAACTAACAAGCACTAGATTTATAATTCATATGTTGTTTGGATATATTTGGTAGATGAAGTATACGTTGATCCCTATTGGTTTTTTATTAGAGATTTTTCACCTATTTGAGCTAATCTCTTGTGCCAAATCTTCAACTTTGATACAGTTTGAGTGCAATTATTGAGCAATGCAATGTTCTTGGAATCTTAGAGTTCAAAGGTGAAAAATCTACCTGATTTCTCTTCTCTTGATATCTTCTTGAATCCCTGATGTGGGTCTTCAACAAATGCTCCATGATTAGAGAATTTGACCTTCAATCCCTTCAAAGCCCTCTACTCCTATTCTACCATATAATTTGGGCCTTTCTTTTATTCTCAACCAAAACAACCAAAAAACAACAACTAAGAATGAACTCTCCACATTCAAGAATGACATTCAAATATGTATTCTATCACCCACATATTGCTTGAAACTCACTCGACAAAGTGCTTCGAATCCGGAGATATGTAGAGTCCCCCCCAGAGAGCAACATGCTTAAATTAGTATATATAATTAGATATATATAATTAAATATACAAAAAAATAGGATTGTATGCTTAATATTAATATATATAATCAAATATATATAAAAACGGGTTTTAGGATAAATAATATTATATATCATTGAGTAAACAAATTAGTATATATAATGAAATGTACAAAATATTATGGTTTTATTACTAAAGAATAGTATATTTAAATAAATAGATAAATACTTTCACTTTAGGATTAATATAAGTATATATAATTAAATATATAGAGTTTTAGGATTTTTGGAATTTGGAGTACTCTGTATCATTAAATATATAAAAATTAGAATTCTAAGATTAAAATTAGTATGCATATATATATATATATATATATATATATATATATATATATATATATATATATATATATATATATATATATATATATATATATATATATATATATATATATATATATATATATATATATATATAGAAGTAGGGTTCTAACATAAATATTAGTATAAATAATTTTAAATTTTGTGGTACTATGTATAACAAAATGTAAAATAAATACTTTTTCTCTAGGATATATAATTCAATATATTATTAGTTACATAATTTAATATATAATAAATTAGTGTTTTAGGAAGAAAACTACTATTTGTAATAAAAAAAGATATTTTTTATTAAAATTAGTATATATACTAGAATTATATGTCCTAAGATCTCCTCACGGTATCAAATGGCATCTCTCGATTCTAAGGAGTCAATGGCATGTCCCTCCACTCTGTGCAAGTATGAAATATTTCATAAGCGAAGGATTTCTACTACACATGTTGGACCTATGCTTCTAGTTGCATGGTTCTGCTAGTGAGCAAGTGGACCCACATGACATTGTACTATCTGTTGGTGCAAATACCAAGCTTACACACTTGTCTAGATACAAAGACTTCATGTGCAAATGTCTGAAGAACCATGAGAACCATTGCTATGGATTCTTTACCTTTTACTCCTTGTAAGAGTCTATGTGACTTAGAGGAATATTTGTAGCTACCACTAAACTCGTGGAGTTTCTTAGATAGAAAAGCAAACGGCTTAATTTGGAGAGAATATCTCCTAAGATTAGGGGAACACTTTTAGTGAGAGCGAAAATTGAATTCAAATTCAAATTTTGAATGGAACATCTATAAAAGATGCTTGTAAAAGACTCATGGTAGAGATCACTACAATCCTGTGATTTTGTTGATCACATTGTAAGGGAGTAAGGCTCACATCATAGCCTACACCTCTATCTATCATTGGGGATTGATCATCATGCTAATGATCATGTACAACATTGTTTTATAATACAATAGATCATTCATTATATATGTTGATCTCTCAGTTATTCTCACTCAGAATAGTCATCTTCTATTGCTCATATCTAAGTCAATACGCCACCATTTTCAATGTTCTATAGCTCTTTAGAATCAGCTCTAATCTACTACATGCTGGCAAGCTTTGAAGACATTGCATTCAGGAGATTTGGAGAAAAACGCTTCAAAGTAGCCACTGCTCTAACTCTAGAGAGGTCCTAAAAAATCGAGGGTAATGATTTCATTGCTAAATTGATTGCTCTATGTATAGTGCATCCTTTTAAGTGATTCCACTTGGACTCATGAGCTCATTCAGCTAGTTTGATATCTCCAAAAGGAAGTTTTCTAATTCCTAGTGTACTAGAAGCACTGAGCCTAACAAGCAGCAGGTGTGTGAACCAAAATAGAAGGTTTTCATTGATTCTTGAAGTTGGAAGTAGTCTGTTTTGTTTCAGTCATTTCTTATATCATTTCCAAAGTACATAGGCACTTGTTTAGTGTCATTGGAAAGCTACGAGGGCCTACAACCCAAGTCTAAAGCAAAAGAGGGCTGGTACAAAGCAAGGATTAGCAGTATCTACTCATTTCTCAGAGTGTCCATCCACCTTTCCCAACCGTGGTATGAGAGCAAAGTTAAGGTAAAATGGGAGATGTTTTCCTTCTTTCATTGATAAATTGGACATGAACAACTACCAAGCATGGTCCTTGAGGATGAAGACATACTTGAAACGAAGGAGTCTCTATGGATATATCTCAAGAGATGAAGTGATGCCCATTTTCAGAAGCAAAGGACAACCTACAAGAGAGGAGCATGAAAGACTCAAGACATGGTGTGCCAGGGATGCATTAGCAAGGACATAATTACTTAACACAATCTCTAATTTTCTTCTTCCACATATTAAGAACTGTAAGACATCCCAAGAGACTTGGGAAACATTGTCTTCCTATTTCTCTTCCAACACAAGGGCCAAGAAGAACCAATTATTGTGGATTGAGTTTACAACTCAAAGGAAGCAACCCAAGCAAGGCATCTCAGAGTATGTGACCAAATTCAAAGATGTAGCTAATCAGTTGGCGAGCATAGGAGAAGAAATTGAAGAGGAGGAAATTGTGAGACAAGTAATCAATGGCATTAAGGCAGATGACAAATGGGAGAGCTTCACAACTGCCATGGACTTGTACATGGACATGCAAATTCCAGACCTTACCACTCTCATGGGACAACTCTTCAGCCATGAAGCCAAGCTCAATAAAAATGGAGATTCATCGAGGTAATAGCTCTTCTACCGTATACATAGATAAAAGTAAGTCTAAAGAGAAAGGAAAGAACAAGAAGATTGAGGATGAAGGAGCTACCTCCCAAGCCAACTATGTAGGGAGAGGTAGAAACTCAAGAGGAAGGAGCAGAGGAGGTAAACAAGGTAGGGGGAGACCTTATAACACCTCACCATGTAATATTTGTGGATTGTCAAATCACACTACAGGTGAGTGTTATAGGAACTTCAAGAATCACAGAGGTAGAGGATTTCAAAGAGGTGGATATACACAATCAAGAGGACGATTCAAGCATCATCAAGGATACCATAACAACTACAACAAAAACTACAATAACAACTACCAAGGAGGTCAAAAAGCAAGGAAAGGCTACAACAACTATACAGAAGAGCAAGAGGATTCTCTTTTGGTTATGATTATGACTTCAAATCCAGGTATAGATGATGATAATCTCTTAGAAATTGACTCAGGATGCTCAAACCATGTGGCAAGCAATGTAGCTCTTATCTCTGACCTTGAGGAACCAAAGGTTAAGCATTAGGTACAAACAGGTGATGACACCAAGCACTCAGTGAGTAAGGTAGGAAATGTTAAAACCTTTGATGGAAATAGAAACCTGTTGAGAAAGGTTCTATATGTACCTACAATTACCAAGAATTTGATGAGTGTTAGACAGATTGTGGAAAAGGGTTTGTAGGTTAGGTTCAACCAATATGGAGCATTTGTGGAGGATCCCCAACATAGATTCAAGAGAATTGCAAAAGGAGAATAAACAAGTAGATTATTCACTTTTGAACTTCAAGATACAAGGAATATTGCACTTTATAGTTACAAAGACCAAACACTATCAGAGCTTGAAGTTTGGCATAAGAGATTAGGGCATATTGGTGAGAGAACCTTAAAGCAAATATGTAGAGATCAATGTGTGCTTGGAATACATAATGTATCCAAGCAACACATGATCTGTAAATGTGGTGCTTGTTAGTTTGGAAAATCTCACAGGTTACCCTTCTCAAAGAAATGCTACATGCATGAGGACTACCTAGAGCTTGTCCATACAGATGTATGGGGACCAAGTAAGGATCCCTCAGTCTCTGGATCAAGGTATTATGTATCTTTCATTGATGATTTTAGTAGGTGGACTATCTTATACTTTATGAAGCACAAATATGAAGTATTCAATTGCTTTAAAAAATATCTTGCACTTGTTGAGAACCAAATAGGAAGAAGCCTAAAGAGACTAAGGTCAGATGGAGGAGGTTAGTACTTCTCAGATGAGTTTGATGCATTCTTGCAGGATAGAGGAATCAAGAGAGAAATTATAACAAGGTATACCCCTGAGCACAATGGGGTGGCAGAGAGGAGAAATAGACTAATTGTGGAAACGACTAGGTCAATGTTAAATGAGAAAAAATTACCTAATTACTTGTGGGCAGAGAGTGTATCTACTACCACTTATCTTGTAAACAGCTTGCCATCCAAATCTCTTGATGGGATGACCCCATATGAAGCATGGCATGGTAGAAGACCTTCACTTGATCATTGCAGGATCTTTGGATGTGTTGCTTATGTGCATCTCCCTTCTCAAATAAAAGGTAAGCTATACTGTAAGGTAGAGAAGAGCATCTTCATAGGGTATGACTTGAATCTAAAAGGATACAGGTTCTAAAATCCTTCCAACAAAGGATTTTTGGTCAGTAGAGATTTTGTTATTGATGAGAATGACTCTTGGTTTGAAAATGAATGCAGGAAAGAAAAGTTACCTTATGACTTAGAAGAGGAGTTTCCAAGCCTCACTAAGGAGGAGCCTAATCAGATTGAAGACATCAACTCAGATGATGAGGACATCATCAACCTAGAATAATTCAAGGCATGGAAATCCAAAGGCAAAGTCAAGATGAAGAAGTTGGAGGATATACCTGAATCATCCAACCAAGCAATCAGAAGATCACAAAAGGGAGAGGAAGAAAACGAATCCGATATGGGTATGAAACTTCTTTAGTTACTAAGCAGTCTATTTATCTTGCAAAAGACTTGTCATTTGAAGAACCATCATCATATGAAGAGGCAAAGAACAAAACAAAATGGAAGGAAGCTATGGAGGAGGAGATTGAAGCACTCAAGGAGAATGATACTTGCTAGCTAGTGCCAAAGAAGGAGTGTATGAAGGTAATTGGTTCTAGATGGATCTATAAGATGAAGAGGAATTGTGATGGATCAATAAGCAGGTACAAAGCTAGACTTGTGGCTAAGGGTTTTGCACAAACCCAAGGAGTTGGTTATGAAGAAACCTTCTCACCTATGGCCAAAATTCCAACCATCAGGGTACTGGTAAGTGTGGCTGCATCAAAGAATTGGAACATGTATCAATTGGGTATAAAAACTACATTTCTAAATGGTTGGATTTCAGAGGAGGTGTACATGTCTCAACCTCTTGGGTATGAGGACCCAAGCAAGTTAACATATGTGTGTAAATTGAGCAAAGCTCTTTATTGATTAAAGCAAGCACCTAGGGCATGGAACCATAGGTTGATTACATACCTTCAGGGTCAAGGATTCATCATGAGTAAAGCAGATACTTCTCCATTTGTTAAGAAGAGTAATTCAAAGGTAATATACCTATGTTTATGTGTTTATGATATCATACTTACAGGTAATGATGCTAATGAATTCAAAGAGATCAAGAATCAAGTGATGTAGGAGTTCAAAATTAGTGATCTAGGATCACTAAAATATTTTCTTGGACTTGATTTAGTCTATACTAACTCTAGAATGTACAAGACATGTTAAAGAAGTTTCATTTACTGGATGCCAAGGTAGCAAGCACTCCAATGGAGCTAAACCAGAAGTTAAGTGTTCATCAAGGTGATGTGCTTGAGAATATTGCAGGTTACCAAAGCATAGTGGGAAACTTGAACTATGCTACCTTGACAAGGATTGATATTGCTTATGGAGTAAGTGTCTTGAGCCAATTTATGCACAAATGTAGCTCAGTGATGAGTAGCACCTCCTTTAATGTCAATCCGGGAAGACGTGAGGATGGTATGAAGACCACGAGCAAGTGGAGGCACAAGTGCGTGAGTGAGAAGCACACAAGCATGCACACACATACACACATACGTGCACACACAGCAAGACAAAGAGTGAAAAGCAATGGAGTTCTCAGATTACTTTCAAAAAGCTCTTACAAGTTCATTTCAATTACAAGCTAACCTCAAAAATGAGCTCTCTAGCTCTATTTATAGTTTTTGACTAGGTTTTGGCCTTGTCGAGACCTAGTGTCCGGCCTAGTTAAAAATTAGGTTCTCTACCCTATTTGGAGGTTCAAACAAAGTCTAAAAAATGTGAAAACTGACAGGTAGATACTTCTAAAGCTCCTCAAGCTCAAGGACTCCTTGGCTTGCACAAAATGGAGCTACAAAAATGTGAAATGGTATTTACAAGGGTTTTTAGTGATGAAAATCACTATTGTTGTAGGGATTTCTTCTAACATTTTGATATACATTTCCTGGAGCTCCCTACTTGCTCCTTCTCCTTGTGTCCACCTCTCTTATGTGCATAAATGTCTTGAAAAAATATTGGCCTACTTGCCAGATCGTCGTTGACTGCTCTGTCTGCTTGTACTTTCTCTTCTCTCTGACTCCCTTCTTAAGCTTCCTTGCCTAGTGAGTCCTTCAGTTCCAACACCCCCCCTCTCTTGCGTCTGTCGTCCCTGACAGACCCTTGTTGGGTGGGCCGTTGGATGTAGTACTCAACAACGTCTTGTGCTAAGTGATGTTCTGCAATCCGCAACCCTTTGGCCAAGTCCGTGAGTAAAGCATCCCAATCTACCGGCCCGAGAACCTCTAGATGTGGTATACGTAACTTTTCTAAATGAAGAGCTTGTTCCACTGCAAACAACTGCAATAAATGTGATGGTTTGGGAATGAATATCTCTGAATGATATTCCCAGAATCCCGTGACGAACATTTCTTCAAACGTCTGTTTGAAGCAGGCTGGTAGATACTTGATGCGCGCGTGCCATGCATATACAACATTAATAGATGGTGTTGCACTCATGTCGTAGACGAGGTCCTGATTACCTTCATTAAATCCATGAGCTGACAGATGGGGCTCCTTGACATTTTTGAAAGTCCTGAAGGTAACCAACATGAGTTCAAAAATTTTAAGGCACATTTGGGCCATGACATCTGGTACATTTTTAAACCTGACCCCCCAATGCCAAATCGTCGAGATCATGTATCCTATGGTAGGTTGGCCTTTGGGTGGTGCTAAGTAAACATAATTGAGCCATTTCTCACATCCTTTGTTTGTCAGCACCATTTTTGTGTATTCCGGCCATGACCTTCTTCGAAACACAGGACAGTAGCATGGGTTGTATTTGATGTACAAAGGCATGTTATTCCATGTTCTTACCATCTCTGGGTAGGTTTCCAGTAGACGAATCCTCCACATCGGTTGATGAATATTGCCCTGCTTGGCACTTGCTGGGATGTCGTCCGGTGCGAATTGTGTAGCCGAGCTTGGTTCTTTTGATGTGTGACTCTTGATTTCCGCATTGTAATCCGCCATTAGGACACAGAAAGGAACATACAAATCGTCGGATGTGCCGATCCACCTATGATGGGAGAGATTCCTAAAGTAATCCGATTTTATGACTACTTCTTCCAAGTGTGACATAGATGCTATCTGAACTGCCACTCTATCATCATGGGTTGTGGCCACTTTCTCTAACCTCTGCATCCATAGGTCGGTTGGTACGGGTGGGAACACCAGATTAGGTCCGTCAGTGCTGTGCCTTGGTAATCTGATAGTGAAGGGTTGCACCCGCCTTGGAAGTCGTGGAGTGGTCTCTGGAGTCAATGTTGCACCGCGGGGTTGTGTGCAGGGCATCTGAACGGCGCCTCTCATTGTCTTGGATGGTGGTCCGGCGGAGGATAATCGGCGCTGAAACTCTTGTACCCTGGTCCAAATGAGTGCCCTTTGCACTGGTACATCATATGCAAGACATCTGTACACAATCCTGGTCAGAGCACAGCATCCGTACAATACAGACTTTTGTTTTTTATACCACCTTTGATGAGCCAAGTGGATTTGGTCGATAATCCAGTGGGGCATGTTGATTGTCAAATCAAAGGCATCAGCCAGGTATAAACTAAACCATATCTTTTTAGGTGGCATTATGAACCTCTCCTGGGTGGGAAATGCAAAGTGTTGCATGACCATTTGCAAATGAATAGCGATTGTAGGCGTCATTGCCACCATGTCTTTTAACTTTGTCAGATTCCTGTTCTTCATATTGTCGGGGACCATAGTCTCTTTCTCCGTAGGAATATGCATACCTTTCATGTCTAGAGCTTCCCTTACCAAGTTGATAGTTAATCTGAAACGCTTGAGCTCATTGCCCCTTGTGAGAGATGGGAGGACAAAGGAGTTGTATCCCTTTTTGTCTTTGCTCGGAGTAAGGGTGCTAATCAAATAAGAGCATCTTAGAAAATCCGGCTTTGGCAACTGGAATTTGAAGTACTCGTAGAGTCCTGCCTTCTTCCATATAGGTTTCAATCCTTCATTATTCTGCAGTCTCTGAAATTCCCTAGTGAAAAAGTGATACCTTCCCCAGCGCCCATTGAATTCTATCTCGGCCTCCCACATATAAGTGCCTTCACCTAGGGGTCCTGCCACATCACTGAACCAATGAGAGTTTTTACTGACTGGCATAGTGTGCCCTTGTGGAGGGTTCTGAACTGGTATGGCGTGTAATGCTCTCAATGCTACAAGGCGTTCCTTCAATTCCTCCTCAACGGGAAGACTTTCAATATCCACGACTTGGGGGCTGGTGCCTATCTGGGAGCTAGTTCTTGCCGTATCTGCCATGTTACTTCTTGCCTCCTGATTCTGTGAGAATATAGAAACATGTGTTAACATTGTAAAGGACAAGATAGGCCCGTTTTTGTCCCCATTACAACATTAACATGAGGTTCGGGAGAGATTAGTGGGTTAGTAAATGCTCGGTGCTTGTGTGTGTAGTTAGGGATTGGTTAGACCTAGGAGCTAAGTGGAATGATGTGGTGTGAGAGTGACCTTCAATTTCAAGATCAAGGTACTATGTATCATTCATTCATGATTGTAGCAGATGGTCTATACTATATTTTATGAAGCATAAGGATGAAGTGTTCAATTGTTTCAAAAAATATCTTGCTCTTGTTGGAAACCAAATAAGGAAAACCTTGAAAAGGCTCAAGTTAGATGGAGGAGGCGAATACTTCTACCGTGAGTTTGATGCATATCTCCAAGATAGATGCATCAAAAGAGAGATCACTACTCGGTATACTCCAGAACAAAATGGAGTAGTAGAAAGGAGGAATAGGACCATTGTGGAGGCAGCAAGGTCCATGATTGATGAGAAAAAATTACACAACTATCTATGGGCAAAGCATGTGTCTATAGCCACTTATCTCATCAACAGACTCCCATCTAAAGCATTGGATGGGATGACACCATATGAAGCTTTGAATGGAAGGAGACCTAGCCTAGATCATTCCAGTATATTTGAGGGCATAGCTTGTGCACATGTTCCATCACAAATCAAGGTAAATTGGATCCTACGATAGAGAAATGTGTGTTTATAGGATATGATCTAAATAAAAAAGGTAGAGGTTGTTTAATCCAAGTACTGAAGGCTTTGTTGTTAGTAGATATGTTGTTTTTTATGAAAACAACTCGTGGTTTGAAGATGATTGCAGAAAAATCAAGATACCTTATGACCTAGAGGAAGACTTTCCAACATTACAAAAAGAAAATCATCAACTACATGAATATTCAAGTGACTCTGATAATGATCAGAAGACACCAAGAAGGAATCTCAAGGTATGGAATAACAAAAGTAAAAGATGCAAGAATTGAGGGATATTGCAAAAATCCTCTCAAAAAACAATAAGGAGATCCACTAGGGAAAAGAAGAAGCTAGAAAGGTATGGATTTAAAATCTCTTTGGTTACTAAACATTCAATCTACATTGCTTAAGATATCACCTCAGAGGAGCCACCAAAGTTTGAAAAAGCAAACAAGAAATCAGAGTGGAAAGAAGCAATGGAGGAAGAGATACAAGCACTCCAAGAGAATCAGACTTGGGACCTAGTTCCCAAGAAAGAATACATGAAGATCATTGGATCTATGTGGATTTAAAAGGTAGAAAAGAATTCAGATGGTTTCATAAATAGGTACAAAGCAAGGCTTGTGGCTAAAGGGTTTGCTCAGACCCAAGGAATTGATTATGAGGAGACCTCTCGTGTGGCAAAGATGCCAAAAATCAAAGTTCTCTGAATAGGAACATTTATCAGTTGGATGTAAAAAATGCATTCTTAAATGGTTGGATTTTAGAGGAGGTGTACATGCCACAACCTCGTGGATTTATTGATAAATCACATCTTGAGTATGTGTACAAATTCAAGAAAGCTCTCTATGGACTCAAGCAAGATCCTAGAGCTTGGGACCATAGACTTGTTGCATTCTTAGAGGACAAAGGATTCCAATTGAGCAAGGATGATTCCTCACTCTTTATTGAGAGGAATAACTCTAAAGTTATATCTTTATGTGTGTATGTAGATGATATCATTCTTATAGGTAATGATGTAGATGGACTCAAGAAGATCAAAGCCCAAATGAAGAAAGAATTCAAGATAAGTGACCTGGGATTGCTCACTTATGTTCTTGGATTAGAAGTTGTCTATAAAGATGAAGGGATGTTCATTACGCAAAGGAAGTACATTAAAAATATAATTGCAAAGTTAAAAATGTAGGACACTAAGGTCACAGGTACTCCCATGGAGGTCAACCACAAGTTAAGTGCTCATGAAGGAGAACCAATTGAAGACATTACAAGCTACCAAAGTCTAGTTGGAAGCTTGAACTATGGCATCCTAACTAGGGTAGCTATGGAGTAAGTATGCTTAGTCACTTCATGCACACTCCTAGGAATGCTCACATGGATGCAGCCAAAGGGATATTGAAGTATCTAAAGAGAACAATCAACGAGGGCTTATATTATCCTTGCACATTTGGTTTAAGTGTAAAGCTTTTCACTCATGCAGATTGGGTAGGATCAAAAGATGATAGGAGAAGTACATGTGGATATCTATCTTTTGTAGGTACAAAGCTTATTTCTTGGTCTTCCAAGAAACAACCTACTGTCGCACTTTTCTCAACTAAAGCTGAATACAAAGGACTGGCAAATGCAACTCAGGAAGTAATGTGGATCAACACCCTATATACAAGTTTAGAGTTAAAAACTCCTCAATTCATAATGAATGCTGTTTTTGTTATATTTTACTCCACCATTCTCACTTGGTTGTAAGCACTAACCCATCAAGGAAAGAATACATTTCACAACGTGCTACCTCATCAAGCATACTTTCCAAAATGGCAATAGAAAAGGGTCTGGTATTGTGACTACATTGAATTTTTTGTAATCCACACAGATCCATAATTGTTTGTTCCTCTTGGTTACAATAACAATTGGAGAGAGCTATTTCGGATTCTCTATGGTTATAATATATCCAACAGTCTCATAGACAACCCTTTATGAAGAAAGGTTACATTCATGGTTATCTATTAGAGCTAGTCCAAAGAAATGTTTGGGGACCTAGCAAAGATGCTTGAATTTCAAGATTGAGGTACAATGTATCATTCATTCATGATTGTGGCAAATGGATTATACTATATTTTATGAAGCATAAGGATGAAATGTTCAATTTTTACAAAAAATATCTTGCTCTTGTCGAAAACCAAATAGGGAAAACCTCAAAAAGGCTCAAGTCAGATGGAGGGGGTGAATGCTTCTCCCATGATTTTGATGCATATCTCCAAGATAGAGGCATCAAAAGAGAGATCACTACTCGGTATACTCTAGAACAAAATGGAGTAGTAGAAAGGAGCAATAGGACCATTGTGGAGGCAGCAAGGTCCATGATTGATGAGAAAAAGTTACCCAACTATCTATGTGTAGAGGCTATGTCGATAGCCACTTATCTCATCAAGAGGCTCCCATCTGAAGCATTGGATGGGATGACACCATATGAAGCTTCGAATGGAAGGAGACCTAGCCCAGATCATTGCAGTATATTTGAGGGCATAGCTTGTGCACATGTTCCATCACAAATCAGAGGTAAATTGGATCCTAAGGTAGAGAAATGTGTGTTTATAGGATATGAGCTAAATCAAAAAGGGTAGAGGTTGTATAATCCAAGTACTAAAGGCTTTTTTGTTAGTGGATATGTTTTTTTTTACGAAAACAACTCGTGGTTTGAAGATGACTGCAAAAAAATCAAGCTACCTTATGACCTAGAGGAAGACTTTCCAACATAACAAAAAGCAAATGATCAACAACATGAAGATTCAAGTGACTCTAATGCTGATGAGAAGACACCAAGAAGGAATCTCAAGGTATGGAACAACAAGGGTAAAGAAAAGATGCAAGAATTGGGGGATATTGCAGAATCCTCTCAACAAACAATAAGGAGATCGACTAGGGAAAAGAAGAAGCTAGAAAGGTATGGATTTGACACATCTATGGTTACTAAACATTCAATATATATTGCTTGGGATATCAACTCAAAGGAGCCACCAACGTTTGGAGAATTAAACAAGAAATCAGAGTGGAAACAAGCAAGAGATAGAAGCACTCCAGGAGAATCAGACTTGGGACCTAGTTCCCAAGAAACAATCCATGAAGATCATTGGATCTAGGTGGATTTATAAGGTTAAAACGAGTTCAGATGGTTTGATAAATAGGTACAAAGCAAGGCTTGTGTCTATAGTATTTTTTCAGACCCAAGGAAGTGATTATGAGGAGACCTTCTCTCGTGTGGCAAAGATGCCAACAATCATAGTTCTCATGAGTATAACTACTTGAAGGAATTGAAACATTTATCAGTTGGATGTAAAAAATGCATTCTTAAATAGTTTGATTTTAGAGGAGGTGTACATGGCACCTCTTGGATTTATTGATAAATCACATCTTGAGTATGTGTGCAAACTCAGGAAAGCTCTCTATGGACTCAAGCAAGATCCTAGAGCTTGGAACCATAGACTTGTTACATTCTTGCAAGACAGAGGATTCAAATTGAGCAAGGCTGATTCATTACTCTTTATTAAGAGGAATAACTCTGAAGTTATATATTTATGTGTGTATATAGATGTTATCATTCTTACAGGTAATGATGCAGATGGAATCAAGAAGATCAAAGCCCAAATGAAGGAAGAATTCAAGATAACTGGCCTTGGATTGCTCACTTATTTTCTTGGATTAGAAGTTGTCTATAAAGATGAAGGGATGTTCCTTGCACAAAGGAAGTACATTAAAGATATGATTGCAAATGTAAAAATGTAGGACACTAAGGTTGCAGGTACTCCCATGGAGGTCAACCACAAGTTAAGAGCTCATGAAGGAGAACGATTTGAAGACATTACAAGCTAAAAAAGTCTAGTTGGAAGCTTGAACTATGCCATCCTAAGTAGGGTAGATATGGAGTAAGTATGCTTAGCGAGTTCATGCAAACTCCTAGGAAACCTCACATGGATGCAGCCAAAGGGATATTGAAGTATTTAAAGGGAACAATCAACGAGGGCTTATATTCTCCTTGCACATTTGATTTAAGTGTAAAGCTTTTCACTGATGCAGATTGGGTAGGATCAAAAGATGATAGGAGAAGTACATCTGGATATCTATCTTTTGTAGGTACAAAGCTCATTTCTTGGTCTTCCAAGAAACAACCTATTGTAGTACTTTTCTCAACTGAGGCTGAAGACAGAGGATTGGCAAATGTGTGAAGAGATGGATTTGTACTTGATGAAGATGAAGAGGTGCTGCAAAAACATTGCACTACACCATCCAAATGGACTCCATTGACATGTGGTCAGAATTTTTAGCTTGCCAAAGGATGTATTAGACACCCTATGTACCTAGGAAAATCACTCTCAAAATGTTGAATCAAAACAGATAAGTTGGAGTAGATTTAAGAGCCAAAAACTTGCTAGTTATGTTCATACACCTGTCCAAAGTTTTGAACAATTCTATGGCAAGAGCCACAATTAACTTAATTCCTTTTGGGAAAATCTTATGCACTTGATAAGCTAACAATCATGAGTGTTGTGATAAAAAATAATGAGCCACACAAAGAGAAACAAACTTAGCACGTCATAGGATGACCCCGATTTTCTCGGGCTACAACACTACACAAACCCGTGTGTAGTAAAATAACAATATCTCTCGATTAAAGCACTCAATGCTCATGAAAGGTTTTAGGCATATACAAGACAATATGAAAATTCTAAGAAGCTTTATGTCATGGAAAATCGTGAATTACAAACTGAGAAACAACTGTGACAAAATGACTGTTTTGAGAGAGTGCTGGTAGAGAGGAAGAAAATGAGGTGACATAGTTGACTTCAAATGATCATAACTAAATCTTGAAACATCCAAATACAATGAAAATTTGTGAGCACAGAGTAGGCTTAGAGGGCTAACTTTACCAAGTTGAATCACTGAAAAGGATGAACCATGCTCAGAGAAATCATCTCTGCAATTTGACTGCAAAAACTAAGAGATATGGCAATGAATAGCACACTTGACAAGAACATTAAAATACGAACTCAAATGATCATGAAAATGAACGTATATTGATTGTAAAATACAATGGACTTACTGATGCATATGTGTGCCTTGAAACCACACCTTGATATAGCATAAAGCTTAGCTCTTGGAGGTCTTCTCATAACCACGGCTAAAACTACCATGTATTTATAGTTGATCTTGGGAGCCTAACTTCCCACAATCACTCTTCAATATATTAGTGATTGAATTGATTCTCCAACTACCATTAATCACAAATGCGTGGCTTCTCTTTCCTCTTTTGATCAAGTGGACTCAACCACTTAAGATTCTTTCACTTTTACATCAAATATGACTTCAAAAAGTTACAACAGGTAGTTCACAAGTGAACTTTACATTGTCTTGATTTTAAAGCTTCTTCTATGATTTTGTGGGACTCAAGCCAATACTTAGGCTTGTCATAGACTTGCTCCAACAGCTCCCCCTCAAGCCAAGTCTGCTTGAGGTCTTTAATCTTCCAAGATTACCTGCAAAACACTCATGGCTTTGAATTTGCAAAGCTCTGTACCATCCAATGCTTTGGTTAGAATATCTGCACATTGTTGATGAGTGGATACATATGATATTTGGATCTTTTTGCTCACAATCTTCTTTCTTACATAGTGATAATGAAATTCAATATTTTTAGTCCTTGCATGAAAAATTGGATGAGCAGCTAAGTGAATAGAGCTCATATTGTCACCAAAAATATTTGGAGTTCCAATCTCCAAACCAAGATCTCTGAATATTGTCTTCATCCACATAGCTTCTTGAGTAGCTATGACAAGACCTCTGTATTCAGCTTCAGTAGAAGAGAGAGCAACTATGGGTTTCTTCTTGGATGACCATGAAACAAGTTTTGAACCTCTAAAGTTAAGATAACCTGAGGTGCTCCTTGTGTCTTCCTTGGAGCCAGCCCAATCTGCATCACAGAACAATTTCAAACTTAAATCAGATACATAAGGGTAATATAGCCCTTCATTCATGGTCCCTTTGAGATATCTAAGTATCCTCTTGGTAGCCTCCATGTGAGGTTTCCTGGGTGTGTGTATAAAATGACTTAGCACACTCACACTATAACATATATCTACCCTTGTCAATGCGGCATAGTTCAAACTACCCACAAGGCTTTGATAACCTGTCACATCTTCTATGATTTCACCTTCATGTGAGCTCAATTTGTGGCTAACCTCCATTAGAGTACCTGCAATCTTGCAATCTTGCATCTTGAATTTTGCCAACATGTCTTTAATGTACTTTCTTTGAGTAAGAAACAAACCATGATCTTTGTAGACAACTTCCAATCCTAGGAAGTAGGTAAGTGAACCCAAGTCACTTATCTTGAATTCTTCTCTCATCTGTTCTTTGATTCTCTTCATGCCATCTGTATCATTTCCTATAATTATAATATCATCTACATACATACACAAATAGATGAGTTCAGAATTACTCCTTTTTATGAATAGTGATGGATCTGCCTTGCTAGGTTGAAATCCCTTATCTTGCAAGAATGAGACAACTCTATGATTCCAAGCCCTTGGGGCTTGTTTGAGTACATATAAAGCTTTACTAAGTTTACACATGTAATCAAGATATATGTGATTCTCAAGACTAGGTGGTTGTGCCATATATGCCTCTTTTGTTATCCATCCATTAAGAAATGCATTTTTTACATCCAACTGAAGTATCTTCCGATTCTTGGAAGAAGCAATGCTAGGAAAAACCCTAATGGTAGGCATCTTTGTCATAGGTGAGAAGGTCTCCTCATAATCACTTACCTAAGTTTATGCAAAGCCTTTTGACACAAGCCTTGCCTTATACCTATTAATGGAGCCATCTGAGTTCTTCAATTTGTAGATCCACCTTGAGCCTATCATTTCCATTGATGGAGACTTGGGAACCAACTCCCAAGTGTTATTCTCCTCAAGAGCTTCAATTTCTTCGTCTATTGCATGCCTTCATTCCGAATTCTTCTTTGCTTCCTCAAATGTTGAAGGTTCCCCTTGATTTATGTCCTCTACTAGATAGATTGAATGTTTAATGACTAGAGAAGTATCAAACCCATACCTTTTTGTCTTTCTATTCTCCCTCATGGACCTTCTTAGGCCATGATATGATGATTCTGCCTCTTGTCCAAGTTCCTGCATTTTTGCTTTACCTTTAGACTTCCACATTTTGATTTTTTCATACTAAGTTGCTTTATCATCTTCTGAGGTATCCTCGTCTTCAACTTTAGAAGAATTATCCTTAACAACTTTTGGAAAATTTTCTTCAAGGTCATAAGGTAGGTTGACCTTTCTACATGAATCTTCATACCAAGAACTATTCTCATCAAATACTACATCTCTACTCACCAAGAATCCTTTGGTTGTTGGGTTGTATAATCTGTAGCCCTTTTGATTGTTGTCATATCCAATGAATACATGCCTCTCTGCTTTGGGATCCATCTTGCCTCTAACCTGTGAAGGAACATGAGCAAAAGCAACACATCCACAAATCTTACAATGATCCAATCTTGGTCTTCTTCCATTCGAAACCTCATATGGTGTCATGCCATCAAGTGATTTTGAAGGTAACGTGTTAATCAAATAAGTGGTTGTGGATATAGGCTCAACCCATAAATAATTAGGTAAGTGCTTTTCATTTAGCATAGACCTTGTAGCTTCAACAATTGTCCTATTCCTTCTTTCTGCCACTCCAATATTTTGCTCAGGAGTGTACCTTGTAGTGATTTCTTTTTGATTCCTCTTTCTTGAAGAAAGGAGTTAAATTCATGGGAGAAGTACTCTCCCCCTCTATCTTACCTAAGCCTTTTTAGTGTTTTACCTATTTGATTCTTCACAAGAGCCAAATATCTTTTGAAGCATGAAAAGACTTCATCTTTGTGTTTCATAAAGTATAATATAGTCCACCTACTACAATCATCAATGAAGGAAACATAATACCTTGATCCAGATATTGAAGCATCCTTGCTAGGTCCCCATACATCTGTATGAACCAACTCCAAGACATCTCCATGTGTATATCCTTTCTTCATGAATGGTAACATGTGAGACTTTCCAAATTGACATGCACTACACTTATAAATCATGTGTTGTTTTGACAAGTTCAGGAGTCCAAGTACACTTTGGTCCTTGCGAATTCGCTTTAATGATCTTTCACCAATATGTGCTAACCTTTTGTGGCATACTTCAAATTCTATGAGTGTCTGACTACCATGGTTAAAGAGAGCAATGTTCCTAGTGTCTTGTAATTCAAATGTGAACAATCTACCTGTCTTTTCACCTTTTGCAATTCTCCTAAATCCTTGAATTGGATCTTCAACAAATGCTCCTGCTTTATGTGAATCTGACTTGCAAGCCTTTCTCTACTATCTTCCCAACAGTTATCAAATTCTTTGAAATGGTAGGGACATAGAGTACCTTACTGAGTAAGTTGATGTTTCCATCAATTTCTTTCACATTTCATATTTTCTCCACAAGGTGTCTTGTATCATCTCATATTTGTACCTCATGCTTGTTCCTTGGATCTTCTAAATCTGATGGGAGGGCCACATTTCATGCCACATGATTTAAACAACCTGAATCTATGTAGAAAACATGCTCATCAGATTTACCTTGTGGGATGGCCATATTCATGATTAGCAATGAGTCCTCTTGATTTGAGTCTTCTATGTAGTTATTGAATTCTCTTCTTCCTCTATTGCCTCCTTGATAGTTTGAATGGTTGTAATTGTTGTAGTTGCCATGGTAATTGTTGAACCTTCCTCTTAAGTATCCATAACTTCCTCTATTGTAGCCTCTCCTCTTTGATTCCTGGAATTCCTAAAGAAACTTTTAGTTGTATGATTGGTTAATCCACAAATAGAGCATGAATTAGAGTCTTGGGATCTCCCCCTGCCTTTTCTTCCTCCTCTCCCTCTACCTCTACCATGTCTTCCTCTACCTGCATAGTTAGCTTGATGTGTACCTGTTTCATCATCCACTTTCTTTCCTCTTCCTTTGTTTTCTTTGGTCTTGCTTTTATGAGTATACAAAGCTGAAGATTGACTACCTTTGGAGCTTTCTCTATTCTTGAAAAGCTTGGCCTCTTGAGTAAGTAGTTGTCCTATGAGTGTGTTGAAATCTCGTACATGCATATCCATGTATAGATCCATAGCTGTGGTGAATGCTTCCCACTTATCATCTGTCGTCAAGCCATTGATGACCTGCCTTACAATTTTCTCTTCATCTATTACCTCTCCAATGCTTCCCAACTGATAAGCTATGTCCTTGAGCTTTGTGACAAAATCAATTACATTTAGTTTGGGAGATCTCTTGAGAGTTGTGAAGTCTGGCCATAGTTTATGCTTCCTGGCCTTTGTACTTGAAGAGAAGAAGTCTTCAAGTGCATTCCACACTTCTTGAGATGTCTTACAACTTCTAATGTGAGGCAACAAAAACTCTGAGATAGAATTGAGGAGATAAAACATTGGAAGTGCATCCTTGGAGCACCATGTGCTCAATCTTTCTTGCTCTTCTTGTGTTGGTTGACTTCTGTTCCTAAAACTTGGCATAACTTCATCTCCAGCTATATAACCATATAAAATCCTTCCTTGAAGATAATCTTCCATCCTTAATGACCAAACTGAGTAGTTACCTCTATCCAATTATTCAATTGATGAAGGAAATCCATCTGCCATGTTGTCCAATTTTGCTCTGATACCAGTGTGAAGAGATGGATTTGTACTCGATGAAGATGAAGTGGTGGTGCAAAAACTTTGCATTACACCAACCAAATGGACTCTAGAGACATGTGGTGGGCTTTTTTAACTTTCCAAAGGATGTATTAGACACCCTATGTACCTTGGAAGATCACCCTCAAAACGTTGAATCAAAACAGATAACTTGGGGTAGATTTAAGAGCCAAAAACTTGCTATTTATGTTCATACACCTCTCCAAAGTTTTGAAAACTTCTATGGCCACATTAGCAATTAACTTAATTCCCTTTGGGGAACTCTTATAAGCTTAATAACCTAACAAGCATGAGCAATTTTATAAAAAATGATGAACCACACAAAGAGAAACAATCTTAGCAAGTCATAGGATGACCCCGATTTTCTTGGGCTGCAATAGTACACAGACCCATGCACAATAAAATAACCATATCTCATGATTAAAGAATTTAATGATCATGCAAATATACATGCATATACTAGATAGTACATGAATTCTAAGAAGCTTTAAATTATGGAAAATGGTGAAGTACACACGGAGAAATAGCTCTCACAAAATGATTGTTCTAACAGAGTGCTGGTAGAGAAGAAGAAAATGAGGTGACACAATTGACTTCAGATGATCATAAATGAAGATTGAAGCATCCAAATACAATGCAAATTGTTGAGCATATATTAGACTTAGAGAGAAAACTTTATCAAGTTGAATCACTGAAAATGATGCACCAACCCCAAAGAAATCATCTCTGCAATCTAATTGCAAAAACTGAGAGATATGGCAGTGAACAGTACACTTCACAAGAACATGAAAATATGAACTCAAATGATCATGAAAATGAAAGTATATTGATCGTACAATACAGTGGCTTTACTGATACATATGTGTGCCTTGAAACCACACCTTGATATAGCACTAAGCTCAGCTCTTGGAGGTCTTCTCATAACGACGACTAGAAGTACCATGTATTTATAGTTGATCTTGGGAGCCTAACTTCCCACAATCACTCTTCAATCTATTAGTGATTGATTTGATTGTCCAACTAAAATTAATCACAAATTCATGGCTTCTCTTTCCTCTTTTGATCAAGTGGACTCAACCACTTAAGATTGTTTCACTTTTACATCAAGTAAGACTTCAAAACGTTACAAGAGGTAGTTCAAAAGTGAACTTTACATTGTCTTCATTTTAAAGCTTCTTCTATGACTTTGTGGGACTCAAGCCAATACTTAGGCTTGTCATAGATTTGCTCCAAAAAAATGAAACTCAGGAAGTAATGTGGATCAAGACCCTATATACAGATTTAGGGTTGAAAACTCCTCAATTTATAATGAATGTTTTTTTAGGTATATCTTCCTCCACCACTCTAACTTGGTTGTAACCACTAAACCCATCAAGGAAAGAATACATTTCACAACGTGCTATCTCATCAAGCATACTTTCTAGAAATGGCAATGGAAAAGGTTCTGTTATTGTCACTGCATTCAATTTTTTGTAATCCACAAAAATCCATAATTGCTTGTTCCTCTTAGTTACAATAAAAATTGGAGAGAGCCATTCCAGATTCTCTATGGGTATAATATATCCAACTTTGATTAATCTAGCTCGTTGTTCCTTATTAATTTACACCACATACACTTCAGAGTAATACATTGCATGTTGCTCAAAGACTTTTACACACAGACAAACTTTAGAAAGAAAGTGATCTCGGCAATAAATAGTTCTCATTGATTACTAAGATCGCTTGTACATCATTCTCGAATATAGTATTATTACGCATCATAGTGCAGAACTTCATCTATCATATCGTTTTGGACTAAACCGCTCTGTAGCATCTTCTTCATCGGACTTCTTTTCGTTTTCCACACACCATATCACAATGAACTACTCCGCTCTTCTTCGTAATCTTCACACCGTTCCATACTTCAAGATATAGAATCAACACTAGAAATTATGAACTCTGAAAACTCTTGTGATCTCTGTAAAAATCCCATTTCCCAATTACATAAAAAATACAGTTTACAAATAAATGTGTTCGTCCACACTAGCTGATAATAGTACACATTTATTTTGCTTCTTTCCTTTTGATTGCATGTGGCACGCGATGTATGTACACTCTTGTGGATCCTTAAATGGACATTACTCACACACAATGAGACAAATGTTTGCATTTCATTCATGGGTGGTTAATTGGACAACTCACATGCCTTGTGAGCTTATATTACCGTATTGAAAACCTTGAATTAAACAGAAACTGAGGGATGTGATGAGGTTTTTAATCGAGGTATTCTCATCTCATGGAGATACCTTAGTGATATAGGTGGAAGATCAAAGAGAAGACAATCCAAAGACCTCGTGTATTGAACATGCCATGGATGTATGAGATTGTGGCCTCCCATTAGAGATAATTTTCTTATGTTATGTGCTATTATTGATGCTTTTACCCAAATTTTGGGTTTGGGAGTAGATTTATTATAGTTGATTCGGTTCATATATACTTTGAACAAAGAAGAATTTGCTGAAAGTTTTTCAAAGAGGTCATAAATGAGTATACAAGTGCATAGGCACATAGGGAGTGCTTAGAACAAGAGGAAAACCATTGATATTACTTGCAAACAATTTTTTTTTGGTGCATATATCTATTATCAAAAATTACAGCCAAAATTCTTCCGAAGTGTTTCTAGGTCTCGCCATAAGATTGTGATAGCATAGAGAAGTGCTTAAATTGCAGGAAGGGGTGATAACATTGCACAAATAGTGGGTGATAAGCTTATTAAAAATAATTACCACATATGGTCATATAGGATGGAGAATATCTTGATGGAATATCTAATGAATGGAGAGGATGAATGTCCCAAATTGCTAGATAACCCGAATGCAGATCAATAAAAGGAATATAAAACATGGATAAACAAGTCTAGAAAGGATCTCCATTGGATTTCAATATGAATTTGTGAGAGCCTAATCCCACATATTATGAAGGCAAGCACACCAAAAGAAGCTTGGGACCTAATTCAAAAAATATATGGTGCATCCATGAAGGCTAGAAAAATTCACTTGAAGCAAAAAATGCATAGTGTATGCCATGGCAATAGATCCATAACTGATTATGTGGCTGAAATTAGAAAGATCACTGATGATTTAGCTTCCATAAATTGCAAGGTCAAGGTCGAAGATGACGATATGGTATTAGTTATGCTAAATGGTCTAGGATTGCAATATAAAAGCTTAGACACTTCTATCTCAATAAGAGGCACTATCTCTAACTACGATGAGCTAGTAGCACTATGTATGACTGAAGAAGTAAAGCTTGGTTTGAATGCATCAAGAAGTGGAAACTCAAGAGATCATGCATTAGACATGTAAACATAATGGATACTCCAAGAGGTAGAGGAAGATCAAACTCAAGAGGTAGATGAAGATCATAGGCACCTTGAAACTATTACCATTGTAGCAAATATGGCCATTTTGAGAAATATTGCTATCATAAGCAGAATAGTCAAAGAGGAAGAAGTAGAGGCCATTATGCATCACATGCAAACTTCTCTAATGAAAGTTCATATAGAGATTATTGCAGAGGTAGTATGTTTGCAATGGAGATGTTTTGAATAGCATGTTTAAACGTGGAAATGATATGAATTGGTACATAGATTCTGGCTTCACAAATATGACAAGCATAGGAGACAATTTTGAGTCACAAAACCTTTGAATTCTAAAGAATATATGGCAACTCGTGATGATACTTTAGACCTGATTAATGACATTGGGAATGTACGGCTAGTACAAAAGAATGGTGTTTGACACACACTAAGTGATGTTTTACATGTGCGTAGCATTACAAAGAACTTAGTTTTGGTTGGTCACCTTATGGAGGTAATTTTCAATAGACATGGTTGTTTTGTGCATGATTTCAAGTATGGCGAAAGAGGGAAATTTCTTGGTCATGGAAAGAAGATGGGTAAATTGTTCACATTTGACATGGGCACACCTCTTTATTAGAATATGTATGCCAAGAGCAACGAACACTCATTAGCTAAATTGTGGCATAAAATAATTGGTCATATTAGATTGAGGAAATTGAATTCTATGGAAAAGAAAACGTTAGTACATGTACTACCAAGATTTGGTCATTTAAATTTTGAGAGAATTTCGCAAGCATGTGTGTTTGGAAAACATCAAGGTATGAAGTTTCCAAGAAGAGAAATGCATAGAAAGAGACCTCTAGAGTTGATCCATAGTGATGATGGTTGGACCTGCTATAACAAAGTCAGTTAGTGGCTCATTGTGCGTTTTGATATTCATTAACAATTATAGCTGATACACATGGATATATCTTTTGAAGCATAAGAGTGAAGTTTTCGAATGCTTTGTAAAATTCAAAAACATAGTTGAGAAGAAATTGGGCATGTACATAACATGTTGTAATGTCAATCCTTGTCAAGGTAGCATAATTCAATCTTCCCACTATGTTTTGGTAACGTGCAATGTTTTCAAGTACATCACCTTCATGAGTACTGATTTTTTGGTTTACCTCCATTGGAGTACTTGCAACTTTGGCATCCTGAAAATGAAACTTCCTCAACATATCCACTATATACTTCCTCTGAGTAATGTAAATTACAAAGTTAGTATAAACTAACTCAATTCCAAGAAAGTATTTTAGTGATCCAAGGTCACTAATTTTGAACTCCTTCATCATCTGATTCTTGATTTGTTTGATGCCATTAGCATCATTACCTATAAGTATGATATCATCAACATATACACCTAAGTATATTACCTCTGAATTAATTCTCTTGATGAATAGAGAAATATGTGCTTTACTCATGACAAAACCTTGATCTTGAAGGTATGTAGTCAACCTATGGTTCCATGCCCTAGGTGCCTGCTTCAATCCATAAAGAGCTTTGTTTAATTTACATACATGTGTTACCTTGTTTGGATCCTCATATCCAAGAGGTTGTGACATGTACACCTCCTCTGAAATCCACTCATTTAGAAATTTTTGACATCCAATGATAAATCTTCCAATTCTTAGATGCAACCACACTTACCAATACCCTGATGGTTGGCATTTTGGCCACAAGTGAGAAGGTTTCTTCATAATCAGTACCTTGGGTCTCTACTAAACCCTTATCCACAAGTCTAGCTTTGTACCTGCTTATTGACCCATCAGAATTCCTTTTGATCTTATAGATCCACCTAGAAACAATTACCTTCATAGACTCCTTCTTTGGTACTAGTTCCCAAGTATCATTCTCTTTGAGTGCTCCAATCTCCTCATCCATAGATTCCTTCCATTTTGCCTTGTTTTTTGCTTCTTCATATGATGATGGTTCTTCAATTGACAAATCTTTTGCAAGATAAACAGAGTCTTTAGTAACAAAAGAAGTGTCATACCCATATCTGATTGGCTTCTTGGTCTCCCTTTGTGATCTCCTAATTACTTGGTTGGAAGATTTAGGTATATCTTAAAATTTCTTCATCTTGAGTTTGCCTTTGGATTTCCATGCTTTGAACTCTCCAAGGTTGATGATGTCCTCATCATCTGAATTGGTTTATTCATTCTGAATAGGCTCCTCCTTAGTGAGGCTTGGAAACTCCTCTTCCAAGTCATAAGTTAGTTTTATCTTCTTGCATTCACTATCAAACCAAGAGTCATTTTCATCAAAGACAACATCTCTACTCACCATGAATCCCTTGTTTGAAGGATTGTAGAACCTGTAACCTTTCTGATTTAAATCATATCCAATGAAGATGCACTTCTCTACCTTAGGGTCTAGGTGACCTCTTATCTGAGAAGGGATATGCACATATGCTACACATCCAAAAATCCTGCCACAATGATCAAGTGAAGGTCTTCTACCATGCCATGCTTCATATGGGGTCATCCCATCAAGTGATTTGGATAGCAACCTATTTACAATATAAGTGGCAGTAGATGCACTCTATGCCCATAAGTAGTTAGGTATTTTTTTCTCATTTAGCATTGATCTAGCTGTCTCAACAATCAATCTATTTCTTCTTTCTACTACCCCATTCTCCACAGGGTTATACCTTGTGGTGATTTCTCTCTTGATTCCCCTGTCCTACAAGAATGCATCAAAATCATTTGAGAAGTACTCACCTCCTGCATCTGACCTTAGCCTTTTTAGATTTCTCACTGTTTGATTCTCAACAAGTGCAAGATACTTTTTAAGGCAATTGAATACTTCATCGTTGTGCTTCATAAAGTACAATACAGTCCACCTAGTGTAATCATCAATGAAAGATACATAATACCTTGATCTAGAGATTGAGGGATCCTTGCTTGGTCCCCATACATCTATATGAACAAGTTCTATGTATTCCTCATGCATATAGCCTTTCCTTGAGAAGGGTAACCTATAAGACTTTCCAAACTGAAAAGCACCACATTTATAAATCATGTGTTGCTTGGATACATTAGGTATCCTAATCACACATTGATCTCTGCATATTTGTTTCAAGGTTCTTTCACCTACATGCCCTAATATTTTATGCCAAATTTCAAGCTTTGATAATGTTTGATCTTTATAACTATAAAGTGCAATGTTCCTTGTATCCTCAAGTTCAAAGGTGAATAGTCTACTTGTCTTTTCTCCTTTGGAAATTCTCTTGAACCCATGCTTAAGATTCTCCACAAAAGCTCCATATTGGTTGAATCTAACTTGCAAACCTTTGTCCACAATCTATCCAACACTCATCAAATTCTTGGTAATAGTTGGTACATATAGAACCTTATTCAACAGATTCTTGTTCCCATCAGAGGTCTTAACATTTCCATCTTTAATCACTGAGTGTGTGGTGTTTGTACCTGATGCTTATGCTTTGGTTCCTCAAGGTCAGAGAGAAGAGCTACATTGCCTGTCACATGATTTGAGCATCCTAAGTCAATGTAGAAGAGATGTTCATCATTTATACCTGGTTTTGAAGTCATGTTCATAATCAAAAGAGAATCTTCTTGCTCCTCTATGTAGTTGTAATCCTTCCTGGATTTGTATCCTCCTTGCTAGTTACTATTGTAGTTGTTGTTGTTGTTGTAGTATCCTTGGTGATGATTGAATCTGCCTCTTGATTGTGTGTATCCACCTCTTTCATAACCTCTACCTCTCTGGTTCTTGAAGTTCCTGAAACACTCATCTATAGTATGATTTGATAAACCAAAAATATTGCATTGTGAGGAGTTATAAGGTCTCCCCCTATCGATGATCTACCTCTCCCTGCATAATTTTCTTGGGAGGTAGTTCCTTCATTTTCTACCTTCTTGTTCTTGCCTTTATCTTTTGACTTATTCTTATTAGTGTATATGGTAGAAGAGCTATTACCTCTTGATGAATCTCCATTCTTTTTGAGCTTGGCTTCATTCGTAAATAGTTGCCCCATGAGTGTGATAAGGTCTGGAATGTGCATGTCCATGTATAGATCTATGGAAGTTGTGAAGCTCTCCCATTTGTCATCAGCTTCAATACCATTGATTGCTTGCCTTAAAATCTTCTCCTCTTCAATTTCTTTTCCTATGCTTGCCAACTGATCTGTTACATCTTTAACTTTGGTCACATACTCTGAGATACCTCGCTTAGGTTGCTTTCTTTGAGTTATGAATTCAATCCACAATTGATTCTTCCTGGCCCTTGTGTTGGAAGAGAAATAAGAAAAAAATGTTTCCCAAGTCTCTTGGGATGTCTTATAGTTCCTAATATGTGGAAGAAGAAAATTAGAGATTGAGTTGAGTAAGTAAGACCTTTCTAATGCATCCTTGGCACACCATGTGTTGAGTCTTTCATGTTCTTCCCTTGTAGGTTGTCCTTTGCTTCTGAATATGGGCATCTCCTCATCTCCTAAGATGTATCCATAGAGGCTCCTTCCTTGTAAGTATGTCTTCATCCTTAGAGACCATGCTTGATAGTTTTTCTTGTCCAATTTATCAATGAAAGAAGGAAAACCATTTCCCATTTTACCTTAGCTTTGCTCTGATACCACTGTTGGGAAAGATGGATGGACACTTCAAGTGATGAGTTGGTACAGTCAAATCCTGCTTAGTACCAACCCTTTGTGACTTCAGAGTTGATATGTGGGCCCTCGTAGCTTTCCAATGACACCATAAAAGTTTCTATGTACTTTGGCAATGATGTATGAAAAGATTGAATCAAAAGAGACTACTTCCAAATAGAAGTCTCAATGAAGACCTTCTATTTCTTATCATACATCTGCTGCTTGTAATGCTCACTGCTACCAGTATAGTAGGAATTGAAACAAATCCTTTTAGAGGAATATAATTAGCTTACTAAGCTAATGATTCTAAGTGAAATCACTTGAAATGATCCACTATGCACAGAGAAATCAATTTAGCAAATAGATCATTACCCCCGATTTTTTAGGACCTCTATAGAGTTTGACCAATGAGTGCTTCGACATAGTTTTCTCCCAATTGGCTTAATGGATTTGCTTCAAAATTTGGTAGCATGTAGATAACTTGGAGTTTCTTCCAAAAAGCTATAGATCATTGCATTTGGTGAAGAATTCATCGACATATGAGGAGCACAAGTTGACAATTAAGAATGACTATAACAGAGATATCATAGATGAACAAAGTAGATGTATTGTATTAATGAACACTGTTGTACAAGATCACAAGCTTGGTAATCATAACCTTATGATGGAGAATACTGTAGGCTACAATGTAGGCCTTACACACATACAAAATGGCAATGGAGAGCTCAGGAAATGACTACACTCGCCGCAACGTTTTCAAGTGACGTTTTATAAGTGTTCCATTCAAATTTGAATTTGAATTCACTTTTTGGCTCTCTCTAAAAGTGATCCTTCATTCTAGGAGATATACCCTCAATGTAGTGGTTACTTTCCTTACTAACAAGTCCATGACTTTTGGGTATGTGATTACAAATATTCCCAAGTCAAAAAGAATGACTTTTACAAATGGCAAGATGAATTCTTTCTTAGCAATTGTTTCCATGGAGCTTCATATGTGTATGAACTACAAGCCAAATGTGTAGGCTTGTGATTTGAACCAACACAAAAGACTATGCAAGGAGAAAGGAAAAGAGAAAAGAGAAGATGAGAGAGTACATATCTGATTGAACATTGATGATGAGATAGTTACACTTGGCATGCTAGAAATATGTTCCTAAACATGCAAGAAAAGACACATGTTCAAGATCATATGAAGAAACACCTATGAGACAATATGCGAGAGTTAGGCATCCTATGGATAGACTGAATCAATACAATAAGTCTATGAAGCTTCATTATGCATACATAATAGAGAGAATCAAGCATGAAGAACCAAAGAATTTTCATGATGCTTCAGAAAAATGAAGATTGGTGAAAAGCAATGGATGATGAGATGAATGCATTGAAGAAGAATGATACATGGGAATTAGTGAAATTGCCACCAAATAAGAAAGCTATTGGATGAAAATGGGTGTACAAAATGAAGTGGAAAAGTGATGGTTTAGTGGAGAGATTTAAAGCACATCTAGTTGCAAAAGGATATGCAACAGTATATGGATTAGATTATGATGAAACATTTAGTCCACTAGTGAAAATGATAATAGTGAGAAGCGTGATTGCAGGGGCTACTATGAACAATTAGAAATTGTATCAAGTGGATGTTAAGAATGAATTCTTGAATGGAAAATTGCATGAGGAAGTCTATATGCAGCAACCAGAAGATTATGTGCATCCAAAGTATCTTGACTATGTATGCAAATTAAAGAAAGTGCTTTATGATTTGAAACAAGCACCAACAACATGGTGTGAACGATTCACTAAGAAGTTATTGGATCTAAAATTTATGCAATGGAAGGCTAATTATTCACTATTTGTATGGAATCATGGAAGGGAAATGATTCTATTAATACTCTATGTTGATGATCTTATCATTACTAGCAATTATTTGAAGAGGATTGATGATTTGAAAAGGCAGGCGAAAAATCTGAATTTTTGATGTTGGATTTGGGAGAGCTAAAATATTTTTTAGGTATTGAAGTAACTCCAATACAATAAGGAATTTGGATGATACAATGCAATTCCATTCAGAAAATTCTTGAGAGATTTGGTATGAGTGCTTGCAAACCTTTCGATATACGCTGCTTGATGCTAATGCTAAGCTTATGGATGATAGGAAATACTTGCATGATGAAAATGTGTATAGGAAGATGGTTGGAAGTTTGATTTATTTAACAAAGACAAGATCAGATTTGAGTTTTGCAGCTAGTTTGGTGTGTGAGTTTATTCATAAACCATGTAGAGTGCACTTGGATGCAGTGAAACACATATTGCGATATGTGAAAGAAGCATGCAACTTTGTCTTGTTTAATGATAGAAACTTTCAACCATGTATATATGCATATACGGATGCAGATTGGGCAGCAAATGTCATGGATCAATAGTCAACTAGCAGATTTTCATTCTTACTTGGAGGTGCAACCGTTTCATGGTGTAGTAAGAAGCAATCAACTGTCACTTTGTAAAGTATTGAAGCTGAATATAGAAGCATGTTCAAGGCAAAGGATCGCGTACAGGTTCTCATCATAGAAGAAGACGAAGCACAAAAACTACTCAAATTATTACATCATGGCAACATTGATTTTTATCACTCAAACAATGTAATATTTGTACATATATCCAATTATCGCAAGCGTGTCTCTAGAAAGCCGAGGAGTCCTTTAGCTTGAGGAGTCTAAGTAGAAAGCTCACACCAATTTTTGTAATTTTTGGAAGCCATTAGATAGTTGAAATTAGAGGTAGAACCTATTTTTTAACTATGCCGGTCACTAAATGTGAAACTGATCAAACTACGCAAAAACTATAAATAGAGCTAGAGAGCTCATTTTGAGGTTTTTGTTAGTTTCTGATTGAATCTATGAGCTAAACTTAGAAGATCTATTGTAACTAGTTGATGATGAATATGAGTATGAGTTCTTTCCTTACCTTCCATTGCTATCCATCGCGACTTTCCTAGTGTCTGTGTGTATGCATGTGTGTGTATGCTCTTTGCATTTCTCACCATCTTCTTCATGCACATCATTCGCTCTTGATCTCCATATCAGCCTAACCTCTCCATAGATTGACAATTATGAGGTGAAGCTCCTCATGTTGGTACTTCCCACTATGCTAGAGTGACACCAAATTTGGTGCCATTTCCAAGGACGAGCTCTAGGTTGAGCATGTGATGGTAAGTGTATTGGAGAAAATTATTGGAAGGTCAAATTTTTTTGTTGTCTTTTTGTTTGTACTTAGTTTCTACACACCTTTACTCCTCTATTCCTCTAGTATCATTCCCTATCATTATCGCAAATGAGTCATAATCCCCCTTTCTCTCCCATTTCCCTCATTTGTGTGTGTGCGAGAGTGAGAGAGAGATTTTGTAGGTGTATGTTCATGTTTTTTGGTGCACTCATCTTTTAGGGAAACCTTTGGACGCCACGAATTTGCTGGAAACACAGGTAAAAACTCCATTTTTCCTCAAAAACTGCCGTTGAAACTGAGCATCGTGACTGTTAGGAAGGGTAGTGTTGGGGGATTCTTGGACAAGAAGGGATTTGAGTGTTTGTAGGAGAAAAGGGAAAGAGAAGAAGAAAGATACACACTTCAAGCCTCTACCAATTCATTATAAGAAGACAACTACAATGATGATGCAGGTTCTAGTGATCCATAAATCTTCAGTTTTGTTGATCATAGGCCTTGAGCCTTGATATGTTGATTCAAAAGAACTCCTCCATAATCTCCAGTTGTACTACACTTCAATGGTTTTTTCTTCTTGTTGGGCACACTGGTCATCTGATAGTGCTATGCTAAATCCTTCATTAGAATATTATCTCCTCCATACTACATCTTTTGTATCTTTGTTTCCGCAACTTTATAACTTAATCTGTAAAATTTCATTTTCACTAGTCCAACTTTTTTATCAAATGGAACCCTCTGTTTCCAAAGACTTCTAGGTACTCCTTCCACATCCTTGTAAAGCCCTCCAATTACTATCATAAAAATTGTCATAACATAGGATATCCATACCAATATCCATAACAAACTAGCCCTTGATATAGGATTTGAAATAGCTTCATCACTGTCGCACTAAATGGATTTTCTTTTCTTCTCTCTGCTATGGCCTTTGACTGAGACTATTTCTCTCGAATCAGTAACCTGAATGATGGACTCTTTTTCTTCATATGCTTCCTCTCTGCTTGAGTTTGAAAAATTCCATAGCAGGAAGATGGGTCTTCTGCATGGTGCCAAGCCCACATGTTTTCATCTTCATATAAATTTGCTCCTTCAAATAGATCTACTTCTGGGTTTTCCAATAATTCTTCTTCCATACAAATACCTATTGTCTGCATCATGCTCGTATGTCTCTGATTGTCTGGTCCTTCTTCTAAAATTATCTGTTGCAACTCGTTTCCCTCTTGCTTTACCCACATTGTGTCTTTGCCCCAGGCATGTAGTACAATGGCATGCCTTAACCAAGGTCTCCAATTAACAGAGGAAAACTTCCTTCTACCTTTGGAAACCTTAAAACAACAAAGTCCAAGTTAAAGATGATACCTTGTATCTTGACTGGGACTCCAGGGACCACTCCCATAGGCTTAACTATGTTTTGGTTTGCCAGTGTTACAGTGAAGTTGGCAGGCCTAGAAGGGTATAGTCCAATCTTTTTCATGGTATATTCAGGCATCAAGTTAATGCCAGAACCACCATCCATAATAACTCCTTGAAATTCATGACCTTTCATAGAGACTTTCAACCGAGGGCTCTTATAATCTGTGAGGGGTGCTTCCCCTACACTTTTATCTTTATGCATAACAGTAGCCTTTGCCACTAAACTTGTTGTAAACACCTCATCAATTATATACAATAGTTCTGACTTGAATTTCCCATCCATATTTATTAAATAAAAAATACTCACCTCCTTTTTCATAGACTTGAGTATTCTGGAAGCTTCTCATTCCTTAAGAGCATGGTCTCCAATTGACTTATCAAACTCCTCATGAGCCCTCTCGAATGCATGCCCAATGGCATCATTGTTACATATGAGATCTCCTTTTGGCCTTGTCTCTATACATGTGGTGGCTTTGTCTTCAGATGTCTCTTTGTCCTTATTCAACCCATTAATTCTTGATTCTTGACCTACTTCTTCTTGAGCCTTCCCCTTGCTTCTTGTCTGCACTGTAAAAGATTCAATTTCTTCTAATTGCACCACCCTGGTAGATGGTGATGGCCCATTGATTTGATCTAACATTTCTTTTTTGTGCACAAAAATCATTTGAAGCCAGATGAACAGGCTTGATTCTTCGGACAACAATTTGTATAGTAGTCTCTGCCCTCTAGGCAGTTCCTACAAGGAGGGGCATTTTCTGGTAGAGTGCACCTACTTTGATAGTGCCCACATTCTCCACATCTAAAACAAATGATTGGCTTCCTAGGCCCATTTCCAAAGTTATTTCTCTATCTAGGGTTGTAATTGTTACCTTGATTGGGTGCAGCCGCCATCACGTTTGCTAGTGGTAGGGGTCCTCCTTGGGTCCAATATGTTGTTGCAAGCATTCCTCTTGATTGGCATTCCTGGGCCTCATGACCAACTTTCCTGCATAGTTGGAAAGTCACACTTAACAGAGGACATTCACTTACTATATGACCTTGCTTGCTGCACATGGTACACCAAAGTCCACTCTTGATGCCACCCCCTTTGAGTTCCAGCAACTCTTGTCGCCGTTGAGCCAATTCCTCTGCTTAGGCTTCTTCCTCCTTTTGGAGCTTTAATGCCTCAATCTCCCTTCTCAACTGAGTAACAACATTCTCTTCCTCTTTGTGGGGCTTATTCCTTTTTAACCCCTTCAACTCTTTCCTTAGCTGGATTATTGGATCCTCCATTTCTGTAGAATAGGGTGGTTGAGAAAAAATTTCTCCATATTGTTGCCTTATCTGCTCCACTCGTGTAGCTATGTTGATGAACTCCTCTATGGAGGCTATGGGCAACACTGATTCCTTGATTTTACGTTGGGTGGTCACTAGAAGTGGCTTAGCGAACCATTTCTTAACAAAAAAATCATGTGGAGGATCTGGAAACTTAGCCATTAGTGCTTTGGCCCTAGTTACAAACTCGAGAAACTTCTCACCTGGACCCAGTCTGAAGTTTTCTAATTCCTCTATGATGATCTCTGTAGTATTTCCATGCTGGAATTGATTTTTGAATGCATCTTTCATTAAGTCCCAAGTGGCGAAATGGTTCTCAGCAAACTGGTTGAAACATTTATCTACTAACCCCTCTAATGTGGCAGGGAAGAGTATCAAAAAGGCATCCTCTCTTCCCATCAAGCCTCTAGTTTTGCATAGTGCTAAAAACCTTCTAATATGCTCGTCCGGATCTTCCTGAGCTAAGCCTTTGAGAAAAGGAAATTTTATATTTAATCTTGATGGTAGGGTTTCTAAGTCTACCTGGCCTGTCATGCTCTTTATTGATGAAGTTGACGAAAGTGGACTGGTGGATCTTCTAACAGCCTTCCTTCATGTTTGCTTGCAGGTGACCCTCAATGTTTGGGACCGGGTTGCGGTCATGGGCTATTCATAGTCCTTTTAGTATGAGATAATTGATAAGAATATTTACCTCTTAGCTCAATGAAATAGCATTGTAGTACTGTTGACACTTGACCTCTTCCACGTTTTGCACTTGGATTCTCCTATGCTCAAATCTCCTTGGAGTCCCACCGTGCGTGCCAAATTTTGTTGGGGGATTCTTGGACAAGAAGGGATTTGAGTGTTTGTAGGAGAAAAGGGAAAGAAAAGAAGAAAGATACACATTGGAAGCCTGTGTTGATTGATTATAAGAAGACAAATACAATGGTGATGCACAATACTATCCAATAATACAACCAATAATACAACCCAATGCTTTTGTGCAAAATCCCATAGTGTGCTCAATCACAAAATACCAAATACCCAAATGTCTTGTTGCTACCGGCCTTCTCTGCACCAAACCTCCACCTTCTCCAAGCCTGCACTTGTGCACACCTTGCACCAAGCTTCCAATAAGGGGGAAGGTTAGACACCTTCTATCGGCACGCGCACAACTTCAATGAGACCTTGGCATCCTTGGGGTGAATATCTTAGCACTTCTCTGTACATTTCCTTGGTCACTCTTCATGCACACCTTGCACTTCCTTCTCTGCGTCGCACACTTTGTCTCTTGCAATTCTCTCTCTTGCCTCACTTAGACTATGCTCACCTTGCTTGGTCTCGCTTAGTCCAAGAATAGTCCTTGCCTTGATTTGAGTGTCGATTCACGTACGCTCCTAACTGCAAGAGCATCTTGGTGATCACTTTGATGTCCCAAGATTGTCTCCACAAGTGGGAGCCAATGAATCCCTTTTTTGTCCTATAGTGACTTTAGACTAAAACAAATTTTTTAATTGGGAGGCCATACTTTCACTTCTGCATATGATGCCGCTTCACATACCTTCACATTTTGTCTTTTAATTATTCACTTGTGCACCTAAGAGAGGGTTCACCTGAACCTTCCCAAACACTTTAAAAACACTTTTGAACCTTAGCGAAATTATAGAAATACCTTTGCAACCTGCAACCAACTTTCTCCAATTATACCCTTTGTGAACAACTAATGGTGCACTACCCATGCACTTTGACAACTGAACTTTGAACATGTTGACTTCACCTATGTTGACCTTTGACCTTCAACATGTTGACTTTGACTGCTTGGATTTTGACCTTTTGACTTTAACTATAGTTGACTTTGACTATAGTTGACTTTGACCAATATGAATTTTATGGCTCAACAAGTAGGAATTTGAGCAAACTTTTTGCATGAAGAAGGAGCTAGGTTAGCGCTTGCATAGATCCATGCTTGAATTTGTGAAATTGCATCATTGTTTGACCATCGCAATGATGACACATCATCATGTTGCATCTGACCATCACGAAGGTCACTGACCATCATGGCGATTGGCTCACGCCATCACGATCGCATCTCAACATCATGACGGTGACTCACCATCGCAAAAGTGCTTGACAATTCTGATCTTGACTAGCCATCATGGCTTGATTGTCCCAATTGTGCTTGACCATCATGACCTTGACTATCGTGGTTTGACCATCGCTATTATCAGTGATCATCGTAGCTTGACCATCTTGACTTGATCATCTTGATCCTCAATGATCATCATGACTTGACAATCGTGATTGTGACTCATCATATCACGACGGTGACACACCATCACGATTGTGTTTGACCATCGCAATTATCAGACAAAATGCCAAATTAGGGTTTTTGCACATAATTTTCAAATCTTTTGGGGTCATTTCTTGACATTAACTGTGAACCCTTGTTTGTGGCATAGAGAAAAGAGAGAAGCGCGCAGGTACCTCAAGTTCTCAAGTGAAGTCAAAAAAGTCACTCCTTAAGTCTAGGAGAATTTAGTAAGTGGAATCTCCATTTCTTTAATTGTTGGTGATTTCTTTCAGTAAAGTTATATTGTGATCACATTAGGACTCCTAGTGTAGCCAGGATTTTCCCTAACTCATTGAGTGATAAGTAGCCGATGAGAGAAGATGTAAGTGGGTGAAGGGATCAAGCTTAAAGGAATCTTGTGAATTGAATACACAACTCTCAAATGAATTAAAGTCAAACATATCAAAGTGATTCCTTGCGACAAATGTAAACAAGACAAGAACCTCTAAAGAAAACACCCAAAGAGCTAAGTGATTGACCTAATCAAAGGGGCGAGCGCGACAAGGTGAGATTAGGATTAACGAACCTGAGATCATGAAAATACTTAGGAAAAAGTGATAAATGGAGTGTTCAATCTTTTGAAGCTAGCATGAGAACTACAACACAATCATGGGCACAACAACTAGGTAGTTATCCATACCAGGTTAGTTCAGATACAAGTGACTCGGATATGTCTTTCAACACGGGTAGAACAGGGGTGTCATTTGATGTAGCCCACTTGGAGAAGATGGAGGGACCCTATAAGGCTCAGTTGAAGTATATTTGTACGAATAGATTGGGTGCACAGGTATATGAGTATGGTCTTCATAGGTCATTGATTCAACTACATAATCCCAATCAACCTATCGGATTAGAACATCCAGCCGTCAAGTTTGAAATTGAGGGTTACCTAGACAAAGAAGGGACCATGTTTATCGATGCAACTAGGGCCGACTCAATGAAATGAACTAGGTGAGATGGTAGAGAATGCAGATATAGATGTGGAAGGACATGGTAAATAGATTGAGGAACCCAAAATGCCAAGAGGAAAATCCATACTAATGAGGATGATAACTCCTAAGTGGATGCCCCCAAGAAAATAGGAGTATGGAATTTTTCTCAAGTAAGGAAACCGATGAAGTCTTTTGGAGATATAGGCCAGAGCATCCTACTACGGCACGAGCAAATAGGATTTATGAAGTAAAGGATCTAGAGATCCCAGGAAAGGTAGTATACTTAGATGACACCTCAAAACGAATGTATAAGGTCATAGAACATGGACGACATGCATATACATGGGGAGGAGAATTAGTTTTACCTCTAGTAAGATCGCAAGAACCTAAGGATAGCTTGTGTATTGGCACATCTCAAGGACATAGAGAGAAGAACAAGGTAGGTGCATATAGTAGTTTCATCCATCGTGCAAGAAGGGAGAGAGCCCCTACAAAAGGAGGGAGAGCAGAAAGAGAGCGTCTCAAGGATCATAGGGCTCACACGGATGGGGACGATTTTCCCCTACCCAGACCAAGAGACCACCCTAGAACCTTGAGACCTACTCAAATGGTGAAGGCCATGATGGATCGGGAGACTCCTATAAGCACGTAGCAAAGTTTAAACATGTGCTACAAGCCAAACAAGTCGAAGACATGTTTACACAGTTTAATGCCTTTGGACTTACTCTAAAGGGTGATGTGTTGGATTGGTTCCAACCAATGCAGCAACACCAATTTAGAGACATCCACCACATGATGGAATCCTTCATTAGGGACTTTTCCAAGAGAGAAATCAGACACAACACATCTTCCTTGATACACACACACATTCCAACAAACCTCTCAAGAGACAGTGAGGATGTCCCATTGAAGATTTAGACAGTACATAGAAAGATGTCCCCCATTGGAAGTACCCACTCAAGCTAAAGTGATAGCTTTGTTCATAGACGGTCTACTAAGAGCTAAGCTGAGATCATACGTCTTCTTGAAGGAGCCAAGAACCTTGGATCAATGTTTACGTATCTGTGTAGACATAGAAGATATCTGAGGATATGAGTTAGAACTTCCTAAGGTTCGTGAAGACTTGGATAGCACTACAAAAACTTCATCATGACATTCCAACTCAGTAGAGGATTTAGCAAAACAAGTGGCCAAAGGATTGGGAGTTTCTAGAAAACTAGGCATCAAATTACCCTCCTTGAAGGTGTTATAATTGTGGAGGTGAACATATGGCAAACATGTGTCCACATGCAATGCAACCCATAGGAAACTCCAACGGAATGTATTGTACCATAGAGGAAAGATAGACAAACCACACTGCTCAGGATTGCCCATACAATAAACAAGTGGTTGGGTAGACTTACCTTCAGCAATATCAGCGAGGTTGATACCAAGGGTAGTACTAGCCATAGCAATATCATCAAGCCCCCCCCTCAGTATCAAGCACAACCTAGACCGCAACCTGTCCAATGACAAAAACCTCCACCCCCTGCTAACATAGTTTCGATAAAGTATGCCACACAAGAGGAGAATTCCAACATGGCCTTAGTACCCATGACCCCTTTGACCACACATCATGACCCTAATGCAAACAATTTTGACTCCACTCATGTGGATATCCCACCAGCGTACTACACGGAGTCATCAAAAAACTTAGACCCTTACTATGAGAACCCTACGTATGAGCAAAACTAGGAACCATATTATGCTCATGTCATGTACACAAACCCCAACCCGAGATCGCATGCCCGACAACTAAGACCACAAGCACCCATAGGACCATGTTATAAATGACAAGGAGATCACTTCATACGAGATTCTCCACATGCAGCAAGTGTAGTGCAGTCGCAATATTTCAATATTCAAGGCTTTTGTCCTGAATGTGGAAAGGATCACTTTATAAGAGATTTCCCCAAGAAGCCTGTGAACACCTCCACAAAAGTAACACCCATCAACATGATAGGCATAGTGCAATATTTTGAAGGTTCCATACCCCACTACATACCCATCTAGGCAGTTACTAGAGCCCAATCACAAAGGCAAACACAACCAAAAAACCCACGAAAAAATAACTGAAGCCAGCGAAGTAGGAGAATCAACAGGAAAGAAATCCAAAGCCAGAAAACTTTAGGAAATACGCGGTGGAAGACCGAAAAATGATGACCAGGATGCCAAAAAGAAATAAAAGTTCAAGAGAAGCTTATGACAATAGGGACACCATGAAGAAAGTCGTAGTGGCAATCGAGGGAGGAGAAGAACGATGCACATACATAGGACATGATTTGACTGACGAGGAGGAAGAAAGTTTGATTGCTCTATTGAAGAGGTATAGGGATGTGTTTGCATCAAGTTATTTGAAAGGGGTAGATCCTGACATATGTTCCCATAGGATATCCATGACCACCGAGGCAAGACCCACTAAGCAAAAGACCTATCTGTGTAATGAAAATTATGCATTGAAAATCAAGGAAGAAATAGACAGACTCATAGAAGCCGGATTCATGTATGAAATAGAACACATTGAATGGGTAGTCATGCCTAAGAAGAACGGTAAGCTGTGAGTGTGCATTAACTTAAAGAAGTTCAATGCTACCACCATTAGGGATAGTTACCTCTACCCATTATAGAACACCTATTGGAAAGAGTCTCAAGCAAGGAAGTATACAACTTCCTTGATGGGTTCTCAGGCTATAATCAAGTTGCCATTACCCTAGAGGACCAGCACAAGACAACATTTTCCACTGAATGGGGTATCTTTGCATTTCCCATCATGCCTTTTGGGTTGACAAATGCACCTGCAACTTTCCAAAGGTTGATGTGCCACGTGTTCAAAGAATTTTTAAGAAAGAACTTAGAGGTGTATGTGGATGACATGTGTGCTCACTTACTGCATAGACCACAACATATCCCTTAGCTCGAATGCATCTTCACAAAGTGTAGGGAATATCAAGTCTGTTTGAACCCAGAGAAGTGTGTTTTTATGGTCAAACAAGGCAAGATTCTTGGTCATATAGTCTGAAAAAATGGAATCTCCACGGATGAAGATAAGGTAGGAGTAATCAATGAACTACCAGGGCCAAAGAACATCAAAGACGTACAAGAATTTATGGGCCATTGCGGTTATTACTGATGGTTCATACATATGTATGCAATCATCACTAAACCACTCTACAACCTGCTAACCAACTTTGAATGGACAGAAGAATGAGAGAGTTCCTTTAGTGAGCTTAAACGATGATTGTGCTCTACACATATTCTAGCAACACCTAATTGGAACAAACCTTTTCACATACACATAGATTCTTCTAATCATGCCATAGGATGTGTGTTGGCATAACCCATAGAGGAAGGAAATATAGATTTTCCAATTGCATACACCAGTAGGAAGTTGAACGCTGCAGACAGAAACTACACCACTACTGAGTGAGAGGGACTAGGAATGATCATTGGCAAATAAGTTTAAATTTTTTACTAACCACCAAGCTCTTTTGTATTTGGTAAACAAACCATGCAACACCGGTAGATTAATACGTTGGATTTAACTATTGATGGAGTATGATTTTGAAGTTGTAGTCAAAAAAGGGAAAACACACTTAAGAGCAGATCACCTCTCTAGGATAACTTCTGGAGAAGCAGCTACTAGAGTAGTAGATGAGCTACAAGATGCGTCTCTTCAATGTCCAGATTGTCCCTGAATGGGCCAAGTCATTAGTCCCAGTATTGAAATACATACCTAAGAATCCTCACCTAAGAACCCAAGAGAGAGAGGTAGTGAAAGTGTAGAGATATCAACTTCTCGTAGGAAGTATCTATAGGCAAGACCATCACAATATCCTTGCCTATTGTGTAGAAGAACAGGAGTATAACAATTAGTTGTAATTAGCACATGTAGGTGCACTGAAGCAGCACCATTCTAGACAAGCAACGCTATCAAACTTAAAGAGGTTAGGTGTGTATTGGCCGTCAATGGAAAAAGATGTCTGATGACTGTTTGACGAATGTCCCAAGTGCAGTAATAGACCCCCAACAGAACATCTTACTTTATATCAGGTGACCCTAATGACAGACTAGAGTGAATATTTAGCTACTTACCTAAGGACAAAGACATTTTTAGAGGACATGACTGTAGCACATAGACAGAACCTAGAAAAAGAGGCTTTAGAATACAAGCTCATTGGTGATAGTTTTTATAACCGAGGACGAGATGGTTAATTGAGGATATGTGTGCATGAAAGAGAATATCTTAACCTATTGGAAGCTATGCACCAGGGTGCAGCAGGAGGCCATTTTGGACCCAATCGCGTTATTAAGGCCATACTATTTTTAGGATTATAGTGGCCCACTCTGCATATGGATGCCCACACTTACGTAAAACCATTTGATGTATGTCAAAGGACTCAGTATCCCAAACCTAGACATGAGATGTCCTACGACCCATGATGGGAGGGTGCACATTCTCAAAGTGGGGAATAGATTTTGTAGGACCTATTAATCCCCTTGCAAGGAATTCCCATGCCGAGTACATCATAGTTGCCACTGACTTACTAAATGAGTAGATGCCAAGGCCACCAAGAAAAAAGATGCACGCACCACTGCTAAGTTTTTGTTCGAGAACGTCTTCATGATATATGGACTCCCTATCAAGCTTGTAAGTGATAGGGGTAGCCACTTCTTAAATGAGGTTATGGAATATATATTACAAGACTTTATGGTTGTACACAAGAAATCGGCATCATATCATCCATAAGCTAACGGACAAGCTGAGAGTAATAATAAGATTTTGTGCAACATTCTCACGAAAATAGTGAACAATCAATGTTTGGATTGGGATCAACAATTACACCAAGCCTTATGGGCTTATCATGTAGCCTATGAAACAATGCTCAATGCCACACCATTCCAAATGGTGTTTGGTCAGAATGTCATGTTGCTTCTAGAATTTTTCATACCCACACTCAAAATTGCTCAAGAGTATGAATGGATGGGTCATGAGATTTCCTCAAGAATACTTGACTTAGAATGATTAGGTGAGACAAGACTGCGGGCAGCAACAGGAATTTATGCCGCTAAGAAGAGATAGAAAGCCTATTTTAATGCTCATATTAAGGACAAAGGATTACAAGTAAGAGATTTGGTGCTAGTATACCCTGAAACAACATGCGCGCAAGTTAGAGAAATGAGATTACGCACCCATGATCATCAATAGGATATCGACTAGCGGTGTAGTTCAGCTAGAAACTCTTGAAGGTGAGGTATTGCCAAACTATATTAGTGGGTGCTGAGTTAAGCTATATGAGGAACCCTTAACTGCAGACATGATTAATCGACTAACTCTGGCAAAGAAGCGTAAGGAAGAAGAACAACGAATCAGAGCTGAAGCCCAAGCAGAAGTGTTGGAATGCATTAAGAAAATGAGATTATGAAGGAGAGGACTAAGTAGAGAACCTCAATCCTGGACGCCCCGGGATATGTTGTCGCCATGTGCCAACTTAGAGGAAGAGAGGTCCCTAGTATCATTGATAGGAGACCATTCATTAATATCATTGTACGACAGGAATCCACGCACATGCAATGTAAGGCATTGATCGACTCCGATGATGCAATGAATGCAATTCGACTCTCTCTATGTAGGGAGCATGAAATTAAGCCAATTGAAGCCTATCGTGTTGGACTAGGTGGATAAGAAATTCCTTGCCTAGCCGAGGTCGAGCTACCCATCTCCATAGAAAACATGAACTTGATAGTAAAATTGTTGGTTTTTCATGATGACAATCTAATAGAACCTATGATCCTAGGCCAGGAGTGGTTATACCATTACTCAGTGAGTTCAACTATTCACAAAAGTGTGCTTCAGTTGGAACGTGCAGGACACTATCATGAACTACCCCTCAAAAGTCAACACAAAGAGGTGCTGGATGTGGCAGACATCCCCCCAACCTTGTGTGAGTCAGCACACCCTATTGAACACACACAGGAATGACCCATCCTTCAAGAAGTTTACATTATCTATGGACTTAATCAGGAGTGCACTTAAGATTCACGGCAACCATATGCCCATAGAGAAGGAGCATCTCATCCCAGACCAATGAAGTGAAGCGATGTTGATAAATGGTCAGCCATCTCAGCCATCACTCCTCAATTGATCACTCTGCTCTGAATATGTCTACAACACTTTGCCTTCTTGGCACAGGAGTGATTTACGATCCCACACAAGCGTCTTTGGTTTGGTTTTTATCTTGCCACCAAAGGGCCTCAGACAATTGATATTGCTACTTATATTCAGGATCAACTGTTATTGGCCGGACATCGATGGGAGAAGATAAAAGTTGGTCATGGATGTTGTGCTCCTACAGGCATCATATACATGTGTTTGGCTTATGATATTGCTATAGAGAGAGCCCTCATAGCTGTGCAATTATAACAATATAAAGGCTCCAAAAAACCATGATAGCCCCCACAACCTACCAAGTCAAGCGCATGCATGGCACCATCCCATGCTTACACATGTCGACGTCACCATCACCTTAGCCCACACCCGAAACCTCTCTCCAAAAATCTCCAGTTCAACCACAACCAACAGCTCCCCATCTCCCCATTCACCTGAACCGATCTGCCACACTTCATGAGGTTTCATAGGCAAAGACCACCGTGCCTACCACCATAATGACTACTGCCACCACGATAGTAGAAGCTCCCACAACAACTTCTATGTTTATCTCTAATTCCTTGAACTTCCCTGTTACAACTTTGAGCACTAAGCATATCAATACTTCATTTAACTTTGAGATCACTGTTGTATTGTTTAGTGATTTTTAATTTTCGGACAGCGATGTTGTCTCTCAAGAATTTGAATGCCATGCTTACCCAACTACACCCTCAGAGGGAGAGAATGCTGACTCTGAAGGTGAGGATGATGATGGTACCGTGACAGATGAAGGAGACGCTGACACTGAAGCTAGCGAGGAAGAAGCACAACAATGGGAAGCATATGTCAAAGTTTCAGGGGAAGCTAGCATGTAGGAGGAAGAAACGGCAGAAGTGGCAGCTTACACCATCGCCATCTGATGGCTCCACAATAACATGAATAAAGTTTGGGCATGAACCAGATTATCGAAAGAACAAAGTGAAGCCATCTTGTAACAGGAACAGGTTAGTGGTGTTTTCAAAGAAACTTTTATCTCCACTATGCATGTGTTGGTTAAATCTCTCCACGTGTCGGAAGCGTTATGATATTTTTTAAGGAAGCCCTTTCCCTAGTTCGACCCTTGATGGGTTTGTATTCTCAAACGCCCAGTTACATACATTCAAGTCCCTACTGGCCCCATCACATCCACAACCTGTGTGGGTTCCTCCATGATAGACTTGATCGAGGAAGATACTTCCCCTGTATATACCCTTGGCAAAACCCTCCCTTCTTAACTGGTCCCAACCGAGACCTCCCCTGATGTTGTAGGTAGCCCTGAGGTTTGTATTCCTTCCCCCGTTTTCGCTTGGCTCCTTGTCTCCAACCCAACTTTGACTACTGCTCCCATACCCCCTGTTTCCATTCCACTTATTATGACACCACCCATCATTTCCCCGCCCACTCACTTCCTCTCATATACCACTAATCTGTTATACTCCTTTACCATCTCCACATACCCACCCTCCTTCTATTCTTCTTTCACATCCTTCTTGCACCCCTGATCTACACCTTTTCCACTCGCAAGACCTTCTCAAGAACTTTGCCCACCAGCCCCTTTCTTATGGCCACCAAGTACACCACCTCACTCACCTCTTGCCACACAATTGCACCCACCACCATGCACCATAGCACCTACATCACTCTTTCATATTGCGATAACTAAAGGTACCACTAGCGATATGGACATCTCACCCACCGCCTCACCAGATGCATAGTTATATGCATCCACCACACCATGTAGCACACTTCACATGTCATCCATTTGTGCATCCCTTCTCTCACTTGCCACGGTATCCACCATCCCTACCCTTACTCCAACTCCCATTGAATTACAAACCACCCTGCATGTATCATTTCCCACCCTTACATCATCATGGTCATCCAATGTTGATGCTGCTATCCAGCAAATGATATAGTGTCTTCAACAAATTAATGTTGAATATTCATTGCTAGGGCAACAACACTCTCCCCTTCAATGGACCATACAGGATCTCGATGCACTCACCTTGCAGAACCAGGACCTTAATATAAGGTATCAAAACTTGGAAATCGAACATCACAAGCAGCAAAAAATTCTTGAAACTCAAGTACATGAATGTGTGAAAGAGGTTGAATCACAATTAGATGTTTACTTGATGCACAATACCCAATTGTCACGCAATATGGTGCTTCTTCGCCAACACTTCAATGCTACAAAGGAGGAAAATCAATGTCTACAACAACAGAATCGCAAAACTTTTGAAGATACTGGATATGCCCCTTAGCCCATCTCGCTTTCAAGTCGTCCCCCCCTGAATCAATGCAGATCCTCTTGAAGACCATGCATGAGTGCTTGAGGACTATGATCGTTTACAAGAAGAATGCCTCACCTTCAAGGAGACCAACAAAACCTTGATGCTCAAAGATTCACTAGGACCCACTATTGTATAGGAAGTGCCACCACCAGCTCTCTTGGAAGAATTGAATGTGCTACGTATGAAAGTACAAGAGTTGCAGACTCAGGTATCCAATATGACCGAACCCCCTAGACCTGATTCACCACCCGATCTACCTAAATCAGAGGAAATGATACCTATACATGTCGAGGAAACATTTGAAGAAGAATATGTACCTTTACCTATTGTTGGTGGCCGCTTATCACCCGAAGGGTAGGACACATATGAATCACCTCTGCCCGCTTGGTGAAATTCCATAGACGAATTGCACAAGACGCACTCTACACGAGTCGATGCACAACTACATGCGATGGCCAATCTCCAAAAGGTTATTTTGAAGTCACCCTATTTTTTTGCTATCACCCCTCGAAGACATATAATGTCTAGTGAATTACAGTATAAGCCATATTTCCTTTTTCTAAAAGAATATAATTTCCAAATTGAGAGTGTTACTTAGAAGCACCCCACACACACTACACAATTCAAGCCTGAAGATGTTCCACCCAAAGCAGAGCGAGCCCACATATAGCAACCTACATGGAATGTAGATTTACTACAAAAGTACCTAGAAATGATGCACAGATGGATGCGTGCACCAACGCACTTGAAGTACAACCCATGCTATGGATCGATTCTGCACACACATACTTGGAAGGCATTTCCTATTAAGGTTCAGAATAATCATCAATGCAGAGATTGGCTCAATTATCCATATCTCACACCCCCCACGAATAATGCACTGACCATTGGCTGCATGATGGCCACTATTCATCATTGGTTACCATGTCTACACAAGTTGACTGATATTGTTGCTCAAATGACTGTGAAGATTTTTGATATGATGCAGATAGTATTCAAGACCTTCGGATGTGTCAAAGCTCCCATTGTAAATACACCAAGATTTGAGTATGGGAATTTGGACTTAGTTAATGACATGAGCACGACACCTTCTCTCAAGGTATGCTATGCTTGGCACCATAGATTGAAATACATGCCCGCCTACTACCAGCAGACATTTGAAGAGGTGTTCACCACCAACTTCTGGGAATACCACTTAGAAGTGTTTATCAGGCATCCAATGCATTTGCTACAACTGTTTGCCTATGGATGAATCATGTATTCAGACCATTATATGTGCCCACCTCCAAAAGAAACCCCGCCCATTTGTTGGGAGAAACTCAAATGCAACCTTATCCGGGGACTTTGCTTTACAAAATAAACCTTGGCAACATACCTCCTCACCAACTATAATACTCATGCCAAATCAGGTTCTGTCAGGGATGACAAAAATGAGGAGGAGGGGAGTGTTCAAGGCAAAGGATCGAGTACTGGTTCTCTTCATAGAAGAAGAGGAAGAACATAAATTACTCAAATTATTTCATCATGGAAACATTGATTTTTATCACTAAAACAATGTAATATATGTACATATATCCAATTATCGCAAGTGAGACTCCATTTTGTGCAAGCCGAGGAGTCCTTGAGCTTGAGGAGTCTAAGTAGAAAGGTCACACCAATTTTTGTAATTTTTGGAAGCCGTTAGATAGTTCAAATTAGAGGTAGAACCTATTTTTTACCTATGTCGGTCACTAGATGTGAAACCGATCAAACTAGGCAAAAACTATAAATAGAGCTACAAAGCTCATTTTGAGTTCGTTGTTAGTTTATTATTCAATCTATGAGCTTGATTTAGAAGAGCTATTGTAACTAGTTGATGATGAATATGAGGATGAGATCTTTCCTTACCTTCCATTGACATCCATCGTGACTTTCCTAGTGTGTGTGTGTGTATGCATGTGTGTGTATGCTCTTTGCATTTCTCACCATCTTCTTCATGCATATCATTCGCTCTTGATCTCCATATCAGCCTAACCGCTCCGCGGATTGACAATTATGAGGTGAAGCTCCTCACATTGGTACTTCCCATTGTGCTAGAGTGATAAGGCATTACAAAAGCCATTTGTGAAGCAACATGGATTAAGTACCTACTTGAAGACATGGGAGTCTACATTGATGGAAAGGTGGTCATCTATTGTGGCAATGTTAGCAACATTATGCTATCAAAGAATCTAGTTATCATGCGAGATCGAAGCACATCAAAGTTCAGTATCACTTTGTTTGTGAGAAGGTGATCAAAGGAGAAGTGGAGCTGATTCACATCATAACTAGCGAGCAAGTGGTTGATATCTTCATCAAAGCTCTTCCCAACAACAATTTTATCTACTTTAGAGAAGCTTTAGGAATTAGAAAGCTTGAGTTTGTATTTAGATTTCGTTTCATATTTATTCCATCTTATATGGACATGTGTATTTATTTTATTTTGTATTCAAGCTCATTCTGAGCTTGAGGGGGAGATTTGATGATGTGGAAAATGTATGTAAAACATAAAATGTTAATAGAAATGTATGCACATAGCGCATGGCTAATCGTGCGGTCTTTTTCGATCTGTCTCTCATCTGTTCATTCTGTGACTTGAGGAAATGGAGCTGCCATAGCACCATAGCTATGCCTACTTAGCAATTTCAATAGCTAATACGGAAAGGAGTACTTAACAATTCTTTCATTCGATCCATATATCAAATGGCAACTGTGCTTTCTAAGATCTACGAAGCATATGGTTCATATGGTGTGATGTCCCTCCTTGGGTGGTTGAAAAAGCAAATGAGCTTTTTTCCCTTTCCGTGAGGACAAAACTCCAAAGCCTGCTTATGAGACTCTAACGAACTTTTTCCATATTGACTGAGTCAAAATAACATTGAAGTTTCTACATTATTTTAAATGACAAAACTCCAAAGCCTGCTTATGAGACTCTAACGAACTTTTTCCATATTGACTGAGTCAAAATAACATTGAAGTTTCTACATCATTTTAAATGACATGTATGAACCATTATAAAGTTAGAAACTACTCTTACATTGTCCGTGTCACTCATATATTGTTTTTTGTAGGAATATAGGAAACAATACTAAAATATTAACATATGAAGAGCGCACGGACGAGCTAGCACCACGTGCTTAGTATCTCCCTCTTGGTCAAAGATGACTATTGTTCTCGCACGGACAACAATGAACCCATTATTGATCACATGAAACATCCGAAAAACTTGGGATGCGAGAAAGCAAACCATCCGATTATTTTCTATAAAACGAAGTTCAGCAATAGCCTACTCGCCTAGACTTTAATTGTAAAAAAAAGGGAAATAATTGTAGAGGTGAACGGTCTTGGACCATGAGACCCCCGGATCCCACAAAGCAGGGGAAGGACATACAAAGTTATAAGGTTTTACAAAGGAGGTTGATACACCTCTTGTCCCCCTCATGCGAGACCCACTTGGATTTAATGTTGTTGTTCTCAAGGAAAACCACTTCATGATGCCTAAAGGGTGAGGGCTTCCTACAATTTGAAATTTGTTTGCTTAAGAGGAAAAGAGATTTCTCGATAGACCATTCTTTAGGAGGGTTTCCAAAATTGGAAGCACACCTCTCTCTCGAAATCTTCTAGAGGGTCTCACCTCTTATAGTATTCCACAATGATGAGGAGCAGCCAATCCCCTCGCCTGATAATGCTTGCTTCCACTTGATTTGTTCCTATAGTAGTAATATTTTTTCAATGATTCGCAAGATCGAGATAGATTAGGGGCACGAGAAGAAAATGTGTCCCAAGTCCTCATTATTGTGATGGCACCGCTTACACCATGGGGGAGCCCCAAAATTTTTTCTAGCCCTTATATTGGTCCAGATTCCTCGATGAAGAATTTGCCACATGATCACCGACTTTTTTATCTCGATGAGGGGGTGCCAGAGAGACATGAACTTCCGATCCCATCGCAAGCCTATCCAAGTAAGACACCACTTCTGATCCCATCGCAAGCCTATCCAAGTAAGACACCACTTCTTATTAATTGTGGTATGATAGTCCAAATTCTCCTTGATTCTAGGAATTTTGTTTAGGCTATTGTTGTTGTGCCATTTAAGACCCTCATGGTGTAGAGGGTCCTTCCTCATGAGGAGTCGGGTTTTTGAGCATTCCCAAGTGATGCATCTGCTCTATGAAAGGATCCATTCTTCATAGTCCACTCTTATTTCCAGATCGATATCATCAAATCTTATCCATTGGCCAATTTCTTGGTTCTATAGGTGTTTCCAATACCAAAATTCCTTATTCTAGAGCTTCTTAACTTTTTGGAGGTTCGAGAACTCCACACCTATGACACCCTTGATAGGGAACAAGATCCAATAATCATGTTTGATACTTCCCACCCATTTCCAATCCTCACTCATTTTGATAAACTATTTGATGTTGTTCCAACTCTTCCACAAAGAGCACGCCAAATTCAAGCCTTTAGGAGACACCGGAAGCATGGAGAATAGTGTCATGGACAAAGGAAACCATCCTGAACCTTAGATTCCATGTGAACCTTGTATCTCATGCTTGGTTCTGAATTAGGAGAAACTAATGCTTCCATTGCGTCCAGAACGTGCCAAAACCCTAAGATCGACAGTCTACTTGCCTGATTCGGATATCCACAGCTCATGTTTCGAATTGATGGCATCACGGATGACATCATCAATTCGTAACCGCCTTTCATGAACCGCCCTTGAAAACCTATATAAGGAGGGGTTGGCCACATTCATAATCAGTCTTGCGAATACCATTCATGGGAGCTCAAGGAGTCGTGACCGCCAAGTAAGTACTCTTCAAGTTCCAGTTCTAGTTCTTGTCTTGTTCCTTGTTCTAGTTTAGTTCTTGGACATCCTATCTTGTCCCCTTGTAATCTCATAGTACGAGATCCTGTCGAGTTCTTTCGTGTATCCAGTTCATCTCCCAGAAGGGAGTTCTTGTATTCCAGATATCTTGTCTCATACTTACGATCCCGGGTTGTGGGATCTCCTGTATCATCTCTAGTCCAGTTTTCCATACCTATTGGTCCCGGGTTGTGGGACATCTTGTATTAGTCATATATTCTTGTATCATTTTCCCTATGTGGGTGTTCTTGTAATCATAAGTGTATTTCGGAAATCTTGTCTACTATAGTCAGAGAGCACAATGTAGTGCTCCCTTGACAAATAGAAGGGTGAGAAGGCCCAGGTCCTTCCAACCTAAGAGTCCCACCAGCATAGGAGCACTCTTATTTGTGAAGATAAGGCCTCACTGTTGCACCAAGCTTTTATACGCCATTTTGTCACCAACTTAGTTTCCATGCCATCGATGTCTAGAATGCCTAGACCCCATGATCCTTTTGGCTAATACAAGTAGTCCATTTAATTTTGGGGCACCGTTTCTGTTGTGGTCACCCATCCATTAAAGATCTCTGCAGATGCTTTCCAATTTGATAATCTCTTGATCCTCCGGTCTCCAACAAGAGAGATAGTAAATAGTCGATGAGAAAAGGAACCTATTAATTACCATGGCATGTTTTGCGAGGTTGATCTACATATCTTTCTAGTAGGCCAGCTTGTTATCAAGCTTAGAGAGGACCCAGTTTCATCATTGGTCTATTGAAAGGCCAAATCCCATTGGAATGCTTGATAGGCAAAAGTTTTTTTCCCTAGTGATCATCTGACAGCCCTAATCAACACGAAATCAGGGCAAAAGTCCCATAATGCTCTAAAAGCATTTTTATAGTGGTTTATTTTGGATCTTGATGCCACATAGAATGTGTCGAAGCATCCCCAAAAGGTATCATTGCTAGTCATATGGTTATTCACAAAGGCATTCTTTTCATCCACAAAAAGTCTCATGATCCTGTTGAGTGAGAGGAAGTGAGCAACCTTTAATAAGTTCTAAGTCCATATGATGCTTCATAAGGCAGCTAAGCCCCTCCGTAGCAATAGCAAAAAGGAGAGGGGACAAATGGCATCGTTGTCTGGTAGAGCATTTTAATATGATAGCCTTCAATAGCTTACCATTGATATTCAACTGTGTTGATGCATTTCCTAGTAGGGTAGAGATTGTCTTAGTGAATTTCTGACTACAGAGGAGGTCTTTAGATATTGAAGAATGAATTCCCATTCAAGCCTATCATAAGCTTTGTCAAAGTCAATCTTCTAACATCTTGATCAAACTCTTCAGTGAAGTCCAAACCTTCCCAAATATCAATAATAGCTTCTACGATGGATCTACCCTTCATGAAGCCTTTTTGCTCCTCACTTAACCAACATTGTAAGTGGCAAGAAACTCTATCAGCAATAACTTTAGCAAGGATCTTGTGCCCTATTTGTAGCATCATAATCAAGTGCCAAGTTTCAATCTTGTTTCTTTTTTCTTTTTTTTTTAAATAATCTTGATGACACCTTTTTTTAGATATTCAGGCAGTGCACTGAAAGATAAGGCCTCTTGCCACACCAAGCATAGTGGAGTGGCCATCACCTATCTGAAGGCCTTGAAAAATCTCATTGGTGAAGCACCCAAGACCTAGGCTTTTCCCATTCGATAGCACATCAATAACTTCTAGAATCTCAGTATCGCAAATGGGAGCTTCAAGAAGTGTCTTCAAATTATGTGGGATTCTCATTGATTTAACTCTTGAAATGGTTTCCATGTGTTGGGGGATTCTTGTGCAGAAAGGGATTTGAGTGTTTGTGGGAGAAGGGAGAAAGATAAGAAGAAAGATACAGACACGGAAAGCTTTTGTAGATTGATTATAAGGAGAAACGTAGAATGATAATGTCTAATACAATCCAAATGCTCTCTATGCAATATCCCAAAGAGTGCACAATCAACAAAGTTACAAAATACCCACGGTTCTTACTGTTGCCGAGCTTCTTTGTACCCGACCCACCTTCTCCAAGAGCTTGCACATGTGCACACCTTGCACTCAAGCTTCCACTAGGGGGAGGGATAGACACCTTCTAGCGACGCACACACAGCTTCAATGGGGCCTTGTGACCTTTGGTTGCATGAATTAGTTCTTCTCTGCACACTTCTAAGTCACTCTTCTTGCACATCTTGCACTTCACTTCTCTGCACCGCACACTCAATGTCTATCTCTTGCTCTTCTCTTAGTGTAGACTATGCTCACCTTGCTTAGTCTAACCAAGAATAATGTGTTGACTTGATTTGAGTGTCGATTCACATATGATCCTAACTGCTAGAGTATCTTGGTGCTCACTTTGATGTCCCAAGATTGTCTCCAAATGTGGGCAGCCAACAAATCCATGTTTTGTCCTGTAATGACTTTAGAATAAAGCAAAAATTTTAATTGGGAGGCCATACTTTCACTTTTGTGTATGCTACCACTTCACATACCTTCACATTTTTCCTTTTAGTTCTTCAAATGTGCACCTAAGAGAGAGTTCACCTGAATCTTCCAAACACTTTAAAAACACTTTGAACCTTAGAGAAATTACAGAAAGATACTCTGCAACCTGCATCCAACTTTCTGCAAAATATAACCTTTGTGAACAATTGATTGTGCACTACCTGTGCACCTTGACAACGAAACTTTGAATGCTTTGAATTTCCCATGTTGACTTTCACCATTATCATGTTGACTTTGACTGCTTTGACTTTGACCCTAGTTGAGTTTGACCATTAACTTCACGACTTTGACTTTGACCATGGTTGACTTTGACCAACATGACTTTTATGGGCTCAACAGTTGCCCACCAGCTAATGGGCTCTCCGTCCTAGAGAGCTACAGCCAAAACTCTGAGCAGTCATGACACCATCTTTCCTCTGCTGCAAAATCTTGAAAAGGATACTTGAGGAGCTACCAAGTCCACTAGGAGCAGTAAAGAACAAGCACCAAAGAAGAACCAAAAGTGGAAATTTTGCATTGAAGAGCAAAGGATGGAGAATGGAGGGTAGGAAGGAGAAGGAAGAGAGCGTTATGGGCTGAGGGGGCTTAGATGGATAGGGTATGGAGAGGTAAGTATGGGGCTGGGTAAAAGGGAGGGTGAGGGAGTAGGATTATGTGCTCTAGAGAGGGCCAAAATGATAAAATAGGAAAGCTAGAGAGGGTGCATATGGGAAGATGTGAAACATATGGTAAAATAAGTTGAGAATAGACCATGTGGACCATGTGTGGAATAAAAAACACGTGACAAATGTTCTCAGAACATGTGGGTTTTGCCTAAAAGTCAGAATAAAGTGGGAATTTCAGAAAAACTAAGTCCAAAAAAGCGTTTAGAGGGGCCAAAAGTCATGAAAACGACCCCAAGTTTGAAAACAATGGCCATCCAAGGCGCAATCTAGAGCCAAAAGCATTCGACCATGGAAAATAAAAAATATATATATTTTAAGTATTGATTATATATATATATATATATATGTGTGTGTGTGTGTGTGTGTGTGTGTTTTACGCACGTGGGGTTGGGCAGAGCTTAAATAAAAAGAAAAAAAGTAAAAATAAAATAAAATAAAAATAAATAAAATAAATAAATAAAAATAAAATAAATAAATAAATCGTGTAGTTGGGGGGAAGAGAGATAGAGATAGAGAGAGAGACAGAGAGAGAGATATAGAGAGAGGAAGAGAGAGAGAGTTGGTGTGGGTTTTTTTTAAATAAAAGAAAATTATCCATGGGGCCCTTTTTTTAATGTTCAAAAAGTAGATAAAAATACAAATAAAATCCAAACAAATTCAAAAACAAATGCTAAAAAATCAGAAACAATTCTCAAACAAAATCCCTAAATATCTAGTCCATTTATCCCCCTCAAACCTACAGAGAGCTTCCTCATTTCCTTTAGTTTCTTAAGAAAAATGACATTGAAAAAACAAGAAAAAATTCTAAAAAATGTCTAAAAATGCTTAAAAAATCCCCGAAAAATTCCTACATTTTGGTTCATGCAAAAGGCTATAAAATGTCTTCTAAGTTGCATGAAAACGCAAGGAGCAAGAATGAAGATGGGTAAAAACTACTAAAACTTAAGCAAAAAACTAGAAAGAGAAGGCTATGTACAACCTAAACGGATTTTGCAAGTTCCATGTGATCCAGAGCTCGATTCAGTAGTGCCTTGATTCTATAAGGTCCTTCCTAGTGTGGAAGCCATTTTACATGCTCGTTTGGAAGTTATTGTTCCATAGCTTTTGATATGTGCCTCCCTCGTCTTTATTTGAGCCTCTAGTAAGTATTTTGCAGCATGTAGACATATCACTTCCACTTTGTGCAGTGCTCCAAGCCTCTGAGAGAGACCACATTCTTTCTTTCCCTGCATGAATGCTAGTTTTGGTGACCCATGTAGAATTTCAAAGGGTTCAATAGGCAATATCCCATAAACCAATTGGAATGGAGAGTATCTAGTAGCTTTTTTATAAGCTAATTTGTACGCCCATAGGCTACCTTGATAAGCTATGCCCCAAGAAGTGGGATGTAACATACATTCCTTCCTTAACATGGCTGTTAATACCTTATTGGTGGATTCTGCTTGCCATTAGCTCTTGGATAATAGGCACAAGAGATCCTATGTAGAATTTTGAACCTGTTAAAAATTTCATGTAGGACCTTGTTCACAATATGAGTACCTTGTTCTGTACAAATTTAAGGGGGCATCAAAATCTGCAAATGATGTTACTATAAATGAAATCAACCACACTTTGAGCGGTGCAATCAGGGGAGGCAATAGCTTTATCCCACTTTCTTGCATAGTTAGTGGTGATCAACCGAGACTTTTCTCTCTTTGGAACGGACGTAGGCTAGATGGGCCCTACGAAATCTAGCCCCCACTTCTCAAATGGTTGCCAAGAAGTGGAAATAATCAAGGGGTTGTGCCTCTGTTTTTTTGGGTATGGTCCACAGCTCTCACAAACAGCACATGCTTTTTCCCATTCCTCCGCATCTTTGAATAATGTAGGCCACCATAAGCTAGCATCAAGGATTCTTTGACTCATAATGTGTCCTGGAAGGTGCCCACCAGCTGTTCCTTCATGTGCAGATTTAAAGACTTTCCTCACTTCTTCTTCTTCCATGCACTTTCTAAACCTATTATCTTCCAGTCTATATAATTTTCCCTCAATGAAGGTAAAAGGTCCGATTTTGCTTAGCAGCCTCTTTCTTTGCACAGTGCTAGCCTTCTCTAGATACACTCGCATATTAATGAAATTCTTGATGTCATCATACCAACCTTCTGCTTGTACGACAAAAAAAAATTAGCATCTAGAAAATCATCATTTACTCCAATTGATTGATCCATCATGTTGATCCTAGATAGGTGGTCTGCCATGACATTTTCTTTACCTGGTCTATGGACGACAAAAAAATCAAATTTCTAGAACAAAATTAGCCATCTCCATATCCTCCCAATCGCTTCTGGCTTGTTCAATAAATACTTGAGTGGTTGATGATCAGTGATGATAAAAAATTTCACATCTAGCAAATAATAATGAAACTTTTGTATAGTGAAAACCATTGCTAGGTCCTCCCTTTTTGTGGTGGTATAAATTCTTTCAGCTTTAATCAAAATTGGACTAGCATACTGAATATGTCTATCAAGTTTGTATTCTTCACTGTGTTGAGCCAAAACTACACCCACTGTATATAGACAGGCATCTACATGTACATGAAAACATTTTGACCAATCTAGTGTGATAATATTTGGGGAAGCCACGAATTTGGACCTTAACGTCTGATAAGCATTCTCTTCTTCTTCTTCCCATTTAAAGGGTACTTCTTTACCTATAAGTCTAGTCAATGGTCTGGCTATCTTTGCATACATTTTGATAAATCTTCTGTGGTACCCAGTATGCCCCAAAAAGCTTTGATTCTCTTTAGGAGATTTGGTTTTAGGTAACTTTAGTATAGAAATAATTTTATCAAGATCCGGAGCCATACCTTTGACAGATACCACATTTCCCAAGAGGGTTCCTTCTGTCATGGGGAAATGACATTTATTTGGGTTCAACTTTATTTTAGTCTCCTTGCATCTTTTAAAAACATTTTGCAGCTATCTTAAGTGAGTATCCAAACAATCCAAAGGGGTCTCCGTATGAGATCTTGAAAATGAAGAAAAGTCATCCATGAAAACTCTCAGTGTTTGTATCAATAAGGGTCCAAAAATGAGGTTGATAGTCCTCTTAAATGTGGTTGGAGCATTTCTGAGTCCAAATGACATTTTTACATACACATATGTGCCCCAAGGTGTGATAAAAGCACTCTTCTCTGGATCCTCTAGGTGAATGGATATTTGGTTATATCCACTAAAGCCATCCATAAAGCTATATAATATGTGTCCATCCACTTCTTCAATGACCTGCTCTGCAAAAGACATGGGGAATCCATCTGGAATGGTTACCTTGTTGAGTGCTCCAAAGTCAAGACAAATCCTGATTTTGTTGGTATTCTTCTTTGGTACTATAACCATTGGTGAAAGTTATTCTCAGTGTTCCATAGGAATGATGATTTGTGCATCCTCCATCTTCTATATTTCCAAGTAAACAACTTCAACATATTCTGGGTTAAGTCTATAACTCTTTCCTCTTACTAGTTTAGTGCCATCAACAAGAGGAATTATGTGCTCTCCATAAGTGGCAGACACTCCTTCTAAGTCTTTATAATGCCACACAAAAACATCTGCATAGTGTGTCAAGAAATAGTTTACCTTGTCAAGCAGCTTGGGGTGGCTCCAAAACCAACTGGCCACCAAAACTGGATGATTATTTTCCTGAGTGCCTAATGGTACTTCTTTGACTGGGTTTCTATCGACAATGGTATCTACATGCTCATCTCCAACCCTATTTTCCTCCAATAGCTTTTCCTACATTGTTGCATAAGTAGGAGTGTTTTGGAACTCAATGTATTCCTCTTTGTCTTGCATCCACCCTGTAGGGATTTCTTGAATTGGCAAAGAACATTCCTCACTAGTATGTTTTACCTTGTCTTTAACTTCAGTAACTTCCTTCCTTGTGGTTTTCACATCCTCCTCCAATTTGTGCTTGAGGGGTGTCTTCCTCCCCCTTCCGTGGTCTTTGATGGTTTCTACCAATCCATTAACTTGAACTTTATCCTCATGTTCATCATAACATTCATCTATGCAAGAATTATTTAGAAAAAATCCAAAACAAGAGGAAGGGTTGCCTGCTTGCAGCCAATTGAGAATGTCTTCTTCCTCCTCGAACTCTAATTGTGGTTGGTCCTCCATTTCTTCTTCCATGCAAATGCCAACTCATTGCAGCATGTTTGTGTTCCCTTGATGGTGTGGACCCTCCTCTAAATATATCTGTTTAAGTTCTTGTCCCTTCTATTCTACCCACATAGTGTCTTTACCCCACTCATGGATGACACTTGCATGCCTCAGCCATGGTCTTCCAATCAGGAGGGGAAATCCTCCCTCTACTGGGGGCAATCTTAATACCACAAAATCCAAAATGAAGAGATTACCTTGTACTTCTAGTGGAGCTTTTGGGATCACCCCCATTGACCTTACTTTGCTTTTGTCTAACAAAGTGATGATGAAGTGGGCTGGTCTGGATGGGCATAGGCCAAGCTTCTCCATGGTATGCTCAGGCATCAAATTTATACTGGACCCACCATCCATAATGACTTCTTGTAGCTTTAATTCTTTAATTGTTACTATCAATCTGGGAATCTTATATTCGGTGAGAGATGCTTCTTGTACATGCTTCCCTTGGCCTAAGGCAGTAAGTAGTCTTGGCCACTAAGGTGGATGAGGAAGCCTCATCCATAATGTGCAGTACTTCAGACCTAAATTTTGCATCCATGTTTATCAACTCAAGAATACTAACCTCTGTTTTAATTGACTTGAATAATCTTGAAGCTCTAGATTCCCTAAGATCAATTTTGATATTTGATTTCTCAAATTCCTTGTGGGCCCTGCTGTATGCATTCCCACTGAAATCGTTAGTCTCTAAAAAATCTTCTTTTTGTGTTAGCTCTTCACATTTTGTTGAACTTCCTTTCTCTTGTTTTGCACCTTCATATATATCTGATTTGCTCTAGTGTACCTTCTCGTCTTTGTGACTTCCAAAAGTATTTGATCCCTGGTTTGGTTCTTTTGGAATTTTCTCTGTGTTTCTTGTTTGCATGACCATGGAGTCGATTTCATCTAATTGTACCACTCTAGTGGATGGTGATTGTACAACATTGGCTCCTTCTACTGCTCCATGATTATTTACCCAGATCATTTGAAGATGGGGCCCAGATGTAGATGCTTTGTTTTGTGGGCAACACTTTGTATATTGATCCCTGGCATCTAGGCAATTCCTGCAAGGGGGGCATTTTCTGGTAGGGTGCATTTACTTTGATAATGTCCAGACTCTCCACACCTAAAACAGATAATTCGACTTCTAGGCCCATTTCCATAATTACCTCTAGATCTTTGATTTTAGTTGTTACCTTGGCTGGGGGCTTCCACCATTACATTGGTTGAGAATTGAGCACCTACTTGTGCCCAATAAGGTTGTGCAGGCATCCCTCTTGACTAACATTCATGGGCCTCATGACCAGCTTTGTGCATAGCTAGCAAGTTACACTTAACAATGGACATTTACTTACCACATGACCCTGCTTGTTGCACATGGTACACCATAGCCCACTTTTGATGCCACCCCCCTTGAGTTCCTGCAACTCCTGTCGAAGCTGAGCCAACTCTTCTGCTTGGGCTTCCTCTTCCTTTTGTAACTTTTGTGCTTCAATTTCATGCCTCAACTAAGTTACTATGCTCTCCTCCTCTTTGTGGGGCTGATTCCTTTTCAAGCTCTCAAGCTCTTTCCTTAGCTGAATTATTGAGTGTTGAGGTTCTACAAGATATGATAAATCGGAAGAGCTTGCCCCATATTGTTGTCTAATTTGTTCCAATCTTGTAGCTATATTGATAAATTCTTCTATTGCTACTGTCGGTAAAACCAACTCCTTTATTTTACATGTGTTGATATAGGAAGTGGTTTAGCCAGCCACTTCTTGATAAAAAAATCATGGGGAGGGTCTGACAATTTAGCCATTAATGCCTTAGCTTTGGTAACAAATTCTGGGAAAGTCTCCCCAGGACCTAATCTTAAATTTTCTAATTCTTCAATAATGTTTTCAGTTGTGTTCCCTTGTTGGAACTATGTTCTAAACGCTTCCTTCATCAAGTCCCATGTGGTGAAATGGTTGTCAGTGAACTGACTAAACCATTTATCTGCTAGTCCTAATGTTGCAGGGAAAAGAATAAAAAATGTGTCTTCTCTTCCCATCGGGCCCTTGTTTTACATAAGGCTAAGAATCTCCTAATGTGCTCGTCTCGGTCTTCTTGTGCTAGCCCTTTGAAGGATGAAAATTTGATATTCAATCTAGAAAGTAAAGTTTCCAAATCAGGCTGCCATATTCTTTACTCATGATGTTGATGATAATGGACTGAATGATCTTTGAATAACCTTCCTTCTTGTTGCTTTGTAAGGGACCCTCAAGCTTTGAGACCGGGTTGCGGTCATGAGCTCTTCATACTCCTCTTAGTTTAAGAGAATTCCAATGGAAGAAATATTACCTCTTAAGTTAGTACAATACTCTCGGTACCCTTGAGCTCTTCTACACTTTGCAATTTGCTTCTCCTATGCTCAAATCTCCTTGTGGTCCCATGAGGCGTGTCAAATGTTTTTGGGGGATTCTTGTGCGAAAAGGGATTTGAGTGTTTGTAGGAGAAGGGAGAAAGATAAGAAGAAAGATACAGACACCAAAAGCTTCTGTAGATTGATTATAAGGAGAAAAGTACAATGATGATGTATAGTACAATCCAAATTCTCTGTCCGCAAAATCCCAAAGAGTGCATAATCAACAAAGTCACAAAATACCCAAGGTTCTTGCTGCCGCCGAGCTTCTCTGCACCAGATGTCCACCTTCTCAAAGAGCTTGCACTTGTGCATACCTTGCACTCAAGCTTCCACTAGGGGGAGGGATGGACACCTTCTTTCGACGCGCACACAGCTTCAATGGGGCCTTGTGACCTTTGGTTGCATGGCTTAGTACTTCTTTGCACACTTCTAAGTCCCTCTTCTTGCACACCTTGAACTTCACTTCTCTACGTCGTACACTCACTGTCTGTCTCTTGCTCTTCTCCTAGTGCAGACTATGCTCACCTTGCTTAGTCTAACCAAGAATAATGCCTTGCCTTGATTTGAGTGTCGCTTCACGTACGCTCCTAATTGTTAGAGTATCTTGGTGCTCATTTTGATGTCCCACGATTGTCTCCAAATGTGGGCAGCCAACAAATCCCTGTTTTGTAATGTCGTGACTTTAGACTAAAACAAAAATTTTAAGTGAGGGGCCATACTTTCACTTTTGCGTATGTTTCCGCTTCACATAGCTTCACATTTTGACTTTTAATTCTTCAAATGTGCACCTAAGAGAGGGTTCACCTGAACCTTCCAAACCCTTTAAAAACACTTTGAACCTTAGAGAAATTACAAAAAGACACTCTACAACCTGCATCCAACTTTCTACAAAATATAACCTTTGTAAACGATTGACTGTGCACTACCTCTACACCTTGACACCCGAACTTTGAATGCTTTGACTTTGCCCATGTTGACTTTGACCATGAACATGTTGACTTTAATCTCTTTGAATTTGACCATGATTGACTTTGACCATGAACATGTTGACTTTGAATGCTTTGACTTTGACCATCCTTGAGTATGACCAACATGACTTTTATGGGCTCAACACCATACAATCATGATTCTTCGAAGAAAGAGGCATCGAAACCTCGACGAGTTGGGAAAACTAGTTAAGAATATCTAAAATATTTTCTTCTTCCATCTTGCATTCGACCCCATTGGTGTCCATCAATAAGGGGATAGCACCCTTACATTCTTTGATCTCTTTAGTAGGTTTGTCAACCTTACCAGCCTATCACTCTTTAAAGTATACTTGTAGATTTTTCCTTTGAATTTAATCCTCGTACCTCAACGTGCCTCTGATTTTTTGTAGCCCCATTTGGTATTGAGAGTTTTCTTTGTTCACTTCCTCCTCAAGACGCCTCAGTCTCTGATAGAGCTTTTCTCTTTGCATGCGATGATCATTTTGTAGAGTCTTCTAGGTCGTGACTAGGATATGATGAGTCTTCATAACCTTGATCCTTCAACTTTTGGGCAGTGATGAGAGGTTGGCAAAGGCCGATTTCCAAGCCTCGATAATCTCTTGATGAACGAAGGAGAAAGAGAAAGATGTCAATTTGGCATTAAACAATGCTGCTTTCCTCACTTTGGCAAACTGCTTGAAGGTGAGAATGATAGAGTAGTGATCCGAGATGGTAAGGTTAGTGTATTGGGAGAGGGAAGGTTGGCCCCACTTATGGATTATGTTCTGCAGAATGTATCTTCCAGCAAGTCTCACTTTTCTAAAATCAGACCGAGACTTGAGCTTTGACCAAAAGAAACTAGTCTTATCTTCAATCTCCACAAGATCTAGATGGAGTTTGAAGGATCCTCTATTTCCCCATCCATCCAATGGATCCTCCACCATGCTGAAATCCCCACAATGCACAATGTTGTGGGAAAGAGAGACCAAAGAGCCCCATGTGGCAATCCTCTCCGACTCCCAATTGGGAGCATAAATGGAGACAATGGTGACATGCAAGGGGTCCCCAAAGGAAGAAGCAACCTAGAAATGATTCTCATCTTCGAGGGTGTTGACAAGTCTATCAAACCAAACGTTGTTAATTCGAATAGCTATACCACTAACTTTCATTGATGAGTTTTCCAAGCATGCATGGGTATACCCATTGAAAGCAAAGCCTGAAGTTTTTATGAATACAGATGAAGTATGTGTTTAAGCTAATATCCCAAAACCATTGGCCAATAATAGCCACTCTTGAGGGTTCAGACAACCCCCTTGCGTTTAGCGATATGAGAATCATTATCGAAGGTTAATTTCTTTGTGAGGAGGGGGCATGTCCCTTTTCTTTTTCTCTTCATTTTTTTTCTTCAAAGTGGAGGAATGTAGACAAAGGATCTTGCCCTTAACGGGGCTCTTGCATGGAATGTCCATTGGCTGTTTCCCTTTGTCAGTCACCTTCTTTGAAAATGAACTTGGAACCTTCTTGATAACACTAGATCCAATGATTGAGCTTTCATTATCTTGGTTATCTTCTTGTTAGTTGGTTGATCCATCCTCTTTACTAGTGGGGTAACCCTCTTGGTTATCTTATTTACTAATGAAATCTTCCAAAGTTTTCCTTCATTATCTATGTCAAATTGATTCCTTTCCCCTGGGTAATATTATTCATTGATCTCCTTCTCCAAGTTGTAGTAGATGTTCACTAGTGGAGTTGCATCAGATGGGTTCCTCTCGATCATGCGGTTATAGATCCTTTTCCTTCTTCATCTTAGTTATGTGAATCCTTTTGATCATGTCTCCAAGACTTGAGCATCCTTCTCTTCCTCAAGGTTTAGAGGATGATCTTGAGCCTTAACTTGGCACTTTGTAATGTTGGCTTTTCTTGGTTTTGCTTGTTCTTAGAGGAATTCTATTTCAAAAGGACACTCTTTTATCCAGTGTCCTTGAAGCTCGGAGTGAAAGCATGTGTTTTGTAAATTCTTGCATATGATCTCCCGCTCCTAGGCTTCCCCTTCACCAATGTCTATGGAAATCATTGTAGGGAGAATCTTATTTAGATCTACTTGGATGCAAATATGTGGGTGCCATCTCACATTGAAGAAGTGTTTTGCACCTTCATAAATGAAGCCCCCGACGTCCTCTCTCAAGGCTAATGGCCGACCAATGGGAGTCAAAATTTCTCTTAAGAAACCATACAAGAAGAAGGGAGGGTTACGAACTTCTACCGAGAGTGGGTAGCGAAGCAGTTTAGTCTTATTTGGAACCCCTTAAAGAGGCATAATGTAGATCTTCAAATTTGCCAAGTTCCAACTTGTAGTGCTTGAAACCTCATCTCCTTATTCTCAAAGACAAAACGCACATGGTTTGGTGGCAAGAATTGACATTGGCACACAATCAAACCGTGCTAGAACCACTCCTTATGAAACCAAAGATGTAGGGACTCAAGGGGGGGGGGGGGGGGTTTGGGCCAAAACAATGGACTGATGAGACATGTTTTCTTCAATTCTTTTTGCTTCACCAAAATATCCTCCCTCTTCAATGAAACAACCGGAGGCTTGACACCAAAAACTCCTTGGAGGCATCGGGGGTATTATCTTCTAGAAATGCTTGCATGAATGACCACTGGCAATGGAAACCAAAATGACCGCATGCATATGCCCTAAAGGAAAAGAAAAAATTGAGCACCACAACAAATCAACCAAGCCAAAGGAAGAACAAAAAAAAAAAAACAAAACCAGGAAAGAAAGAGCATCTGACCATGACGATCGAGAAACCAAAAAAAAATGTGAAGGAGAAGCCCGAAAGCCTTAGCTGACCTTCAACAACTCGAGAAACCCTCAGCCATCAAAGCCACACTCAATGCGCTCAGTCCCAAAGCAAAATCACTTCTTCTCCCTTTTTTCTCTTCTCTTACCTTTTTTTTTACTTCCTTTTTTCTTCCCTTCCTCTCTTTTGCACACTCTTATCCTTTAAGCATCTGTTGCTTCGAGTCACACACATTCGGGTTCTCAGTTAAGGTATTTTCATATCATTAGAATTTCCTCGTCCATGGGGTTCAACTTAAGGTTGTATTAAAGCATAAGGGGCTACAAATATTGCTCTTTGCATTGTCAACCTTTAAGAAACATTTTGCAGTATTTCATATTGATATCAATATATCTAAATGAATCCTCTCACACGTTCGTTCTTTTGTTCCCCGTGCCTTCCTCCTAGTGCTAATACAATCAACGAGCTTCACTTTACTCGCCATCCGTAACATGAACCATTGGACTACTATCAGTGCAATTACCCTCTTTTCTTTATACTATCAGTGCGATCATGTTTTAAGACTCATTTCTCTTATGTGCATGATTTCTCTAATTGTAAATCCTCTGCCAAATTCCACTGAATGATCAGAAATTGACAATTTTTTATGTTCAAATAAAACCATCATCTAGTGCTTCATTTGTAGTAGATGCACGGGTTTGTCCTAAAGGAGATAGAAGTTGCCTTTAAAATCTATAGCACGAGAGATTATAGGATCTCAAGACTCTAGACACGTTCCCATGCTGTTATTTGCACTCACCATTTTCTATATTAATTCTATGAAGTTTCTTGCATCCGGGAAAAAAATACATACGGATCAGTTTAGAAGTATATAAATATCGGTGAATTTCTATGATTTATTTCATAAACAAATGTATAGTATCTGGTGAATATTCATGAAACCTTTCATTGGGATTTAGATTTTCTAAAGATTTGGTGTCTTCAATGATGAAACTATCAAGAGGGAACCTATAAAGAGTGAAGCTTAGTATTCTTGAGCTTTGGTCTCTTCAACATGGACACTATCAAGAGGGATCCTATATAGCGAGAAGTCACCCAACTCCTCCTTTTAAGGGTGACCCATCTGTCAGTCTTCCTAAGCTACCATTAGTAATTCTAAACATTTTTCTAAGTGTCTCTCTTCTCTCTATACATTGGGATATTCTTCCCTTCCTTCAGGATGAATGGTCATATTTTCTTCACCCCCACCCCTTTAGGATTAATGATCACCTTCTCTAAATCCATACTATTCAATAGCTCCCAGAACGTGAGAATAACCCCCTCTCTCCATGGGCAAAGTGGCTTGGAGGTGGTCAACACTGCTCCTTCACTATAGTGCCCTAGAGCTGGGTGATCCCCTTCTTGGGCAAAGCGCCTTAGAGGTGCGTGAGCCCATGTCCTTGCACAAGGTACCTTGGAGGAATGTGAACCACTCCGTGGCCAAGGAACGCTTGAGGTGAGTGACTCCCCACATAGGGTGAGGGCAAGCATGCCTTCCATCGATAAGCATATGAACCTCATCTTGTGTGGACACTTGGAGCATCATAAAGGAAGGAGCCAAGCATGAGAACTCGTAAATCAAATTCTCGAGTCCCCTTAATGTCTCACAATCAATACCCTTTCCCATTTCGGTGTGATGAATCATATGTTCTACGAAAATAGTATCATATCATTAACGGGATCTAAATAAATACACAATGTACTTACAATTGGACACATGCTACATGTATTATTACTTTAGGAGCTTGAATATGCTAGTAGAAGCCTTGCCAACACTACAAGGAATACGGGCGTATAGCGACGATTAAAGCGACACAATTTCGTCGCTATAAAATTGCAAAATGCATCGTAATGAGCATCACGCGTGAACCATCGATTAAACGACCAAACAAATGATGTTTTTTGCGACTTGTGGTGCGACGGGGTCTACGACGCTCGCATAGAGCATCGCTAACATGACGTTTTAAGTAGCACCCTAAGCGATGCTTTGTTACGTCACATAAGCGATGCTTTTTGGTGTCTCATAAGCGACGCTGAAACATGTCGCTTATGCAACGTCAACTGGATGCGTAGCATCGCTTACACGATGGTCTGTTGTTGCAGAGCTAAAGAGCGCACAAAGCAGAGAAAAAGACGGGGCCCAAAATTTTTCCGATTTGGACACGCAACTTTTGTATCATAACCACTTTTGTATATATTTTTCGTTGTAAATGCACTAGAGGAGTCCTCTAGATGCATCCCCACAGAAGATTAGTGATTTACCCATGTACAATAGTAGGAAATTAGTCTTTTAGTGAATAAAGTGCCGGTCTCTTGTGTGAAAGGACCAAACTTAGGGCACTAGTATATAAGTCAAAAGTGACTCTTTGTAAAGGACTTTTTGCCATTGTGAAGAAGGAGCACTTCTGAATTTTCGAGTTTGCCTCTTTCTTGCTGATTTTGATCTTCATTTTGCTCTTGTATGTGTGTGTGATGCTTGAAATGCATGTGTAGGACTGTTGTCTACCCCTTCCCCTTTGTTTTGAGCTGCTGTAGTGCGTGCGTGAGCTAGGAGAAGCTGTAGCGCGGGTGTTTGTGACTCCCGTAATTCACTGTTTTTGCCACAACTTGAAGCACAGTGGTCAGAATTGAGTGAAACCACCACCGTTGGATGTGTCTCGTCGAGGGCTTCGAAACGAGTACCCTATTGCCTATGTGCGGAGTGCTGGGCTGGGAGAAAACCTAAAAATACCAAAACTGCTGAAAAGAGGCTTGCGGCAACACTTTCAGTATTTCAGTAGGTGTGAGAGGTAGTAGTCTTTTCCCATGCGTGATTAGCTAAACCACTTCATTTTCCATCACGTGTGCACACGTCTTCATACACTTGGTTAGTCGCTCCTTAGGATTGACATTTAAATGTGTGATAAAGATCCCACTATATGCACTTGTGTGGCAATTGAGGTATAGTCTCATTGGCACAAGTCCTTGAGTCTTCGTGGCTCAAGTACACACGTTTTTGGTGCCGTTGCCGGGGAGTCACTTAGCCGAGGTGCCTTCGTGATGGTTATAGAGCGAGTGTGATCGAATCGTACTTGTAGACGCAAATTTGTCCATTGGCAAGTAGTCCACCATTTCAGCACTTGTCACTTCTCATCTTCGAGGTGTGTGTGATAAGTTTTAGGTTTAGGTTTAGGAGGAGGGAAGAGAAGAAGGAGTTAGGGTTAGGTTAGAAGGAGAGGAGAAGTAAGGAGAAGAGGAGTAGGAGTAGGCCAAAATCCCCAAAAATCACCAAAAATACCCAAAATTCAAGTTCTGTTCAAAAAACTATAAAAACCAAAAAATTTTCATTTCAAACGACACTTCCCAGTGTTTCAGTATCATGGCGAGCAGCGACTGGTATCGTCAGAGTGGTATCGTGCAGGATAGAGCCTCAAAGCTTGTGCAAGAGCTCAAGAAGCAAACTAGATAGAGCCAAGGTGAGTCCCCATTAAGATTTAATACCTAAAACTCTCTAAACTTGCACAAACGAATGATCAAAAGGAATGCGCAGTATCGCGGGGGGGAAATTTTTGATTAATTGCATATTTTGTGAGAGACAGAGGCTTAGGAGTGAGGAGAAGGGTGAAAGGTGCAAGGGGGTATAAAAATTTTCAAGTTTGGAGACCTTTTGGCTTGAGTATCGCGATCGGTTGAGTTTTGGTATCGCGATACCAAAATTCCCTTGTATCGCGACACTCGCCAGAGGTGTCGTATCGTTGGATATCAGTCTTGGTATCGCGACACTATTTCGGTATCGCGACACCGAGTTGGTATCGCGATCGTGTCCGATCCCCGGTATCGTATCGTCTGGTACTAACACTTGGTATCGCGACACCATTGTGGTGTCGTATCGCCTAAGTTTTTAGTATCGCGACCTCACTTTACCGGGTGGTATCGTATCGCTTGATACATTGGTATCGCGACACTACTTGGGTATCGCGATCGGGCCCCCCTCAAGTGTCGTATCGTTGATTGCTTACCTTGGTATCGCGACACCACAGTGGTATCGTGTTGCCAAGATTGGTATCGCGATCGCACTCATCACGGTGAGATCGTATCGCCTGTGGCCTCTAGTATCGTATCGTCGATTCCTGCCAGTATCGTATCGTGGTGTCTCCTAGTGAGGTATCGCGATATTTCATCTGGTATCGTATCGTCAGTCTTCTTGAGATCGTATCGTGTCTTGAGAATTCTGATATCGTGACACCGCTGTGGTATCGTATCGTCTGTTCATCAGGACAGTATCGCGACACTGTCATTAGCATCGTATCGCCGAGATTTTCAGGTATCGTATCGTGCATAGCTGAGGTGTCGTATCGTTTGTTTTCTGGGATAGTATCACGACACCAGATTGATATCGCATCGTCTGGGTGTCTGGTATCGTATCGCATAGACCTCTGGTATCGTATCGCGGTCAGTGCAGTATCGCCGAGAGTAGTATCGTCAGGAAGTGGTATTGCCCAGATTGACCCCTTCTTTTGGCAGACAAATTGAGTCATTGGGAGAGCTACCCAAGGGGAATCTAAGAAGCATAAAGAGAGGCTTGGGAGAGTGAATGAACTTGAGGTCAGGAAGAGTTCTAAGTAGTCGAAGGAGTATCATATCTTCAGTAGGAAGTACTGCCCAGGCTAGTCACCACTCTGTTTACTTAGAAACTTCTAGTGACTCGGAAGAGGAATTACCTATGGCTTCGGAAGACATGCAAGGTCCCACACCAACGAGAAGCTTCATGACTACTGTGGAGGGGGACTACCGTACTTCCTTGCAGTATGTGTCCACCAATGCCCAGGAGATTCCAATCTACCTGGATGGCTTAAATAGGTCTGTGGCAAGGATGGTAACTTCCCAAAATGCCACAATTGTACCCCGACCTGCTGTCAAATACGAAGGAGGTGCATATGTAGACAAGATCGGACATATCTACATTGTAACTGAATTCCCTGAAAGGATCAATGAAAGAGGGGAACTCTCAGACCCTGAAAACCTAGGAAGGACACAACCAGAAGAGTTTGTGACCACCCCTAGAGGCAGATCCCGAATGTCACGTGTCTTGAGAGGTGACTTGATACCTCAAGACGACTATTTGTTAGAAGTCTATATGATTCACGGATCAAACTTATTGTTGCAAACCGATTCACCTGTTCCAGGGAGAGAAGAGAACCCCATGACATTCTATGAGCTGAAAGACCCGGATGACGAGACTAGACTCACATACCTGGATAAGGATCAAAGGAGGTATTGGCCTGTGAGTATCTTAGACAGGTCTCGATTAAGATATATGGGTACACCGGTGTTTCCTCAGAGAGAGCAGGCAACAACCTCACAAAATCCATTTGGAAATCAAGAAGAAACAGAAAATACTGCGTCAGGACAGACCAGCCATAGGAGTGTACCTAATCATGCTCACGTACAATTTGCCACGCCAGGAACACAAGCACACTATCAGACCCAACCAGGGATAGGAAACCAGTACAGACCACCTGTAAGACCACAACCACCGATAGGAAGACAGCCTGGAATGCCACCAATACGACCAGCTGTCCCTATTCTTCCTGTGATGCCCAGACCACCTGAACCGGTTAGAAGGCTGAGGCCTATTCAAGTGGCTAAGTGTGTAAGAAACCCTTATGATGGATCAAGAGAACCATATGATCACATTGCTGAATTCAAACAAGTCCTAAGAGCGGAACAAGTGGACGACTTCTTTGTACAATATGAGGCGTTTGGACTCACCCTCATAGGAACAACTCTGACCTGGTTCCAACCCTTAGATCCCAATCAGTTTGGAAACATGGAACAATTTTTTCAAGAATTCATAGGAGAATTCACTAAGAGAGGAATCAAACACAATTCATCTTCGTTGATTCACAGCTTCAAACAAAATCCTAATGAAACGGTGAAGACTACTGCCAGAAGGTTCAACCAGTACGTGGATAGATGCCCAGTGACAGAGAGACCGACGCAACAAAAAATGATTTCACTATTTTTAGATGGGCTCACTAACGGAACCTTAAGGACACTAGTGTACGTGAAAAGACTACAAACTTTGAGTGAGTGTCTTCAGGAGTGTATTGATTTGGAAGATAACTTGGCCGAGGACCTCAACAGCAAGTCCAGCCACGCTAAATCGGACGATTCAAGGAGTGCCATTTCTTCCAACTCCAGTCACGTGGAAGAACTAGCAGAGCTATTAGCCAAGAAATTAGGGGCACAGGGGCAAAGAGCTTATCAACACCCAGCTCAAAGATTGCCTATGCTACGGAGATGTAGCTTATGTGGAGGAGATCACCCCACTCACCTGTGTGTTCGAGGAGGGGGCGGTGCACAACCAGCTTATCCATACAACAGGCAGCAACAACAAGGGACTTCTTGGTACTGTCACATAGAACAGAAATACACTAATCACACTACTGAGAACTGTCCATTTAATAGGCAAACACGCCCTTTCCAACCACCTCAGTATCGACCGTATGGATATCCACCTAGAGACCCGAACAGAGAGATCCCAAGATACAACCCTTATCCAACACAGACGGGAGTACCTAGACCAATGGAACAGATACCATACCCACCACCACAACCAGTGCTAGGACCCCAACCGTCGCAACCTCAACAAGTAGTACCAGTAAAGTATGCGCAACCAGAAGAAAATCTAGAAAGAGCTATAGTACCAGCCACGACAATGACCCAGATAGAATCAACAAACCTTGGATACGAAACCCTACCAAGTGAGTACTATCCGTATGAAGCCTACATGATGGAATACGAACCGGCATATGAGACTACATACTATGGGTATGAAGGCTATGATCAGACTTATGAGCGGAGACTTCCACTCTAATGTATACAGCTCCTAAGGCACCACAACCCATGAGACCACACAGTAGACCACCAGTACAGAGAGGACCATGCTATAGATGTGGAGGAGACCATTTCATTAGAGAGTGCCCTCGACCATACAACCCTCCACCACCTAGAATCTGGGAAGGATATTGCAGTGATTGCGGAAAGGAACATCTTTTTAGGGATTGCCCTAAGAATCCGGTAAAAAACCAAGGTTCTGCACCAATCAATGTAATAGAGGTCATAGAAGAACCGGGAAGTGATAAGGAGTACACAGTGCCACTAAAAGCCATCACTAGAGCCCAAACAAAACAACAAAAAGAACAGCAATCGGAAGAGGAGCAAAAAAACAACACGAAAATGAGCCCTTCAACTCAGATAGTGAAAGATTCTAAGGACCCATGTGAAAATTCCCGCAACACAAAAGCTCAGAAATGGAAAGAACGACGAGACAAACTCAAGGATAAATGGGCAAAGAACAAGAATACAAACAGTAAAAAGCAAATCGAAAAATCAAGTAAACACAAAGAACAAGAGAAGTCTAAGGAGACTCCTGAGCCAACCGAACCTAGCTCAGATAGAGAAAAACCAGGATCGATTCTAGCAGACCCAAAGCCAGACGACTTGGATATGTGGTTAAAAGCGTACCAAGCTAGAATCAAAATGGGACCGAACATAGAGCAACATGAAAAGATCTACCCTAAAGGGGAGTTAGAAAAGGAAAGACTAGCCATATGCAGAAAACTCATAGAAGTAGCACAAACAACCCTAGAAAAGACTATCCCAACTCTACCAGAAACAAGGATTGCATAGGAACCTTATGAAGAATACATCAAACCAAAGGATAAAGAACTTAGAAAAGAAGATTCCCAAGGTGAACAAGAGACAGCACAAGATGGCCCTGTGTCAGCCATACCAGACTTAGAAGCAGAATGGCCCAAGGACTTGTGGAATAGAATCAGAGAAGAACAATGGAAGAAGAATGGTGTTGATCCACCACCATTTGATGAAATAGATGTGGAAGACTGCCAACCCCATCCTAACCTCGAGGAGGTCTACGAGGAGATCTCAAGACTCGATAGAGGTAGAGAGGAGACCATAAGCATTTCAACATTGCCTAACTATATGGGAGAGTACGAAAGAGAGTCAGTGATAATACGAGCACCCACGGTGCATGGAAAAGGAACAGGAAAGGGAAAAGAGAGTTCGCATAACTTAACAGAGTTAAAGAAAACAAAAGTACAATGCCAATTAACGGTGGAAGATTTGCTTCGACTTAAACCCCAGTTATGGAAGCAAATGGCAGATCAATTGAAACCACTGCCAAAGAATGGAGGATCAAAAGAAAAGGAACTGGAAAATAAGTCCACAATACAGGCTCCAGTCGATAAAGTAGGAGAGTTCAGTGAAGGGGATGAAGGGAATACCTGTTTACCTGTCATCTACAATGGGTACATGACCAAAGCTATCTTAGACACAGGAGCTGGGGTAGGAATTGCAACGAAGGAGATTTGGGAAAAGTGGGGAAAACCAGCCTTACGACCCACTCGCATGAAACTCCAGTTAGCAGACGGTCATGTGGAGAGACCCCTAGGAATATTGGAAGGAATTAAGTTAACCACGTGTGGAGTGGAATTTGAACACACACTAGCCATATGTAAGTTCGAAAAAGCAAACAATTATGAGATGATATTAGGACGACCCTTCATGAGACAGATGCGAGCAGTACAAGATTGGGGCAGAGATTCATTATATCTCCAACATCAAGGGAACACTACCAAGATAAATTTGCACACATTCGCTTACCGGGATGTCCCTCCATTACAATGGAATCCAGTCCACAAAGAAGAAGATGACCTATCCATTCACAGTGCTGGATCAAGTGACCAATCTTGGATGAACGAGGATGCCCAGTTGTGGATGTGCAAAGAAGCAAAGAAGGAGGAGTGTAAAAAATAAATGTGGCCAATAGGGCACCCTAACTATCGATCGATAGAAGACCCCGATTACATGCCTAAATTTTTTTCAGATGAACTCTTCGAACCACATGGCTGGATGGAAATCCTAGCCACATTAGATGTGTGTGTGAATGAGGAAGTATTGACGATGAACGATTGTATAGACGAGGAAGGATATGACGTGAACCTCTACATGGTTATCCTCCAAGAAGTAGAAGCAGGGGAAATGGTAGAGGAAGAATGGAAAGAAGAGTATGAAAGCATAGAAATGGAACCAGAGTTTGACTCTGAGGAACAATATTTAGAAACCATGCAAAAAGAATCAAAAGAAAGACCAACAAAAGTCTTAGCAATCGAAACCATCCCAATAATACACGAGCATAGAGAGAACACAAGTAAAGTGGAACCGGAACCAGACCATTTCGAAGTTCCAGAACATTTTAAAAGATATGAAGTGGAAGAAAGAAAGATAGCCACTCAAATGCCAAAACGAGAGGCCCGGGATGGAGAAGCCTATGACAACAAGGAACAAACCAAGAAAGTTGTTGTAACGATAGAAGACGGAGAAGAGAGGTGCACTCATATTGGGAAAGATGTATCGGAAGAGGAAGAAGAGGATCTCATACGACTCATCCGAGAATATCGAGACGTGTTTGCTTGGACGTACAAAGACCTCAAGGGTGTAGAACCCAACATATGCGCTCATCGAATCCCTATGACAGCAGATGCAAAACCTTCTAAACAACGCCCTTATACGTATAATGAAGTTTACGCAGCAAAAATAAAGGAAGAAATTGACAAATTACTAGCGGCAGGATTCATTTATGAGATTGAACACACAGAATGGGTATCGCCACTAGTAGTAGTGCCCAAGAAAAACGGAAAACTAAGGGTGTGTATCAACTTGAAAAAAGTAAATGCAGCAACTATACGTGATAGTTTCCCTTTACCCATCACAGACCATCTTTTGGAAAGAGTTGCCGGCAAGGAGGTCTATAGCTTCTTGGATGGATTCTCAGGCTACAACCAAGTAGCTATTGCAACTGAGGACCAGCATAAAACCGCATTCGCGACTGAATGGGGAATCTATGCATTTAGAGTAATGCCTTTCGGGCTCACTAATGCGCCAGCCACCTTCCAACGACTGATGTGTCATGTATTCAAAGAATTTCTGAGAAAAAGTATGGAAGTATACGTAGACGACCTTTGTACATACTCGAATCAACGACCAGACCATATACCGAAACCGAGAAAAATATTCAATAAATGTAGACAGTACAGAGTTTGTTTGAACCCTGAGAAATGTGTCTTCATGGTACGATAAGGAAAAATCCTAGGACACATCGTTTCAAAGAATGGAATATCCACGGACGAAGAAAAGATTAAAGTTATCTTAGAGCTACCCAGACCCAAGAATGCAAAGGAAGTACAAGCCTTTATGGGACACTGTGGATATTACCGTAGGTTTATTCACATGTATGCCATAATAGCTAAGCCTTTATATGGTCTATTGACTCAGTTCACTTGGACAGACGAGTGTGAGAAGGCCTTCAACGAGCTTAAGAAGCGGCTGAGTACAGCCCCAATTCTAAAATCACCCAACTGGAGGAAGCCTTTTCATATTCATGTTGATGCTTCGAACTATGCCATTGGATGTATCCTAGCTCAACCGGCTGACGAAGGGAAGCTTGACCATCCAATCGCTTATGCGAGTAGACAATTAAACCAAGCAGAAAGAAATTATACGACTACTGAAAGGGAAGGCTTAGGAATGGTTTATGCAGTGAAGAAGTTTAGACACTACCTCTTAGCCAACAAATTCAAGTTCTTCATAGACCATCAGGCTTTGTTATATTTAGTCAATAAGCCTTGCAACACAGGAAGATTGGTACGATGGTTCTTGTTATTAATGGAGTTCGACTTTGAGGTAATAGTCAAAAAAGGAAACACACATGTAAGAGCAGATCACCTTTCAAGGCTAACGCATGGAGAACCACCTAGCGGAGTACCGGATGATTTACCAGATACGTATTTGTTTAATCTTGAAGTATGTCCAAAGTGGGCGGAACGACTAATTCCCATACTCACCCATGGCCCTCAACACCCAATAAATAAGGATAGCAAAAAAGAGATTCTTCAAACAAGAGATTTACACATTGTTGCTGGAAGCATGTATTATAAGGAACCCAACGGTGTCTTGTTAAGATGTGTCGAGGAGGACGAACAGAAGCAACTAATTCAGCAAGCGCACGTAAACAAGTGGAAGACCCATCAAGGGATGCATGGAACAATTCGAGAATTAAAAAGGTTAGGCGTATATTGGCCTGACATGTCAAAAGAAGTTCACGATTATGTAAGTAATTGTGTGGAATGCAAAGAAACTATCCCGGAGGATCACGTATCCTTACCTTTTTCGACCATAGCGCCTAATTGGAGTAAAACATTAGTACAATTCCTCAAAACGAAAGAGCACGAAATAGGAGCTAGTTTAGCAAGAAAGTGATCCCTAGAAGAAATGAGCAAGGATTATGTGATAATGGGAAAACAATTGTTTAGAAGAGGAAAAGACAATCAACTCAGATTGTGCGTGCATGAAGGAGAATATCTTCCCATATTGGAGATGGCACACGCAGGAGCGGCTGGAGGACATTTTTCAGCAGACAGAACTGTCAAGATGATTCTCTTTGCAGGCTTGTGGTGGCCAACTCTACATATGGATGCGGAGACATATGTGAGAAGCTGCGAAACATGCCAGAGAGCGAAATATCCCATTCAAAGAGATGACATGCCTTTAAGACACATGGTTTGTGCAAGAGCATTTACCAAGTGGGGTATTGATTTCATAGGACCTATCAATCCACTGGCTAAAGGATCGCATGCGGAGTACATCATAGTAGCCACCGACTACTTAACCAAGTGGGTAGAAGCAAAAGCCACTAGAAAGAATGATGCTCAAACTACAGCAGAATTTCTCTTTGAGCATATTTTCACACGCTTTGGACTACCGATTGAGATAGTGAGTGATCGAGGAACGCATTTCCTAAACGAAGTTAGTGAGTCGCTAATGAATGACTTTCTAGTGATTCATAAAAAATCAGCCCCATACCATCCTCAAGCTAACGGACAAGCTGAAAGTTCCAACAAAGTACTATGTACTGTATTGACAAAGATTGTCAATAATGGAAGGTCAGATTGGGACAAACAATTGCATCACGCAATTTGGGCCTTCCGAGTGGCATATAAAACGGCCATTGGAACCACACCTTTCAATCTAGTGTATGGGCAAAATGCAATTTTGCCAATTGACTTCTTGGTACCTACATTGAAAGTGGCCCAGCAATATGAGTGGAACGGTCATGAATTGTCCCAGCAACTAGATCAAATTGAAAAGTTGCACGAAACTAGATTGAAAGCTGTAGCAGGCATTTATGCCGCTAAACGGAGACAGAAGGCATATTATGATTCACATATAAAAGACAAGGGACTTAAAGAAGGCGACTTAGTCCTAGTATACACCCTAAAACAACATGCAAAGAAGCTACAAAAACGCGGATATGGACCTTTGATTATAAATCGAATCTCTACTAGTGGTGCAGTCAATCTCGCCACACTAGACGGAGACATTCTTCCCAACTACATCAGTGGATGCAGAGTAAGACGATTCATGGAGCCCTTGACTGATCAAATGCTAGCGCGACTGTTAGGAGCTCAAAATAGGAAAAAGGAGGAAGAACGAATTAGAGAGGAAGCTCGACAGGAAGCACTAGAAGGATCCGATATGGCGAAGAAAAATTTTGGAGAAGAATCCGACATTGCGGGTACAGTGGGAAGCATCACCTTATGCACTTCAGGTAAATCCATGTTTTTGTCCTGTACCCCGCAGACGCTATTGGACGCAATTTTGGGAAGGACAGCGTCAAGGCAATATCAATAATCAGTGGCTTAACTATCTGCTACTACCTAGTCCGCCACATAATTACCTACCTACAGAGGAATATATGGTCAAAACAATGGAATTTTGGATTGCAAGATATGCTACAGTTCCGGACTTAGCCGTCAAGATGACCAACAAAATATTTAGCATGCTCATTACAGTGTTGAAGGTGTTCCAGCACGCTAAATATACATTTTTGAATTTCATCGACATTACGCAAGGGTCTGAGGCTCTTATTTTTTATTTATCAACCATTCCGAGCCGACTCACCATTATGGCGTATTATTCTCGCCTTATGTTTTTGCCATCGACATATATGCAAACTTTCGAAGAAGCATTCTTCACCGGCTTCTTTGAAATGGATTGCGAAATTTTCGTGAAAATGACTTCCAATTTAAATGCACGGCTGGTGGCCTATGAAACAAGTTTCTTTGCTGACCATAGACAGGCGCCAGAAGACGGAGTAAAGTCAAAGCAATGGAAGGAATTCATGTTATGTCATGCAAATCTGCTGAACCAACGAGAGCAAACCGCCATTCAAACATACACACGTCGCCTCAGAAAGCCTGTCGAGGACGACAGAGTTCAGGAGGAGGGACGTGTAGAGGGATAATCAAGCAAAAAGAAAAGAAGAAGAAAATCAAAGTCCAGAACGATTCATTAAGAAAGGAAAAAGAATATATCTCTGCAGGAAGCCCCGCAGGGGCGCATTACCCATCTCTGCACAGAGCCCCGCAGGGGCACGCATCAGGCAAAAAGAGAAATCATCCAGGTCATGCATAGTGGAAAAGAAGTAAACAGCCTCAAAGCAATACAACAGGGTCAGATGTGTGCAACCAGGACAAATCAGAGGACCAAAAGTTACAAAGGGGTAGAGGCTGAAAAGTTTAAGAGGGTGACTAAGAACAGCACATTCCTAGTCACTGGTGGCATGCGTGGCAACCCAAGTCAACAGGCAAGACAAGTGCATCAGGCTCTCGAGTTGTAGAGCTTGAATCAAGAAGGCCATCGAATCTGCATGTCTGTTTAACTGCAGACAATACTGACCAAGGGGAGCGTGCGGAGAAAAGCTGAGCGCCTCTAAAACATAATGCAAGATCAAGAATCAGGCAACACTAACCACGGGACGCGTTCGCGAAGCAAAGTCTGTCAAGGGACGACAGAGACGAAGAGGGGGAGAGTGTTGCAGAGCTAAAGAGTGCACAAAGCAGAGAAAAAGACGGGGCCCAAAATTTTTCCGATTTGGACACGCAACTTTTGTATCATAACCACTTTTGTATATATTTTCCGTTGTAAATGCACTAGAGGAGTCCTCTAGATGCATCCCCACAGAAGATTAGTGATTTACCCATGTACAATAGTAGGAAATTAGTCTTTTAGTGAATAAAGTGCCGGTCTCTTGTGTGAAAGGACCAAACTTAGGGCACTAGTATATAAGTCAAAAGTGACTCTTTGTAAAGGACTTTTTGCCATTGTGAAGAAAGAGCACTTCTGAATTTTCGAGTTTGCCTCTTTCTTGCTGATTTTGATCTTCATTTTGCTCTTGTATGTGTGTGTGATGCTTGAAATGCATGTGTAGGACTGTTGTCTACCCCTTCCCCTTTGTTTTGAGCTGCTGTAGTGCGTGCGTGAGCTAAGAGAAGCTGTGGCGCGGGTGTTTGTGACTCCCGTAATTCACTGTTTTTGCCATAACTTGAAGCAGAGTGGTCAGAATTGAGTGAAACCACCACCGTTGGATGTGTCTCGTCGAGGGCTTCGAAACGAGTACCCTATTGCCTATGTTCGGAGTTCTGGGCTGGGAGAAAACCTCAAAATACCAAAACTGCTGAAAAGAGGCTTGCGGCAACACTTTCAGTATTTCAGTAGGTGTGAGAGGTAGTAGTCTTTTCTCATGCGTGATTAGCTAAACCACTTCATTTTCCATCACATGTGCACACGTCTTCATACACTTGGTTAGTCGCTCCTTAGGATTGACATTTAAATGTGTGATAAAGATCCCACTATATGCACTTGTGTGGCAATTGAGGTATAGTCTCATTGGCACAAGTCCTTGAGTCTTCGTGGCTCAAGTACACATCTGTTGACAAAAAAAAATTAAAAGGTTGGAGGCTCTTCAATCGACATTTTCACACATCTGATCGAAGAGCTCTCCAACATTCGCAATTGCGGTGCGCTAACACGTTGAAGCAAGTATATGCAGAATTGTTGTTTTGCCTATGCTCTCTCTTATTGTCTCCCTTTGTTTCTGTTTCTCTCTTTCTACATCTTTCTCTCTTTGAATTCTCTCTCTCTCTCTCTCTCTCTCTCTCTCTCTCTCTTTATTGCAGGTTATTCAAGAAGCTAACCAAGCAAAAAGTATGGTTAACTATTTTAAGTACAATTTCTATTCTTTGTATATCATTTGAATTGTGTTATTTTCATTAGATAGCATACTCACACTTATTGATATCCACTTATACACTTATACATGATGAAGATGCACTTTCACACATATACACATGCACATACACACACATATATACACACAGATACATGTGCACATACACTTAGACATACACACATATACACATTCATATGCACAAACATTTCTACAACCACATAAAAAGACTTACATGCATGGATTATTGCATATATATATATATATATATATATATATATATATATATATATATATATGTATATATATATATACATATATATATATGTATATATATATATACATATATATATATATATATATATATATATATATATATATATATATATATATATATATATATATATATATATATATATATATATATATATACATTAACATATACGCAAATACATGTATATGCACATCCACATGCATGCACATGGATGCAAATGGAAATACATCCACATACACATGCATGTTTCATACATATACACATGCATATACATACATTATACACATATATACACATCTATATGCACATACGTACACACACATATACACATGCACACACACATGCACATACCTACATATACACATATACATGCACATACACACATATACACATAGAGTTACACATATGCATGCACCTACATATACACACATATACACATGCAGATGCAGTACATACTCATACACACATATACACTTACACATGCACATGCACATACATACATATACACACACATACACATGCACATACATACATATACACACACATACATATACACTTAGGTACACACATATGAATGAATTATATAATTAAAGTATCAAAACACATATACACATGTACACACACATGCACGTACCTACATATACACATATACATGCACGTACCCATTTGGCCTAGGTGCGATGTGTGGCCCGACTCCACTCTCTTCTTTGCAATAGCCTGTTTATTTAAGGAAAAAAATACATAAATTAAATGTAAAAAATTACTAAAATATATAAAAATTATAAATATAAATTATTAATTTGTGTACCTTCTACTAAGGAAATGACTCCTGAAGACGTACCTGTCTACGAAAAAACTGCCATGTCTCAGGTAGTATGTTAGGTCGCCTCTTATTTTTTTCCACCATACAATATCGCCTGTTAATTTAATCTCAAACAGAAAAAAAATTCAAAATACATACACATATATACACACACATACACATACACATACCCACATACACATATACATGCAAACATATATGCATACATATAACATAAACACACGCTCATATGTTCTAGTGCTTGAATTATAGAGCTCGATGCTTAACATTTGTTTATCATATTATTATCTTATTTGTAATACATGAAGAATATTTTTTTCTTTAATTTGCTAAGCTTTGTTTTCTTGTGAATGATTTGAAATGATTGTTTCTCGTTGTCGCTCAATATCCTAAGCATAATATGAAGTCAATCCTAAGTACTTTCAGTGAAATGTTCTTCTTGGTTCTCCTAATTGTTGACTTACAGAAGTTCAAGTTTGCCAACATCTATATATCTACATCTTGAGAATACAACATGAACGAAAGAAAGGAGAAAATAACACTACATACATGCAGCTTTGCATCTGTATATTTATTGCAATATTATTGGTTAAGATTTCAATCATCCACAATTTACTAGAGTGGCTCATAATTCATGAGTAGTTGCTTACATGGATATAGGTTTCATGATATTTGGAGAACTCCAAAGAGAATTTTTAAAAATTATGAAATAAAGAAAAACAACATATTGGGTGTCATTAGCTAGTATGAATATGATGTTTGATATTCAAGAACTCTCTTCATTAATTCACCCTTGGAATCATCGACATGCACAATAGCGAAGCACAATAGCGAAAGGTACAAGAACTCTCTTCGTTTATTCACCCTTGGAATCATCGACATGCACAATAGCGAAAGGTACTAAACTTATATTTTTTTCTGGTGTCAAAAAAATATGTCTACTTCTTAATTTAGACTTCAATGAGATTAATATACATTTATTCAAAGTGAAATTATGCAAGAGGAAAATTTGAACAAGTTGCTATAACGTTTTTTCATCAATCTAAAATTGTTTGGAGTTTCAATCCTCCCCATTTCAAATCGTTAGTCATAATTGACAATGTGTGCATAACAGCCTAGTTTTTGTAGTTGCAAGGTGATTGTTAAAAGACAAATCAATGGAAACTATGGTAAATCACAAATATCTTTCATATCTTCATCCATTGGTGTCAATATTCTACCCACAGAATGCCTTCATTCATAAAAAATGTTATTATGAAAGTATTATTGTAATTAATACGCATGTAGCATATGATCTCATTACATCAATTTGTAATTAATGTTTTCCAACAAACTTTAAAATTACTCTTACAAGTCCCATTGCCAGCAAAGTGCTTCTATCATGGGAGCTGGACATAAGACCGAAACATACAAAGGCCTTCATTCTCCTTCCTCTAGGGCTAGCCATCCTCCTTCATCACTGCTCCCGTTCTTGAACCTTCCGGCGGAGGAGCTTGCTGCTGTGATTTTTTGTTGTGACCATGCGACTTACAATGAATGCGTCACACAGCTTCTGCTTGGTATACTTTATCTATCCTTTTACTTTCTATCACCGGTATATGTCTCTCCCTTTAAACCATAATGCATCATATCATGGTTTGGATTTCTCATTTTGAGATTCCACTATGCTTTAGATAGTATGTTCTTCCACGTCCTGGTCATATGGACACCATCTCCTTCTGTGCCCTTATTTCTCTCTCTCTCTCTCTGTCTCTCTCTCTCTCCCTCCCTCCACATATTACTGCATGTTCATGTGTGTGCATGTTTTTGGTATGGCTTTCATGTGAACGAAGAGAAGAATGCTGAATCTAAAGCTTACTTGGAATCCTGGGCTTGGTTTTATTTTACGGACATCCTTATGCATGAACAGTAGCCACAGAATGCCTTCATTCATAAAAAAATGTTATATGAAAGTATTATTGTAATTAATACACATGTAGCATATGATCTCATTACATAAATTTGTAATTAAAATTTTCCAACAAACTTTAAAATTACTCTTACAAGTCTCATTGCCAGGAGAGTGCTTTTGTCATGGGAGTTGGATGTAAGAACAAAACATACAACGGCCTTCATTCTCCTTCCTCTAGGGCTAGCTATCCTCCTTCATCACCGCTCCCATTCTTGAACCTTCTGGCGGAGGAGCTTGCTGCTATGATTTTTGGTTGTGACCATGCGACTTACAATGAATGCGTCACACAACTTCTGTTTGGTATACTTTATCTATCCTCTTACTTTCTATCATAGATATACATCTCTCCCTTTAAACCATAATGCATAATATCATGGTTTGGATTTCTCATTTTGAGATTCCACTGTGCTTTCGATAATATGTTTTTCCACGTCCTGGTCATATGGACACCATATCCTTCTGTGCCCTTATCTCTCTCTCTCTCTCTCTCTCTCTCTCTCTCTCTCTCTCTCTTCCCCTCCCTCCACATATTATTGCATGTTCATGTGTGTGAGTGTTTTTGGTATGGCTTTCGTGTGAATGCAAAAAAGAATGCTGAATCTAAAGCTTACTTGGAATCCTGGGCTTGGTTTTATTTCTCTTACGTCCTTATGCATGAACAATAGCTTGATCATTAGCTTTTGTGCATGTCCATGCCTTCGAGCTTCTCATATTATCTATGTAAAGAATGTCCGACCAGGGATGCCACTATTTTTGTTTAATTACATTGATAAAAAGTTGCATGGTATTTTTGAGGCAGACAGCTATGGAGAGATGAACATCAATCCATATGCCTAGACTGATGGGAAGCAGAAGACACAGTTTCTAGCTCAGGTTCTTTGCTTAGATTTGATAATTTCTTATATTACATTAGGTCACTGTTTGAGGCGTCATGAGGTTTTGTTTACATGTAGGCACGCATATGGATGAGATGTTAGTGTGCACCATTGACAGAAAGCATATAAAAGGGAGCATTAGCAGTGAATTGTGTGAATTATTCTTATGAGAAAATCCTATTTGAGTTAAATAATGTGCAGACAGATAAGCCTATATCTCTTTTCATTAGAAACTCGTTGTGTGTCAGTAGAGAGGTTGTGGGTTTACAATGTGGATCCATGTCAGGGGACAAAGGAGAAGATGTTGACAGTTGCAGGCTCGAATGTTCACTAATATGTGGGCTTTTGGACAGCATATTAGAATCAAAACCATTGATTCTTTACGTAAAATAGAGGATTCTAGTATTGTTGCTTCTTTCAAGTAACTATCAGGTGCTAGCTCAAAAGACACGAACCTTATAGATAGTGAACTTGGTTATGTAGGAACTATTGTTGGTATCTACGAAATTTCATTTCATACATTCAAACAGGTAGAAAAAAGTTTATATTTTTTATGATAGAGTTAGTTATTTTTTTAAGCACCTAATAATGCGTTTTTGTTGTTATATATTTTTTAAGGAATATGAACTTCTTCAAGAAGTTTTTTATATGTTCTGATTTCACATGTTAAGTACATGTCTTTCAAGCCAACACTGAACCCTGTTTGGAAAAGCCATTCATGCAGAACATTTTGAAGGCATGTTAGTAACTGAAGAGCAGTTTCAGTCCCTTTTTGATAGCAAAGACTTGGGACAATTCCCGTATGGCAATCTGTTAACCATTTATTGACAACAAGACACTGCATTATCTCACTGTCATGTACAACTACACTGCCTAAATATGTGTACTCTACACTAGGGGGAAAGGTCGTATTTAAGACCTGTATCCTTGTCCACAAAGGAGCTTTTATACCCGGTGCCTTAATTATTGTAGGCCTGGGAGCAGGAGAGTCACAATACATATTTAACATTTGAATTTCATGTTTTAGCAGCCAAAGATGATTTTCTAAAATCAAATGGCTTGAAAGGATGCCATCGTGAGATAATTTCAATAAAGCTTGGCCTCCTTGGGTAGATATTAACTGATGACTTAAATCCAACAATTTAGAAATCTCAGCCTTCGCTAAAACTGATTGAGGAGCATATGTTGAAGAATCACTCACGAATTTGACGTACAGAGAGACATAAAGAAAAAGAAAGATAAAGAGAAGCGGAATCAAATATTCAAAAAATCAAAAGTCTTAATGAAGGGACAAATTCACGGCTCTTATGTACAGCGAAGAATCCTCCAGAATCAGAGTTGTTAAGAGTCTGCTGCACCGAATCAAATTGTATATACAGAGAGAACGTGCATAAAATAATAAGAGGGAAGTGCGAGCTAGAACGTGCATAAGAAGAGTGCGCAGTATAAATAGAGCACATACAGAGGTTAAAGAGGAGAGGAGAGACTGGATATGAGGAAGTGAGAAGACGCTAGAGATCGAGTACATACAGAGAGAGAGTGAGAAGTTCTCAGAAGACGCCAGAGATCGCGTATGTAAAGATGAATAACAGAAACCTGAAATGTCAGGTATTCATCTGAGAGAGATGGTAGAAGAAACTACTCAGTGCAGGAGAGTTTCTGTAGCTTGAGCAAGAAGAGGCCAAGCTAATTTTTACACATCTTCTCTAATAGAAAACACATGTTCATGTGGAAGTTTGTGTGCATTCTTCGTATGTGAAGAAGTTTGAATATTTTCATGTTACGATATAAAGTCAATTAACAGTTACGTTTCAGTGTAAACGTATTTTTCGGTCAGTTATAGTGTTTCTCAGAAAACGTATTTTCCGGTAGAACAACGAAGTATATCTCGCAGAGTAAATTAGAGTTTTGTATAAGAGATAGCTCATCTTGTAGCTAGACGTCTCTACTATCAGTTCATCAAGGATTTCAGTGAAATAGATATGTACACATAGTACAAAGTCTAACCGAAAAGAGAAATTCTGAATCGGAGAAGTTTTTTCTTAAACTTTAGAAAGTGTTCATTCAGTGAATGAAGTTCACGCATCACTTCCTTATTTCATCTATATACACTTGAAGTAATTACAAACGGATTTGTACTTAATTCCGGTAGAATTTCAGTACAGTTATGGTGATAGTATGGTGACAGTCCGATGAAGTTCCGATGGAATTTCTCGGTGAATTCAAGACGCAGTCTTATATGTTGAGTGATAGTAATTGTGCTAAGCTATTGCTGATTACAGAGGTGTTCTAAATCACTCTAGCTTAGCTCTTCTTGGCGCAACATATTTCTGCAGGCTCGACAAGGTCCAAGCCTTTGCTGCGTCGACAAGAAGTGGTATCAGAGCTATAAATAAGGCCCAATAGCATATACCTAGATGCATTATGTGTGCATGTGTGTATGCAACATTATGTGTGCATGTGTGTAGTGTTGTCACTCTAACACAATGGCAAGTACCAACGTGAGGCGATACACCTCATAAATGTCAATCTATGGAGATGTGAGGACCGGTATGAAGATTGTGAGCAAGTGATGACACAAGTGCGTGAGAGAAAGCACACAAGCATGCACACACACGCGCACAAAGTAAGAGCAAAGAGTGGAACAATGGAAGGACTTGGATTACAATAGAGCTCTCTTACAAAGCTGAAATCTACAACAAGCTAACCTCAAAAATGAGCTCTCCAACCCTTTTTATAGTTTTTTGAGTGGTTTTGGCCTTGTCCAAACCTAGTGTCCAACCTAGTTAAAGAATAGGTTCCAGGGCTTGTTTTGGGGGCTCAAACGGAGTCTAAAAATTACGAAAATTGGTAGGATGATAGTTCTAATACTCCTCAAGCTTGAGGACTCCTCCGCTTGAACAAAATGGAGTTGCAAAAATGGAAAATGGTATTTACAATGGTTTTTAGTGATAAAAATCACTATTTTCATAGGGATTTCTTCTTAAAATTTGACAGGTGCTTCTTGGAGCTCCCTACTTGCTCCCTATTCTTGTTTGTCCACTTCCTTCATGCGCTTCCATGCTTTGTCCTTAACCTTGTGTCAACACTCCCCCCCTTTTGAGTCTGTCGTCCCTGACAGACCCTTGTTGTAGTGGTTGTTCCATCTAGTACGTTGAGAGGTAGTGTCCTTCATGTATCAACAGGAGCGGTCCATCTTCCCAATGTAGCCTTGTTGGTTGTCGGGTTCTTCAATTTTCCACTACTAGCATATTCGAGAGTTGTGCCCAATGTATATACTTCTTCCTTGGGTTTGAGCTGGAGAGTATACTTCTTGGCTTTCAAAGATTGGTAGTTGTGCAAAAGAGGTTGTCGATGTTGATCTTCAGCAACTATCTACTGTGAATTGCTTCCTAGGTACTGACGTTGTACCGTGGATGTCCTTGAACTTTTGAAACATGAGTTTCATAGTATGAGGCCAAGTACTTGTGACCCATAATGATTGATGGTTAAGTGCATTAGTGCATGGGTTGGAAAAAATAGGTGCCTTGTGCACGGCCTTGTAATGTAGCCCTATGCATGCATACTTGGGAAATGCATTGGAAGAATTATGGTGCAATAAGTTGGGCCTTGAGCTCAGTGCTCAAGGGTATGCTGATGAAGAGGTTTCCTAATCTATCATGGTTATATTGTTGGAGCATTCAATTCTTACCATAGTGAAAGGTCTGTCAATAGTCGTCTCTTCGTGTTGCACTCCCATCATGGTGATTGACCATGGGTTTGTCCTTCGTTGCGGATGGATGTCCTTGTTGATGATCCACCGGTGAGATGCTTGGATCGCCTAGTCGTGTTGCTTCTTCTTCTTCTTCTTCTCTTGTTTTTTTCTTCTTCTCTTTTTTTTTTTGGAACAATGTCACAAGCAAGAAGATAGTGGTTAGTAGCAATAAAATATTTTACCTATGTCAAGTGTGTCTCATGTGCCTGGGATTTCGCAATTGTGTCTATGCACGCCCATGTAATGTGGCCCTATATTAATGCACACTTTGGAAATGCATGACCGGAATGGTGCAAAAGACAAGGTTATGCCAATGGCACATGGTTGTTGCTCGTAGAGGCTTCTGATGTTACTTGCAAACTTGATGCAATCTTTGTTTGGAGGTGGCCAATGGACCTTGAAATGATGTGATCAGTTGATCATGAGATGACAATTGACCATTCCTCCCTTTAGGGATCCATTTTAGAATAGTATTTGGCCATGTAGAGATCACCTCAGGCCACTTCATCTTTGGATGCTTTCCAAACTTCGGTATCTAGTGTGGTTGGCCCTTTGGTTCTGTGGATGCTGCTGGTGCTTTTGGCTTCCAAATCCATATCCTTGATGATTGCCTACTTACTTTAGCCGAAGGGTTGAGTTTATCTTCTTTTGGTCTTTGTGCTCTGTTCTTACCCTTTTCTCTCCTTGGCTTCTTTGTTGAGACCTTTCACATGTGTGAGAGCATAGGTTTTTCTGGATGTAAGATCTTCTTAGGTACCCACATTTGTAATTGCCCTTGTTGAGCTGTAGCTAATTCCTTACGCACCCAAATTTTTTGGAGACCTTCAGGGTGAGCTAGTCTTGATTGTTTGGTGCTTGTTTTTGCATGGTTGGCTTGCCTGGGTGGGAAGTGTGTTGGCAAGGCCGGTGGTTGCTCTCCTTTTCGTACCCAGATTTGCTTCATGCCCGGAACTACTTCCTTCTTGAAGACTCTTTGTTTATTTGAGATATCGATTTTCTCGTACTGTTTCACTTGCCTCTGTGGTTGAACTACTATGGATGTTTTACTCGTCGAAAAAGAAGGAAGGTTTGCGTGCCTTTGCAACTGTCCTTCCATGATTGAGTCCTTCTGGATCATTGAGCTTTGGACACATTCAACATCTTGTTCATGAAGATGAGGCTTAGAGGGACTAAGAGAGTGTGTGGTGCCATGATCTATGAGCATGCAATTCTCCAATTCTAATGTAATGCATTGTTCGTGTACCCAAACTTGAAGAAGTTGACTTCTTAGGTTCAAGTTGACTCCATGGTCATAAATCCAAACTTGACCCAAGACAAGTGGCTCTGTAAGGTCTACATCATGACATACTAGCATTTTGACTTTCATTGGAACATCGCGAAGGTATATGGGAAGTTCCACCTCGCCCGAACAAGGGGTTTCCACACCTCCCAATCCTATGAGATATGCTTCTATGGGCTTGATGTCCAATTGCAGGCCTTGACAGTATGAAAGTCTAACTGCACTAGTTGCTGCACCTGAGCCAAGCAATGCTCTCACAGTCCTTACACTCTTTCCTTGTCCTACCTCTATGGTCCCAAAGGGGCGTCGGTCAATGATTCGAGAAGTAATTGTGCCCGATTTTTGGCACATGTCCATGTGATATTTTGGGGCTTTCGGGTTGACATCTAGGCCTAATCGCCTTAACTTATCTCTTTTGATGCGCTCTCTAGCCTCTGCTTGTGCTTCTTCTCTATCCCTTAACTCCTCTTCTTTTCGCTTCTTAGCAATGTTGAGCCTCATGAGTATATCCTCTGTAAGAGGTTCTTGATATAACTTGACTCTGCAACCACTAATGTAGTTTGGCAAGATGTCAGCTTCAAGAGTGGCCAATTGAACCACACCACTAGTGGAGATTCTATTAATGATCATGGGTCCATATCCTCATTTCTCCAATTTGCAAGCATGTTGCTTGAGCATATAAACTAGCACCAGATCTCCTTCTTTTAGTCCTATATCTTTGATGTGTGCATCAAAGTATGCCTTTTGTCTTTTCTTTGCAGCATAGATGCCTGCTGCCGCTCGTAGCCTCGTCTCACCTAAACGTTCGAGATCAAAGATCCTGGAGGACAATTCATGTCCATTCCACTCATGCTCTTGTGCTACTCTCAAGGTGGGGATTAGGAAGTCCAATGGTAGCACAACATTCTATCCAAAGACCATCTGAAATGGGGTGGCATTGAGTACCGTTTTGTAGGCAACTCTATAAGCCCAAACAACATGATGAAGCTGTTTGTCCCAATCAGAGTGTTTATTATTTACGAGTTTTGTCAACACATTACATACGATCTTATTCGTGCTCTCGCTTGTCCGTTGGCTTGTCGATGATAGGGGGCAGACTTTTTGTGTATCACCATGAATTCTTGAAGGAGTTTTTCAATGACCTCATTCAAGAAGTGTGTACCTCTATCACTGACCAACTCTATTGGTAGCCCATGCCTCGTGAACACGTTCTCATATAAGAACTTTGCCATCATTTGGGCATCATTCTTTGTTAGGCTTTTACTTCCACCCACTTTGTAAGGTAATTTGAGGCTACAATAATGTATTCAGCATGGGAGTTTCTAGATGGGGGGTTAATAGGACCAACAAAGTCTATACCCCACTTAGAGAATGCACTTCCTCCCATCATTGGCCTCAAAGGCATCTCGACTTTTCTGATCGGATATTGTGCACATTGACATGTGTCACATTTCTTCACATAGGTATGTGCATCTATATGATGAGTTGGCCACCAAAGTCCTGAAAATAAAATGGTCTTGATTACTCTGTCAGGCCCAAAGTGTCCACCTGCAACACCATTATGTGCAGTTTCTAAGACCTTCAAGTAGTTTGATTCATGAACACATAGTCTTAGGTATCCATCCTTGCCTCTCCGATATAGGTTATCGCCTACTAAGGCATAGTCCTTAGCCTCTTGCTCCATGCTTCGTCTCCTTGCTAGACTAGCGTCATTGGGTAATGTTCCAAATCTCATGAATTCTACCAATGGAGTGCTCCATTTTGGAATTAACAATACGTGATAAAGAGTCGCATGCTCCACTAGGGGTCTCTCTTTGCACACCAGAAAATTTTTAATCCACTCATTTATTTCTTTGTCCATGCTAGGATAATACTAAACGTTTTAGATTCTGCAATGTTTGTTGTTTAGAATAGTAACTTCCTAGCAATCCTTCATGGGCTTGTTGCAACCAACTGCTATGTTCATCATCCTCAACACAATAAGCTAATACGCCCTCTGTATCTTGTTTGTACATGCTTCCTACCAGTATTTGATATCTTTGTGATTTTACAATTTCCTCTTTGTTTGTTTTTACGTTCTTATTTGCTCGTCTGAAGGTTAGGACAGGTACCAACTTATTTGCCCATTTAGGAACAACTTCTAAATTGAACAAATAAGCATTAGGTAGTTCATCAGACACTCCTTGCAGTGGCTCTCCTGAAGTGATGCGAGAAAGATGGTCCGCCCTAAGGTGGGTCCTACCTTTCCTGACGACAACTTCAAAGTCGTATTCCATTAGTAAGAGAAACCATCTTACTAAGCGTCCTGTATTGCAAGGTTTATTGACCAAATATAGTAAGGCTTGATGATCAGTGAAAAACTTGAACTTGTTGGCCAATAGATAGTGTCTAAACTTCTTCATAGCATATACCATGCCTAAACCTTCTCTTTCCGTTGTGGTATAATTTCGTTCAACTGCGTTCAATTGTCTGCTAGCATATGCGATGGGTAAATCTAGATTTCCTTCACCTGTGGGTTGTGCTAGCACACATCCTATTGCATGATTGGAAGCATCTACATGGACATGGAAGGGTTTATTCCAATCAGGAGTGGTCAGTATTGGTGCTGAGCACAAACGCCTTTTTAGCTCACTAAAGGATTTTTTACATTCTTCATTCCACTCAAAGTTTGTTAGCAAGGCATAAAGAGGTTTGGCTATGATTGCATACATGTGGATGAACCTGGATAATATCCATAATGGCCCATAAAGGCTTGAACCTCTTTAACGTTCCTTGGCCTCCACAATTCTGCAATGGCTTTTACTTTGTCCACGTCTGTGGATATCCCATCTTAGAAACAATGTGACCTAAGATTTTACCTTGTCGTACCATGAACACACACTTTTCTGGGTTCAAACACACTCGATATTCTCTACACTTGTTGAAGATCTGTCTGAGCTCAGGGATATGGTATGTTCTTTCTTGGGAATGGGCACATAAATCATCCACATAAACTTCTAATCTCTTTCACAAGAACTCTTTGAAGACATGACACATGAGCCTTTGGAATGTTGCAGGTGCATTGGTGAGACCAAATGGCATCACACAAAATGCAAAGATTCCCCACTCTGTGGCAAAAGCCGTTTTGTGTTGATCTTCATGGGCAATGGCTACTTGGTTGTAGCCTGAAAATCCATCAAGGAAGCTATAAACTTCCTTGCCTGCAACATGCTCCAATAAATGTTCGGTGATTGGCAGCGGATAACTATCTCTGATCGTAGCAGCATTAGCATTTTTGAGGTTTATACACACTCGCAATTTTCCATTCTTCTTAGGCACCAATACAATGGGGGACACCCATTCAGTATGCTCGATCTCATAGATAAATCCAGCTTCAATCAACCTATCAATTTCTTCTTTCATTTTAGCTACATAAGTGTCATTATATGTGTAGGGCTTTTGTTTGGTGGGCTTGGCATCAACGGTCATGGGGATCGTATGAGAGCAAATTTTTGGATCTTCTCGCTTCAAGTCTCTATAGTGCCATGCAAACACGTCCCTATATTCCCTTAATAGAGCTACAAGCTCTGCCTCTTCTTTTGCACTTAGGTCATCTCCTATGTATGTACATCGCTCTTCATTCTCTTCAATGGTTACTACATTTTTTTTGGTCCGTTCTTTATTATCATATGATTCTCCTACGATGGGCTCTCTCTTAGGCATTCGTACCAAATTTTTTTGATCCTCAACTTCATATTTCTTGAAGTTTTCTGGTACTTCAAACAATGATTCCTCCTCTTCTTGTTTCACTGCTTTTCGTTTCTTTTTCTTTTTACTACCTTCACTTCCATCCTTTGAATTTACAGTTTTAATACTTGTGAGAGGTTCTTCTTCTTTTTGGGTTAACACTCCTATGTCTTCTAAATAGTGCTTTTCTAAGGTTAAAGCAACTATCCATTACAATGGACTCTAGATCATTATCGTTTTCTTCTTCTTCTATAACATCACTAGGGTCAAATTCTTCCAACAAGGGCTCACACATGAACACAAAAATATCATAACCCTCCTCATCACAGTGAGGTGTCCATTGTTCTTCATGAACAACAATGTCCATGGTGGCTAGAATTTCTGCCCAACCATGAGGCTCAAATTCCTCATCTGGAAATATCATCGGTGTATAGGCTAGGTCTTTAACTGGTCTATCTCCTCGAAGAGTTCCTTCTTCTCTTGCTTTTAGGCGCTTTTCCTCTTCTTGTGCGACCTTGCACATCGACAAATGACTATCTTCATGCACCCAGGATGGGTCAGGTGAACTTCCAAAATGCAGAGAGATAGAATCTTCTTTCGCTTTGTGGATAGGATTCCATTGTAGGGGTGGTACATCTTTGAAGGTGTAATCCTTCAAATTGACCTTGGTGGTTGTGAAGAGAGATGGTGTATGCAATCCAAAGATGAGTAGGTGGCGCTACAACCAGCTTCACACCAGCCAACTGAGACTTCAGAGTTGATTAGTAGACCCTTTGAGCTTCCTAAATCCACCAAAATATCAGCCAAGTACTTTGGAACATGTCTCCCAAAAGTTTAAGTCAAGAGAGACTAGTTGCGAAATGACTATCTCCCAAAACTTGCTATTTTTGGACATACACCTGCTGGAAAAAATGAACAGTGCTCTTAACCTGGTAGGAATTAGATAAATTCCTTTTGGGAATTGCAAATAGACTTAGCAAGCTTCCAAATCAAAGTTAGAACACTTCAAATGATAGACTGAGTACTGAGAACAAGATTTATATGAAACATGCCCACCACTCTCGGGGCTCTGCAGAGATAGACTAGTGAGCAGTAAAATGCAGATATCTCCCAAACTATTTATCCAATTACCATGAAAATTTATAGGTAGAAAGTAGACAGTAAGAGCTATCAACACCCGTTAGATCACCGAAAAAGGTTCAGCAAAACTCGAGATATGACCTTCTGAAGGTACTGCTCTGAGTGAGTATGGCAGAGAACAAAACAGAGAAGTAGATGATGATAAATCTATAGATTCACATATGATTACAACCACATTGGCAATGAATCTTTGCACAATGGGAGTAGAATGATAGAGCTATGGAGTAAGCTCTTCAATCTCTACAAAATGACATGAAGTGGTCACGTACAAGGCTTGCTAATCGCCTCTTCCTTCTTGCTCCTTTTATAGCTATTCTTGGAGGGAGTTTTGAATTCGAATTTGAATGGCTCCACCTAAAAGTGATCTCCAAAGTTAGGAGATATTCCCTCAGCTCAAAAGTCATGGTTTTTGGTAGTTAGAGCCACAAAATTGCTTTTACATCATGCATGAGGTAAGCCATCCTTTTCCTTTTTCTTTTTCCAATTACAAGAGATAAAAATGAACTCTTTTACAAGAGGTGTTCACATGACTACTCATGTGACTTACAAATGAGGATGATATCAAATATATCAAGCATGTAGGCTTGGGTAAAATGCACCAACAGCTCCCCCTCAAGCCTAACATGCTTGGCCTTCAAATAAGTCTTCAATTGTCCTTGATTTCTTGCAAGCCAATCATCAACTTGAATCTACTTAACTTCGTACCATCAAGAGCTTTCGTCAACATGTCTGCACATTGCATATGTGTAGAGACATAGGATAGTTGAATATCCTTGCTCATTAGCTTCTCCCTTACATAATGGTAGTGGACTTCATGCTTCGTTCTAGCATGGTATACCGGATTAGCTGCTAGATGTAGTGAGCTTGTGTTGTCACAAAAAATGTGAGGTGTTGAAGAATGAAGTCCAAGATCTGTGTACAAAGACTTTAACCACATGATTTCTTGGGCTGCATTAGCCAAACCTCTATATTCAGCTTCAATAGAAGATAATGCCATGGTTGGTTGCTTCTTTGATGACCAAGAAATGATTTTTGAACCTGCAAATGATATATACCCAGATGTGCTTCTTCTATCATCTCTAGATCCGGCCCAATCTGCATCTGAGTAGACCTTTAGCTCAATATCTGAAGTATATGAATAGAACAAACCTTCATTCATGGTCCCCTTTAGGTACTTGAGGACTCTCTTGGCCACTTCCATATGTGGTCTTCTCGGCTTATGCATAAACTGACTCAATATGCTAACACTATAGCATATATCCACCCTTGTGAGTGTTGCATAGTTCAAACTTCCAACCAAGCTTTGATAGCTTGTGATGTCTTCAATTGGCTCTCCTTCATAAGCACTAAGCTTATGATTTTTCTCCATAGGTGTACCAGCACACTTGGTATTTTCCATCTTGAACTTGACGAGCATGTCATGCACATACTTCCTTTGTGTGATGTATATACCTGAATCTGAGTAGATCAACTCCAATCCAAGAAAATAAGTGAGTGTCCGAGGTCACTTATTTTGAACTCCTCCTTCATTTGACTCTTTACCTGTTTGATTCCTTCAAGATCATTGCCTGTGATAATAATATCATCAACATACACACATAAATAGATCACTTCAGATCCATTCCTCTTTATGAACAAAGAGGTATCTGCCTTGCTAGCTTTGAATCCTTGGTCCTACAAATAAGTCACCAATCTGAAATTCCAAGCTCTTGGAGCTTGCTTCAATCCATACAAAGCTTTCTTTAGTTTGCATACATAGGATGATGTGCATCCTCATATCTAGGAGGTTGTGCCATATACACTTCCTCAGAAATCCATCCATTCAAGAAAGCATTCTTTACATCAAGCTGATAGAGATTCCAATTTCTAGATGCAGCAAGACTAATGAGAACCCTAATTGTAGGCATTTTTGCAACAGGAGAGAAAGTCTCCTCATAATCAATACCATGGTTTTGAGCAAACCCTTTAGTAACTAACCTTGCTTTGTGTCTATTTATACTTCGATCTGGATTCCTCTTGATTTTGTATATCCATCAAGATCCATTACCTTCATAGATGGCTTGTTAGGTACAAGCTCCCAAGTGTCATTCTCCTTCAAGGCTTCCATTTTTTCATCCATTGCATCTCTCCAAGCTTTCTTGCTTTGTGCTTCTTCGAATGTGGTAGGTTCTTCATTGTTTGAATCTTTTGCAATGTAGATTGAGTGCTTGGTGACCAAAGAAGTATCATAACCAAACCTCTCTGGTTTCTTCTTCTCCCTTGAAGACCTTCTAAGTGGTTGATGTGAGCTCTCAAGTCCACATGTAGCATCCTGCATCTTTGCTTTACCTTTGTTCTTCCATAGCTTTAGTCTTTCCAAGTCTTCTAGGTCAATCTCCGAATCACTTTCTTCAAGCTGCTTTGGTTCCTTTTGTTGAAGTGATGGAAAGTCTTCATCCAAGTCATACGGAAGCTTCACTTTCCTGTCATCATCAAACCATGATTTGTTTTCATCAAAAATTACATCTCTACTCACAGAAAATCCTTTATTGGTTGGATTGTACAATCTATATCCTTTTTGGTTTTGATCATAACCAATGAATACACATTTCTCTGCCTTGGGATCCGATTTCCCTCTTACTTGAGAAGGAATGTGAGCATAGGGTAAGCATCCAAAGATCTTACAATGCTCTAGACTAGGTCTTCTTCCATTCGACACTTCATATGGAGTGGTTCCATCTAGTGACTTAGATGGAAGTCTATTTATGAGATATGTGGCTGTAGACACAGCCTCTGCCCACAGGTAGTTTGGCAATCCCTTTTCGTTGAGCATGGACCTTGCAGCTTTGACAATAGCTCTATTCCTCCTCTCTCCTACAGCATTGAGTTTGGGTGTATACCTTGTAGTGACTTCCCTTTTAATGCCTCTTTCATGCAAGAAGGCATCAAATTTAGAAGAGAAGTATTCTCCTCCACCATCTGATCTAAGTCTTTTCAAAGTCCTACTTGTTTGGTTTTCAACAAGAGCAATATACTTCTTAAAGCAATTAAACACTTCATCCTTGTGCTTCATGAAAAACAGAATGGTCCACCTGCTACAATCATCTATGAAAGACACATAATATCTTGAGCCTGATATAGATGGCTCCTTACTTGGACCCCACACATCCGTGTGCACTAGATCCAAAGGATTTTGATACATATATCCTTTCTTATTGAAAGGTTGTCTATGAGCCTTGGCGAGTTGACAAGCTTCACACTTATAAATCATGTGTTGCCTTGTGATATTAGGAAAACCAAGTACACTTTGGTCCCTGCGAATTTGTTTGAGTGTCCTCTCACCAATGTGAGCAAGCCTTTTGTGCCATATCTCCAACTCTGTTAGAGTTTGAGATCCATAGCTAAACAAAGCTATGTTCTTTGTATCTTCCACTTCAAAAGTGAAAAGCCTTCCTGTCTTTTCTCCTTTGGAAATCCTTCTAAAGCCTTGCCTTGGGTATTCAACATATGCTCCAAATCGATTGAATCTAACCTGCAATCCTTTTTCAACAATCTGTCCAACACTTATTAAATTTTTGGTAATTGTAGGGACATACAAGGCTTTGCTTAAGAGGTTCATATTCCCATCTGAGGTCTTCACATTACCTATCTTCTCCACTGAGTGCCTTGTGTCATCTCCTGTCTGCACTTCATGCTTGTTATGAGGATCTTCCAAATCAGAAAGTAAAGCCACATTTCCTGGTACATGGTTTGAGCATCCCGAATCAATGTAAAATATGTGATCATCATCCTTACCCTTCTTTGCTGATAGATTCATAATCAATAACGAATCTTCTTGACTTTGGTCCTTTGCATAGTTATTGTAATCTCTTCTTCCTCTATGGCCACTTTGATAGTTGTTGTTGTCGTAATTGTTGTTGTAGTAGTTGTTGTTGTAGCCTCCATTGTACCTGCCTCTATTTGATCCTTAGCCACCTCTATTGAATCCTCTTCCTCTTGAGTTCCTCGGGTTCCTGAAACATTCTTCAATAGTATGGTTAGATAAGCCACATATGTTGCAAGGTTGAGATGATTGGAATCTCCCCCTGCCTTGCTTTCCACCTCTGCCTCTTCCTCTACCTGCAAAGTTTGCTTGGAAAGAGCTACCTTCATCTTCATTCTTCCTATTCTTTGACTTGTCATTGACCTTAGCTTTATCAGAATAGAAGGCAAAAGTTTGATTACCTCTTGAGGACTCACCACCTTTGCTAATCTTTGCTTCATGAGTGAAGAGTTGGCCCATGAGTGTGTTGAGGTCGGGTACATGCATATCCATGTATAAATCCATGGCTGTTGTGAATGACTCCCACTTGTCATCTACTTTGATTCCATTTATGATTTGTCTAATGATTTGATCCTCTTCAATTACCTCTCCAATGCTTCCAAGCTGGTCAGAAATCTCCTTCATCTTTGTGACATAATCAGTCACATTTTGCTTCGGGCTTTTCTTCATTGTTGTGAACTCCATCCACAATTGGTTCTTCCTCGCTCGAGTGTTGGAAGAGAAGAAAGAAGCAAGTGCATTCCAGGTCTCTCTTGATGTCTTGCATCCCTTGACATGAGGTAAAAAAAAATCAAAGATTGAGTTTAGAATATAGGACCTTGCGAGTGCATCCTTCGAACACCAATTTGAAAGTCCTTCCACTTCTTCATATGATGGTTGCCCTTTGTTCCTCATGGTTGGCATTGCTTCATCTCCGGATATGAATCCATATAGATTCCTCCCTTGAAGGTAAGCCTCCATCCTTAGAGACCATGCCGGGTAGTTGTTTTGATCCAATTTGTCAATTGTTGATGGAAATCCATCTCCCATGTTGCTTGACTATGGTCTGATACCATTGTGAAGAGAGATGGTGGATGCAATCCAAAGATGAGTAGGTACCGCTACAACCAGCTTCACACCAGCCAACTGAGACTTCAGAGTTGATTAGTAGACCCTTTGAGCTTCCTAAATCCACCAAAATGTCAGCCAAGTACTTTGGAACATGTCTCCCAAAAGTTTAAGTCAAGACAGATTAGTGGCGAAATGACTAGCTCCCAAAACTTGCTATTTTTGGACATACATCTGCTGGAAAAAATGAGGAGTGCTCTTAACCTGGTAGGAATTAGATAAATTCCTTTTGGGCATAGCAAATACACTTAGCAAGCTTCCCGATCCAAGTTAAAACACTTCAAATGATAGACTAAGCACTGTGAACAAGATTTATCAATTTCTGGAACATGCCCACCATTCTCGGGGCTCTAGAGAGATAGACCAGTGAGCAGTAAAATGCAGATATCTCCCAAATGCAGATATCTCCCAAACTATTAATCCAATGACCATGAGAATGTATAGGTAGAAATTAGACCATAAGAGCTATCCACCGCCTATTAAACCACTGAACAAGGTTTAGTAAAACTCGAGATATGACCTTCTGAAGGTACTGCTCTGAGTGAGTATGGCAGAGAACAAAACAGAGAAGTAGATAATGATAAATGTATAGATTCACATATGATTACAATCACATTGGCAATGAATCTTTGCACAATGGGAGTAGAATGATAGAGCTATGGAGTAAGCTCTTCAATCTCTACAAAATGACATGAAGTGGTCACGTACAAGGCTTGCTAATCGTCTCTTCCTTCTTGCTCCTTTTATAGCTATTCTTGGAGGGAGTTTTGAATTCGAATTCGAATGGCTCCACCTAAACGTGATCCCCAAAGTTAGGAGATATTCCCTCAGCTCAAAAAGTTGTGGTTTTTGGTAGTTAGAGCCACGAAATTGCTTTTACATCATGCATGAGGTAAGCCATCCTTTTCCTTTTTCTTTTTCCAATTATAAGAGATAAAAATGAACTCTTTTACAAGAGGTGTTCACATGACTACTTATGTGACTTACAAATGAGGATGATATCAAATATATCAAGCATGTAGGCTTGGGTAAAATGCACCAACAATGGTGACTCCTAAGTGTTGTACGTACAAGGAGTTGGTTCCCCAATCCTGTACTATTTGTAGTTGTCGTAGGAAGGGTCTTCCTAGGATCATCTCGTAGACATTATGTTTCTCAAAGTCACATATAGCAAATGTACGTTCAAACTCTATACCACAAGTGGTTCGAGTTATCCCTTCGAACAATCCTAGAGGTCTTTCAAAATGATCGTCTACCATTTGAAGCTTCAATCTCGTTGGTCTTAATGTGGGTTTGCCCCATCGATTCCACAAGGAAGTAGTCGCAATAGCAACACCAGCACCTAAATCTATGATTTCTTTCGTTGTGTAACCCTGGTAGGTGATCAGAAGATAAGTATTACCTTCTTCATCTTCGCTCATGTCTCCTATTTTATCAAGAGGTATCTCTGGAACGTTTTGCTTAGAGCCTGCTTTTAGCATATTGGAATCAAGTTCTGGAACCTGATCCTTCACATGACTCCATAGCTATGGTTTGGCTTTGAGCAGCTCTTCTACAGTGAGATGACACTGAACCTTAGTGTTCTTCACGACGTCAGTGTTTCTTGGAACCACTGAGTCTTCATTTCTTACCAATATTCTAGGAGCTCTGATGTGAAGAGATTCAAATTCCCATGGGCATGTGAAGTGAGGCAACTCTTGTAAAGAATTAGATTCAAAATCTAATCTTTCCTCTTCTTGTTGCTCTACTTGGACTCCATAAATAGATGGAATGTCTTGGGGAAATTGATCATGAAGGTCATCAATTTCAGGAATAGGAGGGGGATTACCCTTCTCCTTGGCCCTTTCTTCTTTTATTTCTCACAAGAACTCTTGAGAGTACTGTTGAATTGAAAGAGGTGTCTCCTCATCCATGGAATCAGGAACATAAGCTTTCCTTGGGAGTGAGCTTTCTCTTTCAATAAGTGGTTGAGCCTGTGGAGGTAAAGAAGCCTGGGGCTTGTTTACCAACTCCTTTTATCTTTCTAGTAAGCCCTAGAAATGCAAATCCAGTTTGACAACGTTTGTCTGATTGAACTTTTGACTAGGCTCGAGCATAGCTTGAGCTAATTCTATGATTTTCATACACATTTTTGTCCATTCAATCTCTAACTCTGCTCTAGGTAACTCTTGTCTAGGTTTGCAACTGTTGGTCCTTCTTGAAGTAGAGCGTGATAGCCCTTGAACATCATGTTCAAACCTTCTAGGGTTGGATCTACAGGAACGGACCCTCGTTGCGGTCTATTTACAATGGGTGGTGGGGTGGAATGAGATGGTGTGGTTGGAGGTTCGGCATGCCAGGGGCTTTGAGATGCAATGTGTTTTTGTTTTGGCATCTTTCACGCTTTCTTCTATTTCAGATAACGTTTTATTCCACTTACGATTGGTTCCCTCCCTGGTATCCTTCCATGTTCTTGTTTTCCTTTTACTAGGCTCTCCCGAGTCACTTGGCTCTAACTGCTCAGCTGCTTTAGCCTGTTTTAATGCTTGAGCCCTAGTAACTGCTTGTAGAGGGGCCACATTACTACTACTTGAACTTGAATCCGCCACTAGGCCTACCACATTTATGGGTGTAACCTTGGGCACACTAGAGGGATTCCTGGGACACTCTCTAGGAAGATGTTCCTTACCGCACTCAGGATAAAAGCCTTGTATTGTGATGTTTTGTCCTTGTCCTAGAGTCAGTGAGTGGGGACATTCATGGATGAAATGGTCACCGTGACATCTAAAACATGGTCCTCTAGGGGCTTGTGGTCTTACTTGTCTGTGTTGGGGCCTGGGAATAGGATTTGTGTACATGATACTCGAGTATTATGGCTCCCAATTTTGTTCCATAAGTGGTGTCTCAGATTGATATGGAGAAGTCTCGCTTTGCTCAGGTGAATCTATGTAATAAGCTTGTGAATTATCTTCATGGAAGTAGTCTGAACCATGAGCATGAGAGTCATTTTCTGAGACCAACGGGGTTAGTGGCACCAATGCTCTATTAGGGTTTTCCTCTCCCACTGCATACTTAACTCGGATCACATTGGCAAGAGCTGGTGGTTGGTTTCCTAGGACTGGTTGTGGCATATATGGTGCCTGATATTGTTGTTGTGGCCTATAATATGGCTGTTGGTATTAATTTTGATACCTCCCCTGTTGGTAAGGTTGCTGATAATTTTGTCTGATAGCCTATCTATTGTATGGACAATCTTGGGCCGTGTGGTTCATGTATTTTCTCTCAATGGTGCAATATGGAGCATTAGAGTTTCCTTGAGGTTGAGCCATCATTGGGCAGACATTAGCCATGTGATCTCCTCCGCATGTATAACATCGCTTCAATGGGGTGGCCCTTGGCATTTGTCTACTTTGAACTCCTAGCTTCTTGAACACCTTCTCAGCTATCTCATCTATCTCCGTGGAGGTTCTAGAGGTATGACTAGTAGAAGTGTTAGAGTCCTTATAGAGTTTTGACAGTCCTAACTCCTCACCCAAGTTGTCTTCTATATCGATGCACATCCGCACACACTCTTCTATGGATCTAGGCTCTTTCAAGTACACGTATGACCTTAACTTTGTGCTTAGTAAACCGTCTAAAAAGAAGACCACTTGTTTGGCTGTTGTGGGTAATTCTGGCACAAGGCATCGTTCTAAGTACTTTCTGAACCGTCTTCCTACAACTCGCACTGTTTCTTGGGGTGTCTACTTAAAGCTGTGGATCACGAATGATGTGTTATGCCTAATACCACTCATGGAAAATTCTACAATGAATTCCTCTAGCAGTTCACCTACCTCCTGATAGTTGCGACTATTCAGGGGTTGAAACCAAGCTAAGGTAGTATCCTTAAGACTTAAACCAAATGCCTCAAGCTGTGTGAACAAGTCCTCAACCTGTTCAGCTCTTAGCACTTGTTTGAACTCGGCCACATGATCATAAGGGTCTCCGAACCCATTAAAATAATTCCTCATTGCCTTGACCACTTGAGAAGGTCTAAGGGTTCTTGAGTGCTCTCGAGGTCTGGGCAATGGGGAATCATGTTCATCTCTTTGATGCCCATGGGCTCTATGTCTCTCCCTTCCAGGTCTTTCATTTTCAAATTCTGATCGGTCCCTACCCACAGTGTGTACAAAGTTTACCTCAGGCCTCTCTTTAGTTCTTTCCCTCTGGTTTTCATGAGCCTTGGATGATCCTGCTCCTTGGAGGCCAAGGGAAACACTAGACCGTGGTGGGGGGAAAATTGATTCACCTTGCCAAGTGTATGCATGTCTATCCTGCTCTGTAACCAAGAACAGTTTCTCTGAGGTGTGATCTAGATAAACAACTTTCCCAAGTGTCTTCGAATCCTTGAACTCATAGGTACTGACTATTGGGTTAGGTTGATCTGGCTTGAATCTCCAAAAAGCTTCCTCTGTTCCCCTATTTAAGAACAATTCTATGCTTTTGTTGTCTTGAGGGGTCCAATCTGGAGTGACCACTCTAGTCACGACTGACTTACCTCTAGGAGTCTTGGGTTCTCTTCCTAGGTCTCCTTTCTCTAAGTCTCCTAGCTCATTCTCAAGAATGATGTTTCCCAACTCATCTATCCTATTTGGTAGGTTGGTAACCACATACATGGTTCCTTCCTTATCAATGTATGCACCCTCTTAGAACTTGACCACTAGGTGTTCAAGTCCAAAGGGTTGGTCAGGATTTTTGAGTTGGACCACCGATCATCTTAGACCATCCTCATAGATGAGAGCACCTAATTGGTTAGTCCTAAAATACTCCAATTGTGTCTTATAGGGACCTTCTGGTGTTTGTAAATAAGCGATGTGTGAACTACGTGCGGGTCTTTCCATACTAAAAGACATTTCTGAATCACTTGTGTCCAAACTTAGTGTGTAGGGATACTGTTGAGCCCATAAAAGTCATGTTGGTCAAAGTAAACTCCAGTCAAAGTCAAAAGGTCAAAGTCAACTAGACAAAGTCAACAAGGTCAACGTCAAAGTCAACTGGTGCAAAGTCAAAGTGCTAAGGTGCAGGTGTCAAAGTGCACAGGTAGTGCACAATGAATTCTCCACAAAGGGTAAATTGGAGAAAGTGGGTTGTAGGTTGCAGAGGTATTTTCTCTAATTTCCCTAAGGTTCAAAGTGTGTTTTAAAGTGTTTTGGAAGGTTCAGCTGAACCCCCTCTTATGTGAAAAAGTGAAGACTTAAAAGGAAATGTGAAGGTATGTGAAGCGGCAACATACGCACAGGTGAAAGTATGGCCCCCCCATTAAATTTTTTTGGTTTTAATCTAAAGTCACTACAGGACAAAACAATGAGTCGTTGGCTGCCACTTGTGAAGACAATCTTGGGACATCAAAGTGAGCACCAAGATACCATTGCAGTTAGGAGCGTACATGATGGACACACTTAAATCAAGGCAAGAACTATTCTTGGACCAATCTTAGAGTAATCAAGAGAAGCATAGTCTAAGTGAAGCAAGAGAGAAAAGTGCAAGAGTCACCAGTGTGCGACGCAGAGAAGTGGAAGTGCAAGGTGCATGGAGAGTGAATAAGGATTTGTGCAGAGAGTGCTAAGCTATACTCCCCCAAGGATCTCAAGGTCTCATTGCAGTGTGCGTTGTGCCGACAGAAGGTATTCACTCCTCCCCCTTTGTGGAAGCTTGGTGCAAGGTGTGCACAAGGATAAGCTTGAAGCAGGTGGAGGTTTGGTGCAGAGGAGGCCGGCGGCAAGAAGACTTTGGGATATTTGGTATTTTGTAATTGAGTACTCTGTGGGATTCTGCACAAAAATATTGGCTTGTATTGTGCTTCAAACATTGTAATTGTCTTACTATAATCAATCAGCAGAAGCTTCCAAGGTGTATTTTCTCTTCTGGTCTTTTCTTTTTCTCCTACAAACCCTCAAACTCCTTCTTGTCTAAGAATCCCCCAACAGATACCCACTTAGTTGTTGTGCCCAAGACTTGGCCGTATGGTTGACACTAGCCTCAGATGATCTAATGCTTTGTCTATCCTTGCCTAAGTGTCTGCTAGATCTCAGGTTCATAAGCCTTGTGTACAAGTCCAAAATTTCCCTTTGTATTGCTCAAACTCCTTTGGAGCTCTTTGGTTTTCTAGTCCACCTGAGGGTCAAAAATACTATATCCACATATCAATGTACTCCCCATGAGCTTTCCAACAAACCCAAAATCACAGCAAACGGATTTTGTATAAGAAAGTTATGCCATTTCAGGGCTCTCGGGATTAAAACATGGAAACAGGATCTCTCTGGGAGCTCAAAACAGGCGATACGATACCAGATTTTCACGATACGATACCTTTGTCTTACATGATACCACTTTAGACGATACCACCTTAGACAATACGATATCTTCGGGATGATTGTGATCGCGATACCAACTTCCATGATACGATACTGGAAATGGTCACGATACGATACCTCTGAGTTGCACGATACGATACCAACCTCACGATATGATACCAGTCTGTAAACGATACTATACCATTTCACTTCATGCGATATGATACCGAAAATCAGACGATACGATACAGACTCTTTGCACAAAACGACACAAAACGACCGAACGATAGGATACCAAAACACGAGGCAATACAATACCGAGTTGGCGATACAATACCAACTTTGCTAGTGATACGATACTTGTGCAAGTGGCGATATGATACCACTGTCATGCACGATACGATACCGCTTGGTTGACGATACGATACCACAAGGTGCACGATAGTATACCACCCAGGCGACCGCGATCGCGATACCAGCACTTGATGATACGATACCAGAATGGTATTGTGATACCTCAAGTGGGCATGCATGATATGATACCTCGACAAGTATCGCAATACATGGGAGTTTTGGTATCGCGATACCAAAACTCGACCGAACATGATACTTGAGTTTTTGACACCCAAATTTAGAATTTTTTGCAAATATGTGTACCTCGGGTTCTCCTTGTCACTCCTATATGCCGGTAGATGCCAGGGCACCCTCCAAACTCACGATACCACCGTCGCGATACCAGATGTAGGTCGCTTCAGCCCGCATGATACTGATTCTAATTTTTTGGTGTTTTGAGAGTTTTGCAAGTGGGTTTCTTCAGCGTTTTTAGCTCTCAACTCCCCTGCGCTTCTTCCTCACAGCCACAAGTGAAAAACGAGGTGCAGATATAGTCCAAAATGAAAAAAATCAGAGAATATGAAGAGGGAAGAAGATGGTGATGATGATGAAGATGAAGAAGAAGAAAAACTCAGAAATTGAACTGAAAATGGTGATTTTTTTACCTTCCAACATCGCTAGTCTACGTCTTACTATCACACGCTCGTCCTCCAAGCTCTCTCCCCAGCAACGACACCAAATTTGGTGTCACTCTGGAACAATGACAAGTAACAACGTGAGGAGATACACCTCATAAATTTCAATCCGTGGAGACGTGAGGGCCGGTATGAAGACGTGAGCAAGTGATGGCACAAGTGCGTGACAGAAAGCACACAAGCATGCACACACATACACACACACGCGCACAAAGTAAGAGCAAAGAGTGGAACAATGGAAGGACTTCGATTACAATAGAGCTCTCTTACAAAGCTGAAATCTACAACAAGCTAACCTCAAAGATGAGCTCTCCAGCCCTTTTTATAGTTTTTTGGGTGGTTTTGGCCCTGTCCAGACCTAGTGTCCGGCCTAGTTAGAAAATAGGTTCCAAGGCTTATTTGGGGGCTCAAAGGGAGTCTAAAAATTATGAAAATTGGTAGGATGATAGTTCTAATACTCCTCAAGCTTGAGGACTCCTCGGTTTGAAAAAACTGGAGTTGCAAAAATGAAAAATGGTATTTACAATGGTTTTTAGTGATAAAAATAACTATTTTTATAGGAATTTCTTCTGAAAATTTGACAGGTGCTTCTTGGAGCTCCCTACTTGCTCCCTATTCTTATGTTTCCACTTCCTTGATGCGCTTCCATGCTTTTTCCTTAACCTTGAGTGTGAACATGTGTGTATTTGTGTGTGTGTGTGTCTATGTGTATGTTGTTAAACGCGGATTTGCCATCAAAGACGCGTTTAAGCTCTTTTTGGGTTCTTGGGAGTGGAAGGGATCTGAATAATCAGAGGCCCTATACTTGATTTTCCCAATTAACCACTCACACCACAATACCGTAATGTTAAATCTCTGTTAACACAAATTACTATCAATACTCTGATTCGTTCTCTCACTGATTTCTAACTCGTACACAGATTAAGACTTTCTCAGTAACCGACACACAAGGTAAACACTACCGTAACACAGACTCATAGTAATTAACTTAGCGGAACAGTGATTCAATACTTAACTTACTGTAAGCACTATCATAACACAGTCTTTACCATACAGGTGCAAATAATCAACAGAGACAAAAGAGACACAGTATTACTCAGAATCGTCAAAACGCAACACAACGGAACTCCACAGACGTCTCGCCTAGACAGATAGTCTGGCGATTCTTCTGGTTGTTACCGAAGCATCCTTTCATTGATTTATAAGTAATTACAACTCCACGCAGTGACCTTTCAGTTCGTGCGGAATATGAAAAGAGACATTTTTACAATTGCCAATCCGGCGGCTTACACTGGCATGCACGGTGGGCTTGAACCCGCAGGTATACAAAATTTTTATGGCTCATCAACTATACCTTGAAGGTACATTGTTCTAGCTAATTTAAAAGTCCGGGAAATTTTCTTTTTCAAGGAATCTAACATCTGTTTCAGGTTCTCTGGTTCTACTAGCTGAGCATCAATATGGACAGAACTTAAAGAAATTACTTGGCTCATCAAAATTTCTGCCTGTGTTTGCAGAAAGGCTTCTTGCAGATAAAAGGCATTTGATAGAGCTGCATCACGGTTCACTTTCATATCTTGAATTTGTTTATCAACTCTAGATAATCTGTCTACTTGAGCTCCCAATTGATTCTCTCTTCTCTCCAATTCTGGATTTTGAAATTGGATGGTCCGGTAGTAAGCATCTCTTTCTCTGCGAGTACCTGTGACGTCCTTCTGAAGTTGAGCTACCAAAGTCATCTGCGTTTTAAGAGCAGAATTGAATTCAAATAAATTGGCTTTTGCTCACTCAAGTTGTTCATTAGTCCTCTTAGCCAAATCGGCCATCTCCTGTCCTCGCTGCACGACTTCATCTAACTGTTGGTCTATTTTAGATACCCGAAGAGTCTTTGTCATTTCGGTTGGACACACTCAGAGAACTAGATGAGCATTGCTAGGAACATTTTCTGACTCTTCAAGAAGTGCAATTGCGGCAAACTCGTACACATGATCGGTATCTTAAAACTCTAGTTTTTACGGTGGGGCAACTTGTGCTCTTTTACAATGCTAAATCAAATCGTGCGGCTGGAAAATTCAAATTACGATGGTTTTGGTCTTTACCGGATTACTGAACAAGTGGGCCCAGCTACTTTTTGGTTGACTACTTTGACCGGAGTTCCTCTTCCTAAAGTGATAAATGGTTCAAAGTTGTGGCCGTACCATCAAGCACCTGATTCGCACTGAAGTGTTCTGCGGTTGCCCGCATATTTTTTTTTTCTTTTTCTTTTTTCTTTTCTTTTCCCTTTTAGTTTTGTGTTAGTTGCTTAAAAACCATAAACTCCTCGTTTTGCTACATCATCATAAACTCCTCGTTTGGATACATAACCATGAATAATCGTCGCCTTTTGTTATTGATTCTGCTCATGCATGCACACCGTAGTTATGAGGTTATCATCTCAACATTGCACGATGATTAGCATTTTTTATCGCCTCCCATTACCAAGTATCTACTTAATCTTCTTCTTTCTACTGTTAATCGCTATTGTGTCTGCGTGTTTTGTGTGCTTGTGCTTTTTGTAATCACTGTGCAATTGTGTTCTTGTGCTCTTGTGTACTCCTCATGGAAGCCCCGGCAAACTTTGCTACCTTCCGTGATGGACTCCCTCCGGATGTGGGTGAGTTCTTGAGCATCCGTGGGTTGTCCAATTTCGCTGAATCGCCTTGGCAGTCAGTGGAATGTCACCCGTTTTATGCCCAAAGTATTGCTGCCATCGCTGCCACACCTACTATGGAGCAGAGTTGGCCAATTACTTCCTTAGCATCTAGGGTAGTAATCACCTTAGAATCCTTTGGTGCAGCGTTCCGACTCTCTCCGGAAGGACGAGAGAATGGCCCCAACCTTCCAATAGCAACAATGATTCAATTTTTCCCCAGGTACTCTTCGAATGAGTACGCTATACTATGTCGCCCCGAGCCCGAAAGAACATCTTTACAATTTTTAGTAGCCATATTAAACTTGCAGAAACGTACATATGGGATTTCTTGCCCATTCTACTCCGTAATTGATATGGCTACTAGAGAGCCTATCAATTTAGCTTCCTATTATTTCTAGCGCATTCACCGTGAATGCGTTACGGTCATCAAGCAGGTTAACAAAGGAGATATGCCGCGTTCCCGTCTTCCGCACATACTCCCTTTTTTGTTTCCTACCCTCCAAGCAGCGCAACCACCACAAAGAGGTCCAATTTTATATCATGAGGAATCTACTCAGATACTTGAGATGATGAAGAAGATGATGAAGAACTCTTCCAGCTCCTTCGTCGCAAACACATCAGGATAAGTTCGTCGGACAATCAAGTGCAAGGGTATGTCGCTGGAAGTAAAGCAGACAAAAATGAAGAAGAAATTTTCCACGACACGGCGACATCGATTCACCATGATTCCTTTGGTCAGTCATCTCCAACCCACCAACAAGATCAGAGTATTACTGCTGATTCTAAAGACAGCTCTTCTAAGGAAGAATCTCAGCAGTAGTCCAAACAAGATAGGCAAGACGATCCGCAGATAATTGTTGCAAAAATTTTCCAAGAATTGATTACCGCAGTAGAGTCTGCCATTGCCCAACCTGATGTAACTACGCAGCTACTTACCAAAGCAGCTAACAATCTGCAACCCACTCCTCCACCCGAACCTACACTTAAACCCATTATTCCCTTTCCACCGATTGTACCTAAAGCACCAGATTCATCTTCCTCTTCAACTTACTGCTCTCCACCCAATTCCCATCAACTCCTGACAACCTCTTCATCTCAACCATGTCCTCCTCTTCCGGTTCCTTTGATTCCTATGATTACTGAACTAGCATCCATGGGTCATATGTTGATCCACTTGTCGTAACAACTACCACAGCAGATGAAGGAGATTACTAAGGAGATTACTGATAATCTCAGACATGAACTACAACATAAAGTTGATGTTTTAGAAGCGGATATTATTCCGTTGTAGGAAGTGGTAGATGCAATAAAAGCAAAGAATCATAATCTGCACTTCCAGATTCGCCAGCTTCAAGCACAGCTTGCTCAACAGGAAACAGTAATTAGTCAACGAGATGCTGCATTGGCTGAAGTAACAGTCAAAAATGATTTATTATGTGCTGCTGATGCAGAGATCCTGCTTTTGAAACAGTTAATCCGGGATAAGGAAGATGCTCGCATAGCACTGGGAAATCTGTTAGAAGAAACTTCTAAGTTATGGCCACGCGTAAACTAGGCACAACAACTTCCGTTGGAGCGATTGCTTCCAATCCATAAGCAAGCTTGAAAGGAGTCAGTCCGGTTGTTACTTTATAGGTAGTTCGGTATGCCCATAATACTGCAGGTAGTAACTGATCCCATCTTTTTGGTGATTCCAGAATCAGTTTACGAAGCATACTCAGCAAGGTCTTGTTGGTACTTTCAGCTAAGCCATTAGCACGAGGATAATACGGTGAACTAAATTTATGCAGAATCTGAAAAGTATGTGTTAGCACTTGAATTAAATTGTTAACAAAATGTGTGCCTTGATCTATCACAAGTTCCAAAGGTAATCCATATCATGGGAATACGTCCTTCATCAGACATTTTGCTACCGAAATAGCTGTAGTAGACCGTAAAGCCCACGCTTCTGCCCATCTGGTAGCGTAATCTGTACATGTCAAAATATAGCGATTGTTACTAAGGATTGCTGGAGGTGTAATTGGTCCAATAAAATATAGGGATTGTTACTAAGTGGAAGCTTGGTGCAAGGTGTGCACAAGGATAAGCTTGAAGCAGGTGGAGGTCTGGTGCAGAGGAGGCCGGCGGCAAGAAGACCTAGGGATATTTGGTATTTTGTAATTGAGTACTCTGTGGGATTGTGCACAGAAGTATTGGCTTGTATTGTGCTTCAAACATTGTAATTGTCTTACTGTGATCAATCGGCAGAAGCTTCCAAGGTGTATTTTCTCTTCTGGTCTTTTCCTGTTCTCCTACAAACCCTCAAACTCCTTCTTGTCTAAGAATCCCCCAACAAAATTTGGCACGCACGGTGGGACTTCCAAGGAGATTTGAGCTTAGGAGGAACCAAGTGCAAAGTATAGCAGAGGTCACGTGTCTGCAATGATACTTCATCAACCAAAAGGTAAATATTCTTATCAAGTGTCTCATATTAAGTGGGCTATGAGCTGCTCATGACCGCAACCCGGTCCCAAACATTGAGGGTCACCTGCAAGCAAACAAGAAGGAAGGTTGTTAGAAGATCCTCCAGTCCATTATCTTCAACCTCATCAGTCAAGAGCATGGCGGGACAAGTAGACTTGGAAACCTTACTCTCAAGATTAAATATAAAGTTTCCTTCTTTCAAAGGCCTAGCTCAGGAGGATCCGGATGAACACATTAGAAGGTTTTTGGCACTTTGTAAGACTAGAGGCTTAATGGGTAGGGAGGATGCCTTTTTTATTCTCTTCCCTGCCACATTAGAGGGATTAGCAGATAAGTGGTTCAACCAGTTTGCTGAAAACCATTTTTACCACTTGGGATGTGATGAAAGATGCATTTAAAAATCAATTCCAGCATGGCAACACTGCGGAGATCATCATAGAAGAACTAGAAAATTTGAGATTGGGTCCAGGCGAAAAGTTCCCAGAGTTTGTGACTAGGGCCAAAGCACTAATGGCTAAATTGCCAGATCCACCACATGATTTCTTTGTTAAGAAATGGTTAGCTAAGCCCCTACCAGTGGCCACTCAATGCAAAATAAAGGAATTTGTGTTACCTACAGCCTCCATAGAGGATTTCATCAACACAGCCACATGCTTGGAGCAGATAAGGCACCAGTATGGTGCAACTTCTTCCCAACCAACATATGGTACAGAAATGGAGGATCCCGCCCCCCCCCCCCTCCCTCCCCCCCCTGTCCCCCCCCTGCCCCCCCCACCCCCCAAATTTTATTTTTAATTTTTATTTTATTTTTTTTCTTTTATTGTTTTCTTTATTATTCCATTATTTTTATTTTTTTAATTTTTTATTGTATTATTTATTTATTTTTATTTTTTAGTATTTTTTTTGTATAGGCGTTCGAATTTAAATTGATAAAATATATATATATATATATATATATATATATATATATATATATATATATATATATATATATATATATATATATATATATATATATTTTTTTTTTTTTTTTTATTATTATTTTTTTTTTTTAATTATTTTTTATTTTTTATATATATTTTTTAATTTTTATGGCTCAAAGCTTTTGGCTCTGGATTGTGCCTCGGTTGGCCGTTTTTTACAAAAAAGGAGTCATTTTCATGTTTTTTGGCACCTCTGAAGTCAGTTTTTGACTTTATTTTTCCATATTCCTACTTTTTCTCTGACTTTTGGTCAAAACCCACATGTTTTGCACACATTTATCACCTGTTTTTATTTCCCCACATTGTCCCCATGGTCTATTCTCACCTCATCTTCCATTAAGTTTTTATGTTTCCCATATGTACCCTCTGTAGCTCTCTTGTTTGATCATTTTTCCCCTCTCCAAACCCCATAATCCTTCTCCCCATCCCTCCCTTTACCAATCTGCCCAGCCACATCCTTAACCCTACGGACCCTATCCCTCTCAGCCCCATCAGCCCTTCCTTCCCCATCCTTTCTACCCTCCCATTTTCCTCATTTGCTTTTCCATGCAATACATTCAACTCTTGGGTTCTTCTCTAGTGCTTGTTCTCTCCTGCTTTTGGTGGATTTGGTTGTTGCTCAGATGTGCTCCATTCTCCTGGTGTCCTATATGCTCAGCGTTTTGGCTGTAGCTCTTCGGGACGGAGAGCACATTAGGTGGTGGGCAACTGTTGAGCCCATAAAAGTCATGTTGATCAAAGTCAACTGTAGTCAAAGTCAAAAGGTCAAAGTCAACTAGAAAAAGTCAACAAGGTCAAGGTCAAAGTCAATTGGTGCAAAGTCAAAGTGCTAAGGTGCAGGTGTCAAAGTGCACAGGTAATGCACAATTAATTGTCCACAAAGGGTAAATTTGAGAAAGTGGGTTGCAGGTTGCAGAGGTATTTTCTCTAATTTCCCTAAAGTTCAAAGTGTGTTTTAAAGTGTTTTGGAAGGTTCAGGTGAACCCCCTCTTATGTGCAAAATTGAAGACTTAAAAGGAAATGTGAAGGTATGTGAAGCGACAGCGTACGCACAGGTGAAAGTATGACCCCCCATTAAAATTTTTTGGTTTTAGTCTAAAGTCACTACAGGAAAAAACAGTGAGTCGTTGGCTGCCACTTGTGAAGACAATCTTGGGTACATCAAAGTGAGCACCAAGATACCATTGCAGTTAAGAGCGTACGTGATTGACACACTCAAATCAAGGCAAGGACTATTCTTGGACCAATCTTAGAGTAAGCAAGAGAAGTATAGTCTAAGTGAAGCAAGAGAGAAAAGTGGAAGAGTCATCAGTATGCGACGCAGAGAAGTGGAAGTGCAAGGTGCATGGAGAGTGACTAAGGATTTGTGCAGAGAGTGCTAAGCTATACTCCCCCAAGGATCTCAAGGTCTCATTGCAGTGTGCGCTGTGCCGACAGAAGGTATTCACTCCTCCCCCTTTGTGGAAGCTTGGTGCAAGGTGTGCACAAGGATAAGCTTGAAGCAGGTGGAGGTCTGGTGCAGAGGAGGCCGGCGGCAAGAAGACTTTGGGATATTTGGTATTTTGTAATTGAGTACTCTGTGGGATTGTGCACAGAAGTATTGGCTTGTATTGTGCTTCAAACATTGTAATTGTCTTACTGTAATCAATTGGCAGAAGCTTCCAAGGTGTATTTTCTCTTCTGGTCTTTTCCTTTTCTCCTACAAACCCTCAGACTCCTTCTTGTCTAAGAATCCCCCAACAGATACCCACTTAGTTGTTGTGCCCAAGACTTGGCCGTATGGTTGACACTAGCCTCAGATGATCTAATGCTTTGTCTATCCTTGCCTAAGTGTCTGCCAAGATCTCAGGTTCATAAGACTTGTGTACAAGTCCATAATTTCCCTTTGTATTGCTCAAACTCCTTTGGAGCTCTTTGGTTTTCTAGTCCACTTGAGGGTCAAAAATACTATATCCACATATCAATGTACTCCCCATGAGCTTTCCAATGAACCCAAAATCACAGCAAACGGATTTTGTATGAGAAAGTTATGCCATTTAAGGGTTCTAGGGATTAAAACAAGGAAACACGATCTCTCTAGGAGCTCAAAATAGGCGATACGATACCACATTTTCACGATACGATACCTTTGCTTTACACGATACCACTTTAGATGATACCGCCTTAGACAATATGATACCTCTGGGATGATTGTGATCGCGATACCAACTTCCATGATATGATACTAGAAATGGTCAGGATATGATACCTCTGAGTTGCACGATACGATACCAACCTCATGATACGATACTAGTCTGTAAACGATACTATACCATTTCACTTGACGCAATACGATACCAAAAATCAGACAATACGATACAGACTCTTTGCACGATACGATACAAAAGGACCGGATGATAGGATACCAAAACAGGAGGCAATACGATACCGAGTTGGCGATACGATACCAACTTTGCTCGTGATACGATACTTGTGCAAGTGGCGATATGATACCACTGTCATGCACGATACGATACCGCTTGGTTGACGATACGATACCACAAGGTGCACAATAGGATACCACCTGGGCGACCGCGATTGCGATACCAGCACTTGACGATATGATACCAGAATGGTATTGTGATACCTCAAGTGGGCATGATTGATACGATAACTCGACAAGTATCGCAACGGCACCAAATTTGGTGTCACTCTGGCACAATGGCAAGTAACAACGTGAGGAGATACACCTCATAAATGTCAATCCGTGGAGACGTGAGGACCGGTATGAAGACGTGAGCAAGTGATGGCACAAGTGCGTGAGAGAAAGCACACAAGCATGCACACACATACACACACGCGCGCACAAAGTAAGAGCAAAGAGTGGAACAATGGAAGGACTTCGATTACAATAGAGCTCTCTTACAAAGCTGAAATCTACAACAAGCTAACCTCAAAGATGAGCTCTCCAGCCCTTTTTATAGTTTTTTGAGTGGTGTTGGCCCTGTCCAGACCTAGTGTCCGGCCTAGTTAGAAACTAGGTTCCAGGGCTTATTTGGGGGCTCAAAGGGAGTCTAAAAATTATGAAAATTGGTAGGATGATACTTCTAATTCTCCTCAAGCTTGAGGACTCCTCGGTTTGGAAAAAATGGAGTTGCAAAAATGGAAAATGGTATTTACAATGGTTTTTAGTGATAAAAATAACTATTTTTATAGGGATTTCTTCTGAAAATTTGATAGGTGCTTCTTGGAGCTCCCTACTTGCTCCCTATTCTTATGTGTCCACTTCCTTGATGGGCTTGCATGCTTTGTCCTTAACCTTGAGTGTCAACATGTGTGTATTTGTGTGTGTGTGTGTCTATGTGTATGTTGTTAAACGCGGGTTTGTCGTCAAAGACGCGTTTAAGCTCTTTTCGGGTTCTTGGGAGTGGAAGGGGTCTCAATAATCAGAGGCCCTATACTTGATTTTCCCACTTAACCACTCACACCACAGTATCGTAATGTTAAATCTCTGTTAACACAAATTACTATCAATACTTTGATTCGTTCTCTCATAGATTTCTAACTCGTACACAGATTAAGACTTTCTCTGTAACCGACGCACAAGGTAAACACTACCGTAACACAGACTCATAGTAATTAACTTAGCGGAACAGTGATTCAATACTTAACTTACTGTAAACACTATCATAACACAGTCTTTACCGTACAGGTGCAATTAATCAACAGAGACAGAAGAGACACAGTATTACTCAGAATTGTCAAAACAGAACACAACGGAACTCCAGAGAAGTCTCGCCCAGATAGACAGTCTAGCGATTCTTCTGGTTGTTACCGAAGCATCCTTTCATTGATTTATAAGTAATTACAACTCCACGCAGCGACCTTTCGGTTCGTGCGGAATATGAAAAGAGACATTTTTACAATTGCCAATCTGGCGGCTTACACTGGCACACACGGTGGACTTGAACCCGCAGGTATACAAAATTTTTACGGCTCATCAACTATACCTTGAAGATACATTGTTCTAGCTAATTTAAAAGTCCGGGAAATTTTCTTTTTCAAGGAATCTAACATCTGTTTCAGGTTCTCTCGTTCTACTAGTTGAGCAACAGTACGGACATAACTTAAAGAAATTACTTGGCTCATCAAAATTTCTGCCTATGTTTGCAGAAAGACTTCCTGCAGATAAAAGTCATTCGATACAGCTGCATAACGGTTCACTTTCATATCTTGAATTTGTTTATCAACTCTAGATAATCTGTCTGCTTGAGCTCCCAATTGATTCTCTCTTCTCTCCAATTCTTGATTTTGAAATTGGATGGTCCGGTAGTAAGCATCTCTTTCTCTGCGAGTACCTGCGACGTCCTTCTGAAGTTGAGCTACCAAAGTCATCTGCGTTTTAAGAGCAGAATTGGATTCAAATAAATTGGCTTCTGCTCGCTCGAGTTGTTCATTAGTCCTCTTAGCCAAATCGGCCATCTCCTGTCCTCAGCTGCACAACTTCATCTAATTGTTGGTCTATTTTCTTCTAACAGATTTCCCAGTGCTATGCGAGCATCTTCCTTATCCTGGATTAACTATTTCAAAAGCAGGATCTCTGCATCAGCAGCACATAATAAATCATCTTTGACTGTTACTTCAGCCAATGCAGCATCTCGTTGACTAATTACTGTTTCCTATTGAGCAAGCTGTGCTTGAAGGTGGTGAATCTGGAAGTGCAGATTATGAGTCTCTGCTTTTATTGCATCTACCTCTTCCTGCAACGGAATAATATCCGCTTCTAAAACATCAACTTTATGTTGTAGTTTGTGGCTAAGATTATCAGTAATCTCCTTCATCTGATGTGGTAGTTGTTGCGACAAGTGGATCAACATATGACCCATGGATGCTAGTTCAGTAATCATAGGAATCGAAGGAACCGGAAGAGGAGGGCGTGGTTGAGATGAAGAGGTTGTCAGGAGTTGATGGGAATTGGGTGGAGAGTAGTTAGGTGAAGAGGATGATGAATCCGGTGCTTCAGGTACAATCGATGGAAAGGGAATAATGGGTTTAAGTGTAGGTTCGAGTGGAGGAGTGGGTTGCAGATTGTTAGCTGCTTTGGTAAGTAGCTGCATAGTTACGTCAGGTTGGGCAATGGAAGACTCTACTGCCGTAATCAATTCTTGGAAAATTTCTGCAACTAATTATCTACAGATCGTCTTGCCTATCTTGTTTGGACTGCTGCTAAGATTCTTCCTTAGAAGAGCTGTCTTTAGAATCAACAGTAATACTCTGATCTTGTTGGTGGGGTTGGAGATGACTGAACAAAGGAATCATGGTGAATCGATGTCGCCATGTCGTGGAAAATTTCTTCTTCATTTTGTCTACTTTACTTCCAGTGACAGACCCTTGCACTTGACTGTCCGACGAACTTATCCTGATGCGTTTGCGGCGAAGGAGCTGGAAGAGTTCTTCATCATCTTCTTCATCATCTTCAAGTTTCTAAGCAGATTCCTCATGATATAAAATTGGACCTCTTTGTGGTGGTTGCGCTGCTTGGAGGGTCGGAAACAAAAAAGGGAGTATGTGCAGAAGACGGGAACGTGACATATCTCATTTGTTAACCTGCTTGATGATCGTAACACATTCACGGTGAATGTGCCGGAAATAATAGGAAGCAAAATTGATAGGCTCTCTAGCAGCCATATCAATTACGAAGTAGAATGGGCGCGAAATCCCATATGTACGTTTCTACAGGTTTAATATGGCTACTAAAAATTGTAAAGCTATTCTTTCAGGCTCCGGGTGACATAGTATAGCGTACTCATTCGAAGAGTACCTAGGGAACAATTGAATCATTGTTGCTATTGGAAGGTTGGGGCCATTCTCTCGTCCTTCCGAAGAGAGTTGGAACGCTGCAGCAAAGGATTCGAAGGTGATTACTACCCTAGATGGTAAGGAAGTAATTGGCCAACTCTGCTCCGTAGTAGGTGTGGCAGCGATGGCGGCAATAATCTGGGCATAAAACGGGTGACATTCCACTGAATGCCAAGGCAATTCAGCAAAATTGGACAACCCACGGATGCGCAAGAACTCAGCCACATCCGGAGGGAGTCCATCACGGAAGGTAGCAAAGTTTGCCAGGGCTTCCATGAGGCGTACACAAGAGCACAAGAACACAATTGCAGAGTGATTACAGAAAGCACAAGCACACAAAACACGCAGACACAATAGCGATTAACAACGGAAAGAAGAAGATTAAGTAGATACTTGGTAACGGGAGGCGATAAAAAATGCTAATCATTGTGCGATGTTGAGATGATAACCTCATAACTACGGTGTGCATGCATGAGCAGAATCAATAACAAAAGGAATCAGGTGCTTGATGATACGGCCGCAACTTTGAACCATTTATCACTTTAGGAAGAGGAACTCCGGTCAAAGTAGTCAACAGAAAAGTAGCTGGGTCCACTTGTTCAGTAATCCGGTAAGGACCAAACCATCGTAATTTGAATTTTCCAGCCGCACGATTTGATTTAGCATTGTAAAAGAGCACAAGTTGCCCCACCGTAAAAACTGGAGTTTTAAGATATCGATCATGTGTACGAGCTTGCCGCAATTGCACTTCTTGAAGAGTCAGAAAACTTTCCCAGTGATGCTCATCTAGTTCTCTGAGTGTGTCCAACCGAAATGGCAAAGACTCTTTGGGTATCAACTTCTAAGTTATGGCCACGCATAAACTAGGCACGACAACTTTCATTGGAGCGATTGCTTCCAATTCATAAGCAAGCTTGAAAGGAGTCAGTTCGGTTGTTACTTTATAGGTAGTTCGGTATGCCCATAATACTGCAGGTAGTAACTGATCCCATCTTTCTGGTGATTCCAAAATCAGTTTACGAAGCATACTCAGCAAGGTCTTGTTGGTACTTTTAGCTAAGCCATTAGCACGAGGATAATATGGTGAACTGGATTTATGGAGAATCTGAAAAGTATGTGCTAGCACTCGAATTAAATTGTTAACAAAATGTGTGCCTTGATCTGTCACAAGTTCCAGAGGTAATCCATATCGTGGGAATACGTCCTTCATCAGACATTTTGCTACCAAAATAGTTGTAGCGGACCATAAAGCCCACGCTTTTGCCCATCTCGTAGCGTAATCTGTACATGTCAAAATATAGGGATTGTTACTAAGGATTGCTGGAGGTGTAATTGGTCCAATAAAATCAAGAACCCATTTCTGGAAAGGTTCCAAAGGTAATACAGGTTAGAGGAAAGAAATGGCGTTGTAAAGGCTGTCCAGATCGCTGACAATTGTCACACTGTTGCACAAACTGAGATACATCTCTGTACATAGTAGGCCACGAGAGCCCACTTTGTAGAATTTTTCAGTGCGTTAAATCTACTGCAAAATGTCCACCGGAAGGTATTGAATGTGCCAGAGCGATAACCGAGTTTACTTCATGTGGAGGAATACAACGAAGCAAGATCCCAGTGTGATCCATATAGTACAACTGTCCGGCAATCAACCAGAATCTGCGACTGTAAACTGCAACTTTCCTACACATTGTAGGAGAAGTCTGGGGAGGAAGACATCCATCAGTAAGAAAGGTTAATAACTAATCATAGTAAGTAGGTGTCATAGTAGGTTCTCCAGATTCATCACTAGTCGATTCAGTAATGTAAATTGCTGGTGTGGTGTCATCAACACCGACCGGAGCTTCACCGGAATCCAACCGAGAAAGAAAATCTGCTAATGCATGGGCAGTGCCGGGTCGATGAATTACTTCGTAATCAAACTCTTGTAACAGTAGAACCCAACACGCTAAACGACCACCTAAATGTTGTTGCTGAACCAGATACACCAGCGCAACATGATCTACATGAAAGATGAATTTTCGGCCTAGCAAATAATGCCGAAATTTCTTTACAGAATATACCAAACCAAGACATTCTCTTTCAGTTACTAAATAATTCTTTTCAGCAGGAGCAAGCCTTCGACTTGCATAATAAACAGGCCTGAACCACTTATCAGTTTGTTGCATTAAAACACTTCCAATGGCGATATCTGATGCATCTACAAAAACATGAAATGGGCATTCCCAATTAGAAGGTTGTAGAATTGGAACCTGCGTTAATAAGCCTTTTAGGCGATCAAATGCAGTTTGACATCCCGGGGTCCAATCAAACTGTCGAGGAGTGCTCGTTATTAGCCGATTTAGGGGTATTGCCAAATGAGCAAGCCACCGTAAATGTCGATCATGCCACCTGACTTGACCCATGAAGCACATCACTTCTTTCGGCTTAGTAGGCACAGGTGCTTCTAACACGGCTTCAACTTTGTCTGGGTCAACTTGTATGCCTTGTGCAGATACAATATGACCAAGGAGCTTGCCACAAGAAACCGCAAAGACAGATTTGGTGGGGTTCAGGCAGAGTCGGTATTCACGACATTTCTCAAAGCAACACCGTAAATGATACAGGTGTGCTACCATCTTACCGGATAAAGAGAAATCATCTAGATATACTTGCATAAAAGAAGTGAGATGGGGTGAGAAGATTTCCTGCATACATCGTTGAAAAGTGCTAGGAGCATTTCTTAATCCAAACCACACGACTGTACAAGCTAAAACACCCCAGTTGATAATGAAAGCTATTTTCGGTATGTCTTGTTCAGCCATTCTGACCTGGTTATAACCACTGTAGCCGTCCAAAAAGGAGTATATCTCATGTCGAGCTACTCTCTCTAACATTGTGTCAAGAAATGGAAGAGGAAATGGATCAGGCACCGTGGCCGCATTTAGTTTCCGGTAATCTACACAAATTCCAAGCTACTTATTTTTTTAAGGAACAATAAAAATCGGAGATATCCATTCAGCATGTTCGCTTGGTACGATGAATCCGACCCTTAGTAACCTATCAAGCTCTTCCTTGACCTATGCTGCATAGTTGGGATTCATCCGATAGCTTGGTTGTTTAATTGGTTTCGCTTCTGGTTTAAGAACGACCCGATGTTGATAGATGCGAGGGTCCAAACCTTTCATATCACGATAATCCCAAGCAAAAACATCAGAGAACTCACAAAGAAGCTAGATCAAATCTGCTTGAAACACTTCAGACAATCCTTCCTTTATCTTGACAGGTCGCGGATTTACTTCATCTCCTAAATTATAGGTGATTAACTGATCTTCGGGAACATAGAATTGACAAGGTTTCCCTGGATCGTCAGCTGATTGTAAAAGTTGTTGTAGAGCGGCTTCATTCCTAGCAAGAGTATCTTCTGTCTCTACTTCTTCGGTCATAGGCACCACCGTACAGGCTGCCGGACTCCAGTTATCGACAATAGATTGCAGATCCACAGTCCCTAAGGAAATCAAATCTATGTTATTCTTCAAAAATTCTTCTTCTTCATCATCAGATAAACCATCTAACATGTGGACTGGTTCTGCTACATAAGGTCTGGCATGTAGTTCACAGGGCTGAATAACATCTAGTTTGACAACATATTTACGGTGGTTGTCCTTAAAAGTAAGTTCCTGTGCTGACCAATCATGTATAACCTTAGCTTGTTTCAACCAGGGTAGGCCGAAAAGAAGATTATAATCGAGACTGGACTTCGATAGTTCTAAAACTACGAAAGTCATCTTAAACGTTGTACCCTGCAAAGTGATCGGGACATTTCGTACGAGTCCCACCAGATGGAATCGGGATTGGTCGACCATTCTAACAAAAAACTGGACAGGCTCCATTTGGGTCCACCCTAACTTTTTACAAAGTGCTGCAGTGGCTATGTTTACACCGGAACCACCATCAATTAGTACTTGAGTAATCTTGTGATTTTTGTACCATACCGTAATTAAGGGGACCGAATGATCCACCGTAGAGTCAGTTTCCGGTTGTAATGTTGTCGTCGCTGGAATGTAGGAAGATCCAGGACTGAGCTGTTGCTGGAATTGCTGCCGAACTCCCGGCACTAGTGCAAGTAACTGTCCAAGAGGAAGAGTAATGGATGCCTTAGATAAAATTTCCCATGCCTGATCTGTGTGAATTGTACTTTTTACTAGTTCTGATGATGATTCTCCTATACTAGTGTAGAGTCTTGTTCCTGCGATCCTTCCTTTGGCAGCGGAACTTGTGTCACCGGAATTGGATCTGGGAACACTATAGGCTCTTTGGTGGTCCATTGGCTAGCTTTGTTATATATTCTCTGTTGTTCACGGATGCCTGGTTCAAACACCTCAGCTGCTGGTTGCAGCTGTTTATCGGATCTTGTTTGAACCACTGCTGCTTGAGTTTCCACTACTGAAATATAAACCATATTGGTCATTGGGTTTTGACGCTCTTTCTTCCTCTGATCATATTCGACTGCATCCTTACAGAATCTTCGAATGTGACCAAGCTCACTGCAAAAATGACAGCGAGGGGGTGGCAAAGAAGGTCCTTCCTGCGATGTACCTGTTTGCCAGCAATTTGCATCGTAGTTAGTATTCCTCTGTCCCCGATAATTTTTGTATCCTTGCTGCTGGTTGTTTCTCATCTGAGGTGGTACATAGTGGATGGCAGGCTGCCCTAGTTCTTGTATAATGGCATTTACAGTTACTAGTCCCTGCACTTTGGCGTTATATGCACAATTTTTGGTGGAATGTCTGGTTGTATTGCAGATAGCGCAATACATCTCATTGAGGGCACAGGTGGCACTGGTATGCCCTTGATTCTTGCACTTGGGGTAGTACATGTTGTTGGAGAAACACTCACTAATTGGACATATATTTGAAGGTCAAATCTTAGGAAGAAAACACCATGCCTATGTGAAGGGACAAATTCACAAGTGTATCATATTTGTAAAGTTAGTTCACTTTAGTTCTAGAAGTTTTTTAAAATCACGAGAATACGAAAATCTATATAAGTTAGTTTGTATCAACTGACGCGGAGAGAGAGAAAAAGAAGAAGTAGAAGAAGGAGTTCATTTTATACAACTAAGTATAGTCGGGCTTCTCTGAGTGAGAAAGCATCTGTAAAACTTCTGAGTTTTCATAGCTATGAGAAAGAACTGAGTAAAGTTCTGTGTATGAGTCTCTCTCCATCATCTCCATGCTTGCCTACTGTGTGATGAATTCAAAAGTTCAAGTTTTCTGAGCAATTTGATGCCTGGCATCGAATCTTGGCTGATAAGTCATTTTTTCATTCTATGTGTGTTAACTGTTGTTGAATCTTCTAAAAATATGAAGTTTGTGGAGCAACTCGATGCCTGGCATCGAGTTCCAGCATAAAATGGATGCCCGGCATCGACTTCGAGCATATAAGTCATCTTCTTCATGTGTGTGTAAAATAGAGTATTTCTGGTGCAGAAAAATAGCCAAAAAAAGCCCAAAGTCGATGCCTGGCATCGACTTGGACTGAAATTCGATGCCAGGCATCGAGTTTTTTATTTTTGTACACCAGGAATACTAAAACAGGCAAAGTTTCTAATTTTGGAAGGTCATACAAGGTCATCTTGTGAGGGCCATAACTTGAGTTCTAGAGATTCCTTTGATGCATATGATATCTTGTTGGAAAGCTCTACGCTTCTAGTTTCATCCTTTAAAGTTTCATGGAGAAATAATTCTTGAGATTGGAGTAATTAGCAAAATACTGAAGGTATGTCATTTCAGTGACTAGGAATTTCTGTAGAAGCAAAGTTCTCACTTTAGGCTATCATTTCTCAAAGTTTGGAGTGGCAATGAGTTAATGGTGACCATAGAGGTGTTCTAGTGTCACATTAATTCATTTCTTGTGGTGTTTCATACATCAACAAGTGGTATCAGAGCAGAAAGATTCTCGAGAGCAGAAGACGACAAAGGTACGAGAAGTTTTGTAAAGTTTTCCATTAAAGTTTGAAAGGTGAAGCATTTGAAGACACAAGGCATCAAAAGGTTACTTCAAAAGTATCCTCATACACAAAGAACTTCAAAAGGTATTATCCTTTATCCTTTAAGCTCACAGGTTGCAGCAGAAGAAAAGAACTATGGCAGATCATATCTCCATTGACAAACTGGACAGAGATAATTACCCCGCATGGGTAATGAGAATGGAAGCCTTACTTATGAGTAAGGATCTCATGGTATATGTAACAGGTGAAGAAGAGAAGCCAGTATTTGAAGATGAAAGCCGACCAAAGAAAGAGGAACTTGATGCTTTAAAGCATTGGCAGAAGAAGGATGCAAGTGCAAAAGCATACATCTACAATACAATCTCTGATCATTTGCTACCACACATCAGAGGATTGGAATCATCTGAAGATATATGGAATGCATTGGAGTATCATTTCCAAAGTACTACTAAAGCACGGAAAGCAAGTCTATGGTCAGAGTTTACAACATTCAAGAAGAAGCCAAGTCAAACCATTAGTGATTATGTCACTAAGATGAAGGATCTAGCAGATAGTCTTGGATCCATAGATGAAGATGTTGAAGATCACAGATTGATTGCTCAACTACTTGCAGGTTTGAGAGGGGATGAAAGGTGGAAACCTTTTGTCTTATCAACAGAACTTTCATTAAATCATTATGTTCCAGACTTGAACCAGTTGCTTGGTTTGATGCTCACATATGAGCAAGACTTGAAGGGAGATGGAGATAAAGGACAAAGTTCTGCAATGTACATGAAGAATAAGAAGAAAGGAGATAAAGGTAAAGCAAAGGATGAATAGGAGTCTAGTTCTCAAGCTTATTATGCAAGAGGTAAAGGCACTGGTAGAGGAAGAGCAAGAGGTTTTGGAAGAGGTAGAGGTAATCAAAATAATAACAAGAAGGCTTGCTGGATCTGTGGATTGAGTAATCATTTGGCTCATGACTGTTGGCACAATCAACAAGGATCAAACCAGAATCAAAACAACAATAGCAGAGGTCGAGGTGGAAGATATCAAAGTAATTTTCAGAGAGGTAGACAAAGTCAAAGAGGAGGCTACGGTAGAGGTGGAGGAAGAAGTTGGGGACAAAATCAATCCTACAACACCACCTACTACAACTATGCAAATGACACACAGAATGAAAGTCATACATCATTGATGATGAACTCAATCAACACATCAGATAAAGAAGATCTAAAGGTATTTTACATTGACTCTAGATGTTCTAATCATTTGTCAGGAAACATAGAATTGATGTCAGAATTGGAAAAAGGCATTTCTAGTCATACTGTTCAAACAGGTGATAATACAAGACATAGTGTACATTCAATTGGAAAGGTGAAATGTAAGAGTGGAGCAAATTTGCTAACCAATGTTTTGTATGTTCCCACAATACCTAAAAACTTGATTAGTGTGGGACAGATAGTTGAAAAAGGTTTTCAAGTCAGGTTTACAAATGAAGGAGTTTTTGTGGAAGATCCAGAGAATGGATATAATCAGATTGTCTCTGGTAAGAAAGAAGGTAGACTCTTTACTTTAAGAGTGCAAGGGAACATTGGTCAAGCTTTGCTCACACATGGTGAAGCAGTGATTACAGAACTTGATCTCTGGCATAAGAGATTAGGTCATTTCAATGAAAGAGGAATTAAAGCTATGGTTGCTAATCAGTCTGTACTAGGATTACCAAATGTGCAAAGTCAACATATGGTTTATAAATGTGAAGCATGTCAAATGGGTAAAGCACACAGGTTACCATTTCAAAAGAAAGGATTCAAACATGATGGAGTACTTGAGCTCATTCATACAGATGTATGGGGACCAACAAAAGAAGGATCTATTAGTGGCTCAAGGTACTATGTTCTTTTTATTGATGATGCTACAAGATGGATAACATTATATGTTTTGAAGGAAAGATCAGAAGTGTTTGGAGCTTTCAAGCATTTTCATGCATATGCAGAGAGAGTCACAGATCAAAAGCTTAAAAGACTGAGGTCTGATGGAGGGGGAGAATATTTCTCCCAAGAGTTCAATGATTATCTTTGGAATGCAGGTATTAAGAGAGAAATAACTTGCAGGTATACACCACAACAAAATAGTGTAGCAGAAAGAAGGAATAGGACTTTGGTTGAGTTTGCTAGAGCTATGCTAAAGGAGAAGAATTGTCCAAATTATCTTTGGGCTGAGGCTGTAAATACAGCTACATATCTTGTGAATAGATTACCATGTGCAGCTCTGAATGGAATGACTCCATATGAAGCTTGGTGGGGTAAGAAACCAACACTAGATCATTGTAGAGTGTTTGGATCAATTGCATATGCTTATGTGCCATCACAGCTTAGGCATAAACTTGAACGAAAGGCAGAAAAATATGTGTTCATTGGTTATGATGAAAAGCAGATGGGTTACAGATTGTGGAATCCTCTAACCAAACAATTTATTGTTTCTAGAGATGTTACATTTGATGAACAGAAACGTTGGTATGCAGATCAAAGTAATACAGCTGAGGAATTTGAAGAAGAGGTAAGAAGATGTGAGAAAGGAAAATCAATTGTGCAGGTGAATAGAGATGAAGACTATATGCAAGCAAGTACATCCAGAAGTGGATTAACAAGAAAGAATGAAGAAGCTCCTATATTTGATGAAGAAGTGTATCCAGACACATATGAAGAATGTGAACCAAGAAGGTCAAGCAGGACTAGAAGACAACCAGAAAGGTATTCTTATGATACTTCTTACATAACTCAGAAGAACTATGCATATATGGTCAAAGATGATGAAGAACCTCAGAACTATGATGAAGCTAAAGGTAAGAAGCAATGGGAAGAAGCAATGAAGGAAGAGTTCAATGCACTGGAGGAGAACAAGACATGGGAACTTGTTCCTAAACCAAATGGTAAGAAAGTTATTGGAAATAAATGGGTTTATAAAGTGAAGAAGCTTGTAGATGGAAGTATAGCCAGATACAAAGCTAGATTGGTGGTGAAAGGCTATGCCCAGACCTATGGCATAGATTATGATGAGACATTCAGTCCTGTAGCTAAGATGTCAACTATAAGGACAATCATTGCTATTGCAGCTTCAAAAGGCTGGACCCTAAGTCAATTGGATATAAAGAATGCATTCTTGAATGGATACATATCAGATGAGGTATACATGGAACAACCTCAAGGATTTATAGATTCCAGGTATCCAAATTTTGTTTGCAGGTTGAGAAGAGCATTGTATGGATTGAAGCAAGCTCCAAGAGCTTGGAACTATAGACTGGTGAAGTATCTCAATGATCTTGGATATCAAAGTTCAAAAGCAGACCCAAGTCTACTTATCAGAAGAACAGAGGAAGGTACAATCTACATTTGTATTTATGTAGATGACATTATAATCACAAGTACTTCAGATGAAGGAATCAACGAGGTAAAGAGATTACTTGAAAAAGAATTCAAGATCAGTGATCTAGGAAAGTTATCATACTTTCTTGGAATGGAAGTCACTTATACAGATCATGGCATATATGTATCACAAGAAAGGTATCTTCTAAATCTATTGAAGAAGTTTGATATGGAAAATTGCAGAGAAGCTTCAACTCCACTTGAAGTTAATCACAAGCTCAGTAAATATGATGGTGCAGAATACAAAGATATGAGGAAGTATCAATCTCTTGTGGGTAGTTTGATTTATGCTACACTAACAAGACCTGATCTTAGTTATGCAGTGGGAGTTTTGTCACAATTTATGCATTGTCCAAAGGACCCACATTGGATTGCAGGTCAGAGAGTTCTCAGATATATCAAAGGAACTATAAAGGAAGGATTATATAATCCTTTTACATCAGATTTGAAGTTGAGAGCCTACAGTGACTCAGACTGGGCAGGTGTAGCTCAAGCGTAAGCACCACCTCCTTTACTTGTCAATCCGCGGAGACGTGAGGACGGGTATGAAGACCACGAGCAAGTGAAGGCACAAGTGCGTGAGTGGAAGCACACGAACATGCACACACATACACACACACGCGCACAAAGTAAGATCAAAGAGAGGAACAATGGAAAGCTTAGATTGCAAAAGAGTTCTCTTACAAAAGTTCTATTCTCTAACAAGCTAACCTCAAAAATGAGCTCTCTAGCTCTTTTTATAGTTTTTTGACTAGTTTTGGCCCTGTCCAGACCTAGTGTCCGGCCTAGTTAAAAATTAGGTTCCAGGGCTTATTTGAGGGCTCAAACGAAGTCTAAAAATTATGAAAATTGGTACGATGGTACTTCTAATACTCCTCAAGCTTGAGGACTCCTCGGCTTGAACAAAATGGAGTTACTAAAAATAGATAATGGTATTTACAATGGTTTCTAGTGATGAAAATCACTATTTTTGTAGGGGATTCTTCTGAAAATTTGACATACACTTCTTGGAGCTCCCTACTTGCTCCCTTTCCTCGTGTGTCCACCTTTTGATGTGCTTCCATGCTTTGTCCTTGACTTTGAGCTTCAACCCTCCCCCCCCTCTCGAGTCTGTCGTCCCTGACAGACCCTTGTTGGAAGGGCTGTTCAGTGTAGTGCTTTGAGAGGTGGTGTCCATCCGTTGTATGAGCTGGTTCCTTGGATTCCAGCAAGAATGTGTCGTTGTGAGCTTTCAAAACTGCAAGTTGCTCAGAAGAGGTTGTCAAGAGTGATTTGGAGCAACTACTGGCTTCAATTTGCTTCCGAGATATGGATGTTGTTCCCATGATGTCTGCTAGCTCTTTTAAAGATGATGTTGAGAGCATTCATGCCAACTACTCATAACCCATAATGAATGATGGGTAAGTGTGTTCGTGCCTGGGTTGAAAAAAGTATGTGCCTTGTGCACGGCCTTGTAATGTAGCCCTACGCATGCTTACTTGGAAAATGCATTGGAAGAAGTATGGTGCAAAAATTGCGGGTCTTGAGCTAAGTGCTCAAGGGTATGCTGACGAAGAGGTTTCCTAAACTATCATGGTTATGGTGTTTCCAGAGTAAAGATACTTACCATGGCGAAGGTTGATGGATGTTTGCCTCTTCGTGTTGTACACTCGGCCTTTGGGATGGAACGTTGTTGATGAATGTCCATGTTGATTGTCCACTGATGAGATCTTTTGAGTGGTGGATCCCCTGTCCTCTTTTCAAAGCAACATTTGTCACTAACAATGTGCATTTCTGAGCTTGGGCTCATGCACGTTCACTTCCCTATATTGACACTCAGAGGAATATTGGACACGTGCCGGTTTCTAAGAGATTACCATGCTGATTGACATAGACCATTCACCAGTGCTACTGTTCCATACTGGTTCAGGAAATACTGAGAATTGAATTGCTTTATATTCCTTGGCAAGCAACATCGGGTAACTACACCAAGCTGAGTTTCACATATGCTCTTTAGCTCACCATATGCAGGAGTCTTCTCCTCCAGAACTACCTTTTGCAGATATCTCCTTGGATGCTCTGGTACATGAAGTAGTTAAGCATCACTCAAGTTGCGGACCTTCAAGATCTTCATTCCTACCATGGTAAGAGAAAATCATAGTTGTAGATGCCATGTTCATGCCAAATGCTTGTCCTCTACTAGATAAGGCAGCAATAATCTCACTGCTGGCCGAGACACACTGCGATCCAAATTGATAAATGCCTAGTAATCAACAGTTCCACCTTCAACTAAGCATGACTCATTCATGTTTCATAAGCCAAACCTGGGAACAAGCTCTCTCCCACTTTTTTTTTTTTTTTTTTTTTTTGGAAAAAAGGATATCACAAAACAAGAACACAAAAGTTAGTATCAATAGAAATGTTTGACATATGTCACTGTGCTCTTGTGCATGGGATTCTCAAGTGTGTCTATGCACGGCCGTGTAATGTGGCCCTATATTAATGCATACTTTGGAAATGCATGACCTAAATGGTGCAAAAGACAGGGTTGTGCAAGGAGCACATGGTTGTTGCTCGTTCGAGGCTTTCGATGTTATTTGTGGAGGTTGATGCCGACCTTGGTGGAGGTATCCATTGAGTCTCGAACTGATGTAATCCTCCTTATTGGAGTCCATTTTAGAACATCATTTGGCACTGTAGAGGTCACTTCAGGCGTCTTTCTCTTTGGATGCTTTCTGAACTGTGGTATCCAGTGTGGTTGATGCTTTGGTTCGGTGGAGGCTACTTGCACTTTTGGCTTCCAAACCCATATCCTTTTTGCATGTCTTCCTACTAATGTTGAAGAGCTGATTTGATCTTCCTTTGGTCTCTGTACGTGGTTCTTACCCTTTTCTCTTTTTGGCTTCTTTGTTGAAACCTTTTGCATGTGGGAGAACAAAGGTTGTTGTGGGTGTAGGATCTTCTTAGGTACCCACATCTGTAATTGCCCTTGTTGAGCTGCAGCTAACTTCTTAGGCACCCAAACTTGTTGGATATCTTGTGATGGAGCTTGTCTGAGCTGCTTCCTTCGTCTTCTGGCCTGGTTAGTGTGCATGGATGGGATTTGTGGGGGTAAGGCTGGTGGTTGCTCTCCTTTGCGTACCCAGATCTGCTTCCTGCCCGGAACCGCTTTTTTATCGAATGGTGTCTTTCTATTTGATGTAGCAGTTGTCGTGAACGGTTGTGTTTGCTTGTGTGGTGGGCTCACTACTGTGGCTACTTGAGTCTTTGGAGAAGAAGAAAGATCCACCCGCCTTCGAACCTGGTCTTCCACGATAGACTCCTTCTGCATCATAGAGCTTTTGACACATACAACATCTTCTTTCATATGATTAGTCTTGGAAGAACTAAGAGAGTGTGTGGTGCCATGATCTAGGAGCATGCAGTTCTCTAATTCTAATGTAATGCATTGTTCATGTACCCAAACTTGAAGAATTTGACTTCTTAGGTTTAAGTTAACTGCATGGTCATAGATCCAATCTTGACCCAAGACAAGTGGTTCTGTAAGGTTCTCATCTTGACATACTAGCGCTTTGACTTTCATTGGAACATCTTGAAGGTAGATGGGAAGTTCCACCTCGCCCAAACAAGGGGTTTCCACACCTCCCAATCCTATGAGATAAGCTTCTATGGGATTGATGTTCAACCCCAAGTCTTGGCAGTAGGAAAGTCTAACTGCACTACTTGCTGCACCTGAGTCAATCAATGCTTTCACCGTCCTTGCACCCTTCCCTTGTCCTATCTCTATGTTCACAAAGGGTCTTCGGTCAATGACCTGAGAAGTCGCAATGCCTGACTTTTGACACATATCCATGTGATATTTTGGGGCTTTTGAGTTGACATCTAGGCCTAATCGCCTTAACTTATTTCGCCTAATACGCTCTCTGGCCTCTACCTGTGCTTCTTCTCTCACTCTTAACTCTTCTTCTTTTCGCTTCTTAGCAGTGTTGAGTCTCATTAGCATATCCTCAGTAAGAGGTTCTTGATATAGCTTGACTCTGCAGCCACTAATATAGTTTGGCAAGATATCTCCTTCTAGAGTGGCCAACTGAACTGCACCACTAGTGGAAATTCTATTAATGATCATGGGTCCATATCCTCTTTTTTCCAACTTACGGGCATGTTGTTTTAGTGTGTATACCAACACTAGATCTCCCTCTTTCAATCCCTTATCCTTGATGTGTGCATCAAAGTATGCCTTCTGCCTCTTCTTTGCAGCGTAGATGCCTGCTGCCGCTCGTAGCCTCGTTTCACCCAAGCGTTCGAGATCAAAGATCCTAGAGGACAATTCATGCCCATTCCACTCATACTCTTGTGCTACTTTTAAGGCAGGGATTAAGAAATCTAATGGTAGCACAGCGTTCTGTCCGAAGACCATCTGAAATGGGGTGGCGTTGAGTACCGTTTTGTAGGCAACTCGATAAGCCCAAACAGCATGATGAAGTTGTTTGTCCCAATCAGAGCGTTTATTATTCACCAGTTTTGTCAATACGTTACAGAGGATCTTATTGGTACTCTCGGCTTGTCCGTTGGCTTGTGGATGATAGGGGGCGGATTTCTTATGTATCACCAAGAATTCTTGGAGAAGATTTTCAATGACTTCATTCAAGAAGTGTGTGCCTCTATCGCTCACCAACTCTATTGGTAGTCCATATCTCGTGAACACATTCTCGAATAAGAACTTAGCCGTAGTCTGAGCATCATTCTTTGTTGTGGCTTTGACTTCTACCCACTTTGTAAGGTAATCTGTGGCTACAATGATGTACTCTGCATGGGAGTTTCTAGCTGGAGGGTTAATAGGACCTATGAAGTCTATGCCCCACTTTGAAAATGCACGTCCTCCCATCATTGGCCTCAAGGGCATCTCGTCTTTTCTCACTGGATATTGTGCACGTTGGCATGTGTCACATTTCTTCACATAGGTATGTGCATCCATATGAAGAGTGGGCCACCAAAGTCCTGAGAATAGAATGGTCTTGATCACTCGGTCAGGACCAAAATGTCCACCTGCAACACCGCTGTGTGCAGTTTCTAAGACTTTCAAATAATCTGATTCGTGAACGCACAGTCTTAAGTAACCATCTTTGCCTCTTCGGTATAGGTTGTCTCCTACTAGGGCATAGCCTTGAGCCTCTTGCTCCATGCTTCTTCTTCTTGCTAGACTAGCCTCTTTGGGTAATTTTCCCGATCTCATAAACTCTACCAATGGAGCACTCCAATATGGAATTAATGACACTTGATAAAGGGTCGCATGCTCCAGTGGGGGTCTCTCTCTGCACCTTGGACAATTCTTAATCCACTCATGTATTTCTTTGTCCATGCTAGGCCAATACACTCCTAAACGCTTTAGATTCTGCAATGTTCGTTGTTTAGAATAGTGATTTCCTAGCAATCCTTCATGAGCTTGCTGCAACCAACTATTATGTTCATCATCCTCGACACAACAAGCTAATACGCCCTCCGTATCTTGTTTGTACATGCTTCCTGCTAATATGTGATATTTTTGTGATTTTACAATTTCTTCTTGTGATGTTTTCACATTCTTATTTGCAGGGCCAAAGGTTAGGATTGGTACCAACTTATTTGCCCATTTAGGAACAACTTCTAAATTGAACAGATAAGCATCGGGTAATTCGTCAGACACTCCTTGCGGTGACTCTCCTGAAGTGATGCGAGAAAGGTGATCTGCCCGAAGGTGGGTTCTACCTTTCCTGACAACAACTTCAAAGTCATATTCCATTAGTAAGAGGAACCATCTTACTAAGCGTCCAGTATTGCAAGGTTTATTGACCAAATATAACAAAGCTTGATGATCAGTGAAAAACTTGAACTTGTTGGCCAATAAATAGTGTCTAAACTTTTTCACAGCATATACCATGCCTAAGCCCTCTCGCTCAGTTGTGGTATAGTTCCGTTCAGCTGCAGTGAGCTGTCTACTAGCATATGCTATGGGCAAATCTAAGTTTCCTTCACTTGTGGGTTGTGCTAGCACACATCCTATGGCATGATTGGATGCATCCACATGGACATGGAATGGTTTATTCCAATCAGGAGTGGTGAGTATTGGTGCCGTGCACAAATGTTTCTTCAGTTCGTTGAAACAATTCTCGCATTCGTCGTTCCACTCAAAATTAGACAACAAGGCATAAAGGGGTCTAGCTATGATCGCGTACATGTGGATAAACCTACGGTAGTATCCACAATGGCCCATAAAGGCTTGTACCTCTTTAATATTCCTTGGCCTTGGTAGCTCCGTTATGGCTCGTACCTTATCTTCATCTGTTGAGATTCCATTCTTAGAAACAATATGACCTAAGATTTTACCTTGACGCACCATAAACACACACTTTTCTGGGTTTAGACACACTCGATATTCTCTACACTTGTTGAAGATTTGTCTGAGCTCAGGGATGTGAACCCTTCTTTCTTGGGAATGAGCACATAAATCATCCACATACACTTCTAAGCTCTTTCGCAAGAACTCTTTGAAGACATGACACATGAGCCTTTGGAATGTTGCAGGTGCATTGGTGAGCCCAAATGGCATCACCCGAAATGCAAAGATTCCCCACTCTGTAGCAAAAGCTGTTTTGTGTTGATCTTCTGGGGCAATGGCTACTTGATTGTAACCTGAAAATCCATCAAGGAAGCTATAAACTTCCTTGCCTGCAACACGCTCCAATAGGTGTTCTGTGATTGGAAGTGGATAACTATCTCTAATCGTAGCGGCATTAACTTTTTTAAGGTTAATACACACTCACAACTTCCCGTTCTTCTTGGGTACCACAACAATGGGGGACACCCATTCGGTATGCTCAATCTCATAGATGAATCCAGCCTCAATCAACCTATCAATTTCTTCTTTGATTTTGGCTGCATAGGTATCATTATATGTGTAGGGCTTCTGTTTGGTGGGCTTAGCATCAGCAGTCATGGGGATAGTATGAGAGAAAATTCTTGGATCTACCCCTTTCAAGTCTCTATAGTGCCATGCAAACACATCCCTATATTCCCTCAATAGAGCTATGAGCTCCATTTCTTCTCTTGCACTTCGGTCATCTCCTATATATGTGCATCTCTCTTCGTTCTCTTCAATGGTCACTACAATCTTCTTGGTCTTTTCTTTATTATCATATGATTCTCCTATGATGGCCTCTCTCTTAGGCATTCGTACCAAAATTTTGCGGTCGTCAACTTCATATTTCTTGAAGTTTTCTGGTACTTCAAACAATGATTCCTCCTTTTCTTGTTTCACTGCTTTTCTTTTCTTTTTCTTTTGACTACTCTCACTTCCATCCTTTGAGTTTACTGTTTTAATACTTGTGAGAGGTTCTTCTTCTTTCTAGGTGAACACTCCTATATCTTCTAGATAGTGCTGCTCTGAGTTAAAGCAACTATCCATCACAATAGACTCCAGATCATCGTCATTCTCTTCTTCTTCTATGACATCACTAGGGTCACATTCTTCTAGCAAGGGTTGACACATGAACACTGAGATATCATAACCCTCCTCATCACAATGAGGTGTCCACTGTTCCTCATTGACAGCAATGTCCATGGTGGCTAAGATTTCTGGCCAGCCATGAGGCTCAAACTCCTCATCTCGAAAGATCATCGGTGTGTAGGCTGGGTCTCTAACTGGTCTATCTCCTAGTGAAGTTCCTTCTTCCCTTGCCTTTAAACGTTTTTCCTCTTCCTTTGCGACTTTGCACATCCACAAATGAGTATCTTCATGCAGCCATGATGGATCACGTGAACTTTCAGAATGCACAGAGATGGAATCTTCTTTCACTTTGTGGATAGAATTCCACTGTAGGGGTGGTACATCTCTGAAGGTGTAATCCTTCAAATTGACCTTGGTGGTAACCCCTAAGTGCTGTAAGTACAAGGAGTTAGTTCCCCAATCCTGTACTATTTGCAATTGTCGTAGGAAGGGTCTTCTTAGGATCATCTCATAGACATTATTTTTCTCAAAGTCACATATAGCAAATGTGTGCTCAAACTCTACACCACAAGTGGTTAGAGTGATCCCTTCTAGCAATCCTAGAGGTCTTTCAAAATGACCATCAGCCATTTGAAGCTTCATTCTAGTTGGTCTTAATGTGGGCTTGCCCCATTGCTTCCACAAGGAGGTGGTCGCAATAGCAACACCAGCACCTGAATCTATGATTGCTTTGGTTGTGTAACCTTGGTAGGTGATTGGAAGATAAGTATTACCTTCTTCACCCTCACACATGTCCCCTATTTTGTCTAGAGGTATCTCTGGTACCCTTTGCTTAGAGCCTGCTTTTGGCATATTGGACTCAAGTTCTGGGACCTGATCCTTCACATGATTCCATAACTCAGGTTTTGCTTTGAGCAACTCTTCTACAGTGAGATGACACTGAACCTTAGTGTTCTTCACGACATCCGTGTTCCTTGGAACCACTGAGTCTTCATTTCTTACTAGTATTGTGGGAGCTCTAATCTGGAGTGATTCAGATTCCCATGGGCCTGGAAATTGAGGCAGTTCTCCTAAGGTATTAGATTCAAAATCTAATCTTTCGTCTTCTTGTTCTGCTTCATCTTCGTAAATAGATGGAATGTCTTGGGGAAATTGATCATGAAGATCATCAATCTCAGGAATAGGAGGGGAATTACCCTTCTCCTTGGCCCATTTCTCCTCTTGTATTTCCCGCAAGAACTCTTGAGAGTACTGTTGAATAGAAGGAGGTATTCCAGCATCCGTGGAATTAGGAACATAAGCTCCCCTTGGTGGTGAGCTTCCTCTTTCAATAACTGGTTGAGCCTGTGGAGGTAGAGAAACTTGTGGTTTGTTTACCAACTGCTCTAATCGTTCTAGTAAACCCTAGAAATGCAAATCCGATTTGATAGAGTTTGTCTGATTGAACTTTTGACTAGTCTCAAGTATGGCTTGAGCTTGTTCTACCATTTTCATGCACATTTTCATCCGTTCAATCTCTAAATCTGCTCTAGGGTAACTCTTTTCTAGGTTTGCCACTGTAGGCCCTTCTTCAAGTCGAGCCTGGTAGGCCTTGAACATCATGTCCAAGCCTTCTGGGGTTGGATCTGCAAGAACAGACCCTGGTTGCGGTCTATTTACAATGGGTGGTGGGGTGGGATGAGGTGGAGTGGATGGAGTTTCGGCATGCGAGGGGCTTTGAGATGCAATGTCTTCTATTTTTGTTTTCGCTTCTTTTAAGCTTTCTTCTAGTTCCGATAACTTTTTATTCCACTTGCGATTGACCTTCTCTCTGGTATCCTTCCATGTTCTTGTTTTCCTCTTACTAGGCTCTCCCGATTCACTCGACTCTGATTGTTCTACTGGTTTATCCTGTTTTAAGGCTTGTGCTCTAGTGACAGCTTGTATAGGAGCCACATTACTACTACTTGAACTTGGATCTGCCACTAAGCCTACCACATTAATGGGTGTAATCTTGGGTGCACTAGAGGGGTTTCTTGGACAATCTCTGGGGAGATGGTCTTTGCCACAATCAGGACAAAAGCCTCTATTGTGATAGCCTGTCCTTGACTCGGAGATGGTGGGTGGGGACAGTCACGAATGAAATGGTCACCATGACATCTGAAACAAGATCCTCTAGGGGCTTGTGGTCTCATTTGTCTCAACTGGGGCCTAGGGTTAGGATTTGTGTACATGACATTGGAGTATTCTGGCTCCCAATTTTGCTCCATAGGCGGTGCCTCATATTGATACGAGTAAATCTCACTATGTTCAGGTGACTCTGTGTAATAAGCATGTGGACTACCTTCATGGGAGTAGTCTGAACTATGAGCATGAGAGTCATTATCTGGTATCAATGGGGTTAGTGGCACCAAAGCTCTATTTGGATTTTCCTCTCCCACAGCATACTTGACTGGAATCACGTTGGCTGGAGCTGGTGGTTGGTTTCCCAAGATAGGTTGTGGCCTATATGGTACCTGATATTGCTGTTGTGGTCTATAATATGGCTGTTGGTATTGGTTCTGATACCTACCTTGTGGATAAGGTTGCTGATAATTCTGTCTAACAGCCTGCCTATTGTAGGGACATTCTTGAGCCGTATGGTTTGTGTACTTCCTTTCAATAGTACAATAGGGAGCATTCCTTTCTCTAATATTTTGGTTTTGCGTTGGGCATACGTTAGCCATGTGGTCACCTCCGCAAGTATAGCACCGATTCAATGGAGTGACTCTCTGTGTTTGTTTATTTTGGACTCCCAGCTTCTTGGCAACTTGCTCAGCTATCTCTTCTATTTCTGTGGAGATCTTTGAAGTATGACTAGTAGAACTATCTGAATCTTTGTAGAGTTCGGACAATCCTAACTCCTCACCCAAGTTATCTTCTATGTCTATGCACGTCCGCACACACTCTTCTATGGATCTAGGATCTTTCAAGTACACATATGATCTTAACTTGGTGCTCAGTAAGCCATCTAAGAACAAAGCCACTTGTTTGGCCGGAGTGGGTAACTCTAGAGCAGGGCATCTTTCTAGATACTGTCTGAATCTTCTACCTGCTAGTCGCACTGTTTCTTGGGGAGTCTGCTTGAAGCTGTGGATCAAGGATGATGTGTTATGCCTGATACCACTCTTGGAAAATTCTACAATGAATTCGTCTAGCAGTTGACCTATATCGTGATAGCTGCTTCTACTCAATGGTTGAAACCAAGCTAAGGCAGTGCCCTTAAGGGTCAAACCAAATGCCTCGTACTGGGTGAACCAGTCCTCAATTTGTTCGGCTCTCAGCACTTGTTTGTACTCGGCCACATGATCATAAGGATCCCCTGTCCCATCGAAATAGTTCTTCATTGCCTTGATCACTTGAATGGGTCTAAGGGTTCTTGGGTACTCTCGGGGTCTAGGCAATGGAATATCCTGTTCATCTCTTTGTTGCCTATGTGCTTGATGTCTCTCTCTTTCAGGTCTTTCATTTTCAAATCCTGCTCTATTCCTGCCCACGGTGTGTGCAAAACTTACCTCAGGTCTCTCTCTAGTTCTTCCTCTCTGGGCTTCATGAGCGTGGGATGATCCTACTCCTTGGAGGCCATGGGAAACATTGGATCTTGGTGGGGGGAAAATCAATTCATTCTTCCAAGTATATGCATGTCTATCATGTTCTGTTACCAAGAAAATTTTCTCTGATGTGTTATCCAGGTAGACAACCTTTCCTGGTATCTCTGGATCCTTGAACTCGTAGATGATGACTATGCCCAATTGGCTAGGTTGCTCTGGCTTGAATCTCCAAAAGGCTTCCTCTGTTTCTCTATTCAAAAATAGTTCTATGCTTTTCTTGTCTTGAGGGATCCAGTCTGGAGTGATCACTCGGGTCAAAACTGACTTGCCTCTAGGAGTCTGGGGTCCTTGTCCTATATTTCCTTGTTCTAGGTCTCCTATCTCATTCTCATGAATGATATTTCCAAACTCATCGGTCCTATCTGGTTGGTTGGTAACCACATACATGGTTCCTTCCTTATCAATGTATGAACCCTCTTCGAACTTGACCACCGGGTGTTCAAGTCCAAAGGATTGATCTGGATTTTTGAGTTGGACCACTGATCGCCTCAGACCATCCTCATAGATGCGAGCACCTAATTGGTTGGTCGGAATATATTCCAACTGTGTCTTATAGGGACCTTCCGGTGTTTGTAGATGGGCAGTCCCTGAGCCACCTGCAGGTTTTCCCATGCTAAAAGACATTTCTGAATCACTTGTGTCTGAACTTAGTAAAAGATCACCACTTAGTTGTTGTGTCCAAGACTTGGATGTATGGTTGACACTAGCCTCAGAAGATCTAATGCTTTGTTTATCCTTGCCTAAGTGTCTACCAGATCTCAGGTTCATAAGCTTTAGTCAAGAGTCCAAATTTTCCCTTTGGTATGGTTCAAAATTCTTTAGAGCCCCCTTGGTTCCCTAGTCCCACCTGAGGGTCAACTTCAAATTATCCTATCTCAAAATCAACGCGCTTTCCAACAAGCTATAGAGCTCAAAAAATGGACTTTGGATGAAAAAGTTATGCCAATTCAGGCTCCTGGGGGTCAAAACAGGCAAACAGGGCCTTTGGAGAAAATCGCGATTTTGTGAACTTTCAGAGAATCGCGATTTTGTGAACTCAGAAAATCGCGATGTTGAGCACAAAATCGTGTTTTTGAAAATCACGATTTTGAGCAGAAAATCGTGATTTGAAAATCGCGATGTTGATCACAAAATCGTGTTTTTGAAAATCGTGATTTTGAGCAGAAAATCGTGATTTGAAAATCGCGATGTTGATCACAAAATCGTGTTTTTGAAAATCGCGATTTTGAGCAGAAAATCGTGATTTGAAAATCGCGATGTTGATCACAAAATCGTGTTTCTGAAAATCGCGATGTTGATCACAAAATCGTGTTTTTGAAAATCGCGATTTTGAGCAAAAATTCGTGTTTTCACAGAATCGCCTTTTTCACAAAATCGTGTTTTTGGCATGAAAATCGCGATTTTGTCATAGAGAATCGTGTTTTTCTCCAAATCGTATTTTTCGCTGAAAATCGTGATTTGTGAGAATCGCGATTTTGAGCAGAAAGTCGTGTTTTTCACAAAATCGTGTTTTTGCTGAAAATCGTGATTGGTGAGAATCGCGATTTTGAGCAGAGAATCGTGTTTTTTGAAAATCGCGATTTTGAGCAGAGAATCGTGTTTTTTTGAGAAAAAACACAGAATCGCGATTCTTTTCAACCAACTTTTAGGCGGGAAAACTGAAAATCGTGATTTTTCAAAAAATTTTGAATTTTCACAGAATCGCGATTTTCATCACAGAATCGCGTTTTTTGGCGGGAAATTCAAATTTCTGAGCGGCGGCTATGGCGAGCTCCGTATGAGCAGAAAATCATGAAAAAAACACAGCACTTGCTCTCCCTTGCTTCTCCTAACTCCTTCCCACACAATAATGCATGAAAAATGGTATGAAGATGGTGAAAATGCACTAAAAAACAAGAATTTTCTATGAAGAAGAAGATGGAAGAAGGTGGAGATGATGATGATGATGAAGATGAAGAGGAAAAAACAGAAAATGAACTGAAATGACAGTTTTTTTACCTTCCAACGTCGCAAATCTACGATCTTACCATCACAACGCTCGTCCTCGAAGCTCTCTCCCCGACAACGGCGCCAAAATTTGGTGTAGCTCAAGCGTAAGCACCACCTGTAAGACAATAATTACGCAATATAACACAGGAGCAATAGCAGAGAAGATAACAGATAAAGGAGAATCTCAACAATTTTCTACTAGCAGCAAGTACAAAGATGATGGCGTTGTCCACCCGTGCGCTCTCAAGGTAGAGCTTAAATGGTGATCTAGACAACTCTAGATAGGGAGATACAAGGTAGAGGTATGCTGGCTCAACTCCGTGTCTTAGGTAGTGCAGAAGTCATGTATATATAGGATCATGGGTGGCCTGCCATGGACGGCTATACATGGGCGGTAGAGCGTGGGCGGCCACCGCCCGCGTAATTGCCATACACGGCTTAGACTGGTTGAACCGACCTAACAAATATAAATGATTTCTGACTCCGACAGGGAATATTCCCTTTACCATCACGCCGGGGGCGCTGCCCCCAGACCCCCACCAGGGGGCCCGCTGGCCCCCTGGGACCCCCCAGCCAGGGGGCCCGCTGGCCCCCTTGGATCCCCCAGCCGGGGCTGCTCACCGCTGCCCCGGACCCCACAATTGGGGACCCTGGTAACTCCCTTTCCTTATAATACCTTACATGGTCCAATATGACCTTCATCCAACATTCAAGTTGGGATTCCCATCAATTGGGTAATGCACGCTTGGCTTCTCCTCATAAAGGGGGCCTTACAAAATGTGCATACAATCATGAGGGGTAGACATTGATCATATACTAACACCACCTCCTTTACTTGTCAATCCGCGGAGACGTGAGGACCGGTATGAAGACCACGAGCAAGTGAAGGCACAAGTGCGTGAGTGGAAGCACACGAACATGCACACACATACACACACACGCGCACAAAGTAAGATCAAAGAGAGGAACAATGGAAAGCTTAGATTGCAAAAGAGTTCTCTTACAAAAGTTCTATTCTCTAACAAGCTAACCTCAAAAATGAGCTCTCTAGCTCTTTTTATAGTTTTTTGACTAGTTTTGGCCCTGTCCAGACCTAGTGTCCGGCCTAGTTAAAAATTAGGTTCCAGGGCTTATTTGAGGGCTCAAACGAAGTCTAAAAATTATGAAAATTGGTACGATGGTACTTCTAATACTCCTCAAGCTTGAGGACTCCTCGGCTTGAACAAAATGGAGTTACTAAAAATAGACAATGGTATTTACAATGGTTTCTAGTGATGAAAATCACTATTTTTGTAGGGGATTCTTCTGAAAATTTGACATACACTTCTTGGAGCTCCCTACTTGCTCCCTTTCCTCGTGTGTCCACCTTTTGATGTGCTTCCATGCTTTGTCCTTGACTTTGAGCTTCAACAGCAGGTAACCAGGATGACAAAAGATCAACTCATGGTTACATGATATACATTGGTGATAAGCTTGTAAGTTGGTGTTCAAAGAAACAACATACAGTAGCATTATCATCAACTGAAGCAGAGTACAAAGGACTTGTGGAAGCAGCTAAGGAAGTCATATGGATGCAGACATTATTCAAGAGCTTAGGCATTGATCAAGGTACACCTACAATACATGGAGATAATATGAGTTCACTTTATCTTGCAGCAAATCCAGTTTTTCATGCAAGGACAAAGCACATAGAGATACAGTATCATTTTCTCAGAGAAAAGGTAATGGAGAAGGAGATTGAAGTGGAGTACATTTCTACTAAAGATCAGTTAGCAGACATAATGACAAAGAGCTTGGATGGTGTGAAGACCAGTAGATTCAAAAGCATGGCAGGATTAAAAGAAAAGAAGATGATATGAAGAAACAGGGAATGTCAATTAGTGATTGAGTGGGAGCTGTTGGAGAAACACTCACTAATTGGACATATATTTGAAGGTCAAATCTTAGGAAGAAAACACCATGCCTATGTGAAGGGACAAATTCACAAGTGTATCATATTTGTAAAGTTAGTTCACTTTAGTTCTAGAAGTTTTTTAAAATCACGAGAATACGAAAATCTATGTAAGTTAGTTTGTATCAACTGACGCGGAGAGAGAGAAAAAGAAGAAGTAGAAGAAGGAGTTCATTTTATACGACTGAGTATAGTCGGGCTTCTCTGAGTGAGAAAGCATCTGTAAAACTTCAGAGTTTTCATAGCTATGAGAAAGAACTGAGTAAAGTTCTGTGTATGAGTCTCTCTCCATCATCTCCATGCTTGCCTACTGTGGGATGAATTCAAAAGTTCAAGTTTTCTGAGCAATTCGATGCCTGGCATCGAATCTTGGCTGATAAGTCATTTTTTCATTCTCTGTGTGTTAACTGTTGTTGAATCTTCTAAAAATATGAAGTTTGTGGAGCAACTCGATGCCTAGCATCGAGTTCCAACATGAAATGGATGCCCGGCATCGACTTCTAGCATATAAGTCATCTTTTTCATGTGTGTGTAAAATAGAGTGTTTCTGGTGCAGAAAAATAGCCAAAAAAAGCCCAAAGTCGATGCTCGGCATCAACTTGGACTGAAATTCGATGCCAGGCATCGAATTTTTTATTTTTGGACACCAGGAATACTAAAACAGGCAAAGTTTCCAATTTTGGAAGGTCATACAGGGTCATCTTGTGAGGGCTATAACTTGAGTTCTAGAGATCGGTTTGATGCATATGATAGCTTGTTGGAAAGCTCTACTCTTCTAGTTTCATCCTAAAAAGTTTCATGGAGAAATAATACTTAAGCTAGGAGAAATTAGCAAAATACTGAAGGTATGTCATTTCACTGACTAGGAAGTTCTGTAGAAGCAAAGTTCTCACTTTAGGCTATCATTTCTCAAAGTTTGGAGTGGCAATGAGTTAATGGTGACCATAGAGGTGTTCTAGTGTCACATTAATTCATTTCTTGTGGTGTTTCATACATCAACACATGTGTCTAGCCGGATCCTCTGCAATATTTTTACTGGTTTTCAACCACTCCAGGTCTTCGGTGAAACCTCCAACCTTATGCTCGAGCTGCAAGGCCATTGCAATAACCGCATCTAATGTCATAGCTCCCACACAATGGATGATCATAATCTGTTGGAGCTGCCGAGTCAAACCATTAATAAACCACTGAGTGATGACATCATCTGATAGGTTGGCATGGGCTGGCGATAGTTGTCTCAGATGAGTTCGAAACAGGGTGGCATATTCCTGCACAGTTTGGTGCAGCTTCTGTTTGTTGTTCTACAAGTAGTCAAAAATTTCGGCAGGATTCTTCTTCAATCAGAACCTCTGTAAAAACGCATCCCTTACTGCTTCATAAGTAACAAAATGATTGAAATCATACTCTGTGAGCCACCTTTCTGCTTCAATAACTAATGTTGACTGGAATAAAATGGCCTTGTATGCCAGATCGGGTGGATGATGTAGTACTGCATAACTTATTTCAAAGGTACGTACATGGGCGTCAGGATCGTCACCTGGAAATCCACCGAACTTGGTGTAAGTTACTTATGTTGGAACCAGCCGGAGTGGAAGTGGCGGTTGTTGTTGTTGTTGTTGTTGTTGTTGTTGTTGTCCACTCATGGCGCTAATAGTATTACTATTACTATCTCCTAATTTATGAGGAGGTGTTTCAGGTCCTTCAGATTCTGTATGATCAGACTGCTCTCCTTTCGACTTGAAAATAGGGTTTAGCCTCTTACAGATTTCTAATTCGAATAGCCTATCCTCTTCTTTGGTATCAAACGTAGGCACACTTATCCCGAACAATGGTGTCCAGAATGACGATTCACCAGGAAATATAATACTATCACCGAAAAATTGTAAATTTTCTGTAAATGGGACCGTAACTGGGACCGAACTGCCACCGGAAGTAGTGGAAATTTCCCCAATCCAGGGTATTCTTTCACCAACAATGGCTTCTCTGGATAACACACCTCTATCCTCAGAGAGGTTTGAATCTTGATCAGACGGTGTCAAATCAACTACACACTGCGTCCTTGTAGACTCCGAAGTTACTGTGTCTTCTGCAGACTGTGCCGAAATTACACTGGAATCTACCGAAATTGCAGTATGTTCCATCGGAATGCTACCGGAATCACTACTAACGTGCTTCGCTTCTTCGATGACTGGGCCTAGCCGATCTGTGCTTCTGCTTCTTGGGGGTGTCCTTAACAAATTCGATACCCAAGGCTGTCGGTCTCGCTTGTACTTCGGATACGACTCGCCGGACCGAGTAACCAGCATATATCACCTTTACCACACTTGCGTACTACTCTACCTTATTGTCGATTCACAATCTATGGTTACCTTCCCACAATCAATTTGCAACAATCTATTGCCACTTTCTCACAATTAATTTGCAACACTCTGGTGCCACTTTCCCACAGACGGCGCGAGTGTTAAACGTGGGTTTGCCGTGAGAGACGCATTTAAGCTCTTTTGGGTTCTTGGGAGTGGAAGGGGTCTGAATAATCAGAGGCCCTATACTTGATTTTTCCAATTAACCACTCACACCACAGTACCGTAATGTTAAATCTCTGTTAACACAAATTACTATCAATACTCTGATTCGTTCTCTCACAGATTTCTAACTCTTACACAGATTAAGACTTTCTCAGTAACCGACGCACAAGGTAAACACTACCGTAACACAGACTCACTGTAATTAACTTAGCGGAACAATGATTCAACACTTAACTTACTATAAACACTAACACAATCTTTACCGTGCAGGTGCAAATAATCAACAGAGACAAAAGAGACACAATATTACTTAGAATTGTCAAAACACAACACAACGGAACTCCACAGACGTCTCGCCTAGACAGACAGTCTGGCGATTCTTCTGGTTGTTACCGAAGCATCCTCTCATTGATTTATAAGTAATTACAACTCCACGCAGCGACCTTTCGGTTCGTGCGGAATATGAAAAGAGACATTTTTACAGTTGCCAATTCGGCGGCTTACAATGTGTGTGTGTGTCTATGTGTGTATATGTGTGTGTGTATGCATATGTATGTGTGTGTAAGTGTGTGTGTTCACATACCTGGGTTCAATGAGATGCGTGTCTCTCTCTCTATCTCTCGCTCTCTCTCTCTCTCTCTCTCTCTCTCTCTCGTTCTCTTCTTGCTCTCGTGTGTTAATCTTGGCACAAATATGCTGGGAGAAATCAAATTTTTTTTTATGTGTGTGTATGTGTCTATGTGTGTGTATGTGTCTATGTGTGTATGTGTATGCATGTATGTATGCATATGTGTGTGTATGCATGTGTATATGTGTGTATGCATCATTATGTGCGTATGTTTCTATGTGTGTATCTTTGTGTGCATGTATATGTGTGTGTGTATGTGTATGTGCTGCAATAAAAATGCATGATTTCTTCAAGTTTAAAATAGTATTTTATGAACCAAAGTAAAAAAGGGGCTAACATACATTTTGATGATGGTACATAACTCTATCATGGTCTTAACTGGTAACATTCCAAGTGTGAAACAGTGAGGATGTCTCTGAATCTAGAGTGCTACCCTTGCTGGATCAGTTTTCATCTTTATTGTGTTCGAAGAAATGGCAAGAATGGATTTGTGATCTATGCCTTTCAAAGATGTGCTGGAGCATCTTAGAAGGGTCTCCTAGAAAATGAGAAGGGAAAACAAATCATGATGATCGAACTTCCCAGAGTTTTCTTTGTTTTGTCTTACCTAAAAAACCAATTATGTTTTAACAACATTACATTAAAATCAAAACTATAAGAAGAGATCATAATTGTCAAAGATTACCTTTAGCAATTCAATGGGATTACTCTTTATTGGTGCAAGTTGGCGAAATGCATATCTATAAGCTGGTTCAATCAATGATGTGACGGCGAGTACACCAATAGGCTCTGAACCAAGGCCAGGACTCTGCGGATCCATTGATTTCCAGTATGCCTCTTCGATGTTCTCCAAAACTTCATAATTAAATTGTATTAAATGATTGTATGTTCGTGTCTGAACAGAACCATCATATGCTAAATACACTTCCCTTAACCCATACATACATTTTCAAAAAAGTTCTCCAGGCCCCTCAGCTCCATACCCTTTTCCAGGATTTCGGGAAGACACTAAATGATAAAGGAATTCTTTGGAGGTTAAACCATCTAAAAAGCAAGAATGAATTATTGCCAAACCATCATGAAAGTCAGAAAAGAACAACTCCTCTCCGTTTACAAACTGTAAACCTAAGCATGCACATTGTTGAATCAAGTTTGACAATGATCCTTTGCTTCTCGCCCTTATCATTGCCATCATGGAATTGGATGGACAGCTATGCCTCTCAACAACGGTTGGTATTTCCCCAAGAACAAAATTCATAAATTGTTGATCTTCTACCACTGATTTCTTCGACTAAACTAAGAAAAATTTCTTGGTAACTGTTGCAGAGCTAAGAAGAGCACAAGACAGAGAAAAAGACGGGCCCCAAAAGTTTTCCGATTTGGACACTCTATTTTTGTATCATAACCATCTTTGTAACATATTTTCCGTTGTAAATGCACTAGAGGAGTCCTCTAGATGCATACCCATGGAGATAAGTAGCTTACCCATGTAAATTTGTAAGAAATTAACCTTTTAGTGAATAGAGTGCCGGTCTCTTGTGTGAAAAGACCATTTTTAGGGCACATGTATATAAGTTAATTTGTGACTCTTTGTAGGAACTTTTTGCCATTGTGAGAATCAAGAGCACATAATTTCGAATTTGTGTCTTCTCCTCTCTATATCATCTTCTTTGTGAGCTTGTGTGCATGTGTGTTGCTTGAAAAGAGTGTTAGGAAGTGTTTTCTATCCATGAAAGTGTTTGTTTGTTGTTGTTAAAGTGTGCGTGAGGTGTAGAAAGTGCTGAAGTGTAGGAAGGTCATTCCCGAGACTCAGTATTTTGCTCATAACTTGAAGTAGAAGTGTCAAAATTGAGTGAAAATACAACCGTTGGATGCGTCTTCTTGAGATCTTTAAAAGGAATATGCTATTGGCTATATTCAAAGTTTGGAGCTGAGAGAAAAGCTCAATTTACTATTGGCTGCTGCTCCAAGTATTGTGACACCATAACTGACAGTTGAAGCTTGTTTGGATTAGTCTTAGTCTTGTGTGCACTCTTTGGGAAGCATGTTCGCATTGATCATCATTTGAATGCATGTCTTCATACACTCGGCTTGGTTTTGATACTCCTAGGATTGATAAATAAAGCGTGAATCCCCACTATATGCACTTGAGGGGGATCGAGGTATAGCCTTTTTCTCCACAAGTCCCTAAGTTGGATCTTAGGTACACACACTTTTTGGCACCGTTGCCGGGGACTGTCGAATCAAACCGAGGAATTCGTGTGATGGTAAGTAGCTTTCGGCATTGAAGCGGGTAGAGGAGTTGTGAATTGTTGGGAAAGATGGATGGATGATCCAAGAAACTGAGTAGGTACTGCTAAACCTGCTTTGTACCAGCCCTCTTTTGCTTCAGACTTGATTAGTCAGCTGAATATCCTTGCTTGGCAATTTCTCCCTCACATAATGATAATGTACTTCTATGTGTTTTGTCCTAGCATGATAGATAGGATTAGCTGTAAGGTGAAGAGAACTTGTATTATCTCCAAAGATAATTGGAGGCCTAGTATATAAGCCCAATTTTGGATACAAAAGTTTAATCCAAATTGCTTCTTGAGTGGCATTAGCTAGCCCTCTATACTCTGCCTCTGTGGAAGACAATGCCATAGTTGGTTGCTTCTTTGCAGACCATGAAATTGGTTTGTCACCTGCAAAAGAAATGTATCCAGAAGTGCTCCTCCTATCATCCTTGCATCCTGCCCAATCTGCATCTCAATAGACTTTTATATCAATATCTGAAGTGTAAGGAAAATAAAAACCATGGTTCTGAGTACCCTTGAGATACCTCAAGATTCTCTTGGCAACTTCTAAGTGGGGTATCCTTGGCTTGTGCATAAATTGACTTAGCACACTAACTCCATATGCAATATCAATTCTAGTTAAGGTAGCATAGTTCAAGCTACCCACCATACTTTGAGAACCTGTAATGTCTTGGACTTCATCACCTTCATGGGCACTTAGCTTTAGGTTCACCTCCATAGGAGTGCTTGCTGTTTTAGCATCCTGCAATTGAAATTTCTTCAACATATCTTGTACATACTTTTTCTCAGTAATGTATATTCCTAAATTAGTGTAAACTAATTCAAGTCCCAAAACATACTTCAATAATTCAAGATCATTGATCTTGAACTCCTTCATCATCTGGCTTTTGATGCTTCTGATTCCATTGACATCATTGCCTGTAATGATGATGTCATCAACATAAACACAAAGATATATTACCTCTGAATTACTTCTCTTAATGAATAGAGAAGTATCTTCCTTGCTCATGACAAAGCCTTGGTCTTGGAGGTATGTAGTTAGCCTGTAATTCCATGCCCTAGGTGCCTGCTTCAATCCATATAAAGCTTTCTTTAATTTGCAAACATAAGTTACCTTCTTAGGGTCTTCATAGCCAGGAGGTTGTGACATATAAACCTCTTCTGAAATCCATCCATTCAAGAAAGCATTCTTGACATCCAATTGGTACATGTTCCAATTCTTTGATGCAGCCACACTCACCAGCACTCTGATTGTTGGCATCTTGGCCACAGGAGAAAATGTTTCTTCATAATCATTGCCTTGGGTTTGTGCAAAACCCTTGGCTACCATTCTAGCTTTGTACCTGTTAATTGTGCCATCAGAATTTCTTTTCAATTTATAGATCCATCTGGATCCTATTACCTTCATAGAGTCCTTCTTGGGTACTAGTTCCCATGTATCACTCTCCTCATCCATAGCTTCTTTCCATTCTGATTTCGTGATTGCTTCTTCATATGAACCTCGTTCTTCATTTGACAAATCCTTGGCAAGATAAACTGAATGTTTAGTAACAAGAGATGTATCATACCCATATCTGATAGGTTTTTTACTCTCTCTTTGTGATCTTCTAAAAGGTTGAGCTGAAGATTCAGGTAGGTCTTCAAGCTTCTTCATCTTCATTTTGCCTTTGGACTTCCATGCTTTGAACTCCTCAAGGTTGATAGTATCTTCATCATCTGAACTTTAGTCTTCATTCTGTGTAACTTCCTCCTTTGTAAGTTTTGGAAACTCCTCTTCCAAATCATAGGGTAGTTTGACCTTCCTCCATTCATCCTCATACCAAGAATCATTCTCATCAAAGATCACATCTCTGCTTACCATGAATCCCTTATTGGTAGGGTTATAAAATCTGTAACCTTTTTGATTTAAATCATATCCAATAAAAATGCATTTTTCAGCCTTTGGATCTAGCTTACCTCTTACCTGTGAAGGTATGTGTACATATGCTACATATCCAAAAATTTTACAATGATCTAATGATGGTCTCTTACCATGCCATGCTTCATATGGTGTCATACCATCAAGTGATTTAGATGGTAACCTATTTATGAGGTAAGTGGCAGTAGAGACACTCTTTGCCCATAGATAGTTAGGCAACTTCTTCTCATTAAGCATAGATCTAGCTATCTCAACAATTAACCTATTTCTTCTTTCAGCTACCCTATTCTGTTCAGGAGAATACCTTGTGGTTATTTCCCTTTTGATGCCTCTGTCCTGCAAGAAGTCCTCAAATTCATTGGAGAAGTACTCACCTCCTCCATCTGACCTTAACCTTTTCAAATTCCTTCCTGTCTGATTTTCAACTAGTGCAAGATATTTTTTAAAGCAACTAAACACCTCATCCTTGTGCTTCATGAAATATAATACAGTCCATCTGCTATAATCATCAATAAAAGACACATATTACCTTGAACCTGAGACTGAGGGGTCTTTGCTAGGTCCCCATACATCTGTGTGTACAAGCTCCAGATAATCTTCATGCATATATCCTTTCCTTGAGTAGGGTGTTGGAACTCAAGGTCAAGCTTAAAACATGGAAGCATATCAAGAAGTGGACATAGAAGAAGAGGGAGCAAGTAGGGAGCTCCAAGAAGTGTATGTCAAATTTTCAGAAGAATCCCCTACAAAAATAGTGATTTTCATCACTAAAAACCATTGTAAATACCATTATCTATTTTTATAACTCCATTTTGTTCAAGCCGAGGAGTCCTCAAGCTTGAGGAGTATTAGAAGTTCCATCGTACCAATTTTCATAATTTTTAGACTTCGTTTGAGCCCTCAAATAAGCCCTGGAACCTAATTTTTAACTAGGCCGGACACTAGGTCTCGACAGGGCCAAAACTAGTCAAAAAACTATAAAAAGAGCTAGAGAGTTCATTTTTGGGGTTAGCTTGTGAGAGAATAGAGCTTTTGTAAGAGAACCCTTATGCAATCGAAGCTTTCCATTGTTCCTCTCTTTGATCTTATCTTGTGCGCGCGTGTGTGTATGTGTGTGCATGTTTGTGTGCTTTCACTCACTCACTTGTGCCTTCACTTGCTCGTGGTCTTCATACCGGTCCTCCCGTCTCCGCGGATTGACAAATAAAGGAGGTGGTGCTTACGCTTGAGCTACACCAAATTTTGGCGCCGATGCCGGGAGAGAGCTTCGAGGACGAGCGTTGTGATGGTAAGATTGTAGATTTGCGACGTTGGAAGGTAAAAAAATTGTCATTTCAGTTCATTTTCTGTTTTTTTCCTCTTCATCCTCATCATCATCATCATCTTCACCTTCTTCCATCTTCTTCTTCATAGAAATTTCTTGTTTTTAGTGCAGTTTCACCATTTTCATACCATTTTTCATGCATTATTGTGTGGGAAGGAGTTAGGAGGTGCAAGGGAGAGCAAGCGCTGTGTTTTTTTCATGATTTTCTGCTCATACGGAGCTCGCCATAGCCGGCACTCAAAAATTTGAATTTCTTGCCAAAAAACGCGACTCTGTGATGAAAATCGCAATTCTGTGAAAATTCAAAATTTTTTGAAAAATCACGATTTTCTGTTTTCCCGCCTAAAAGTTGGCTGAAAGAATCACGATTCTATGGTCATTCTCAGAATCGCGATTCTGTGATTGTGCTCAAAATCGCGATTCTCACAAATCACGATTTTCAGCCAAAAAAAACATGATTTTGAGAAAACACGATTCCCTACTCAAAATCCTGATTCTCAAAAAATCACGATTTTCAATAAAAACACGATTTTGTGAAAAAAGGCGATTCTGTGTAAACACGATTTTTTGCTCAAAATCGCAATTTTCAAAAAAACACGATTCTCTGCTCAAAATCGCGATTCTCACAAATCACGATTTTCAGCAAAAACACGATTTTCAACAAATCACGATTTTCAGCCAAAAAACACGATTCTGAGCAAGTACGATTTCCAGCGGGCTCAAAATCGCGATTCTCAGAAATCACGATTTTCAGCCAAAAACACGATTTTGTGAGACAAAATCGCGATTTTCATGTCAAAAACACGATTATGAAAACCACGATTTTGTGAAAAACACAATTTTTTGAATCACGATTCTCTGAGACAAAATCGCGATTTTCAGAAACACGATTTTCAGCTCAAATTGCGATTTTCAAAACACGATTTTTAGCTCAAAATCGCGATTTTCAAAAACATGATTTTGTGCTCAACATCGCGATTTTCAAAAACACGATTCTCTGCTCAAAATCACGATTTTCAAAACACGATTCTGTGCTCAACATCGCGATTTTCTAAAACACGATTCTGTGCTCAACATCACGATTTTCAAAACACGATTCTCTGCTCAAAATCGCGATTTTCAAAACACGATTTTTAGCTCAAAATTGGGATTTTCAAAACACGATTTTCAGCTCAAAATCACGATTTTCAAAACACGATTTTGTGAAAACACAATTTTGTGAACACGATTCTCAAGGTACAAAAGCGCGATTTTCTTGAAGTTCACAAAATCGCGATTTTCTCTAAAAGGTCCTGTTTGCCTGTTTTGACCCCAGGAGCCTGATTTGACATAACTTTTTCATCCGAAGTCCATTTTTTGAGCTCTATAGCTCGTTGGAAAGCTCGTTCAAGAATAACGCGTTGATTTTGAGATAGGATAATTTGAAGTTGACCCTCAAGTGGGACTAGAGAACCAAGGGGGCTCCAAAGAATTTTGAGCCATACCAAAGGGAAAATTTAGACTCTTGACTAAAGCTTATGAACCTGAGATCTGGTAGACACTTAGGCAAGGATAAACAAAGCATTAGATCTTCTGAGGCTAGTGTCAACCATACATCCAAGTCTTGGGCACAACAACTAAGTGGTCATCTTTTACTAAGTTCAGACATAAGCGATTCAGAAATGTCTTTTAGCATGGGAAAACCTGCAGGTGGCTCAGGGACTTCCCATCTACAAACACCAGAAGGTCCCTATAAGACACAGTTGGAATATATTCGGACCAACCAATTAGGTGCTCGCATCTATGAGGATGGTCTGAGGCGATCAGTGGTCCAACTCAAAAATCCAGATCAATCCTTTGGACTTGAACACCTGGTGGTCAAGTTCGAAGAGGGTTCATACATTGATAAGGAAGGAACCATGTATGTGGTCACCAACCTACCAGATAGGACTGATGAGTTTGGAAATGTCATTCCTGAGAATGAAATAGGAGACCTAGAATAAGGAAATGTAGGACAAGGACCCCAGACTCCTAGAGGTAAGTCAGTTTTGACCCGAGTGATCACTCCGGACTGGATCCCTGTGTACTTGAGTCGCAATGACTCAAGGACTTGTACCAATGAGACTATACCTCGATTGCCATACAAGTGCATATAGTGGGGTTCTTTTCACACATTTAATTATCAATCCTAAGGAGTGACTTACCAAGTGTATGAAGACATGTGCACACGTGATAGAAAATGAAGTGAGTTAGCTATCCAAGCATGAGAAAAGACTAATACTACCCACACCTACGGAAAAAACTGGAAGTGTTGCCGCAAGCCTCTTTTCAGCAGTTTTGGTTTTTTGAGGTTTTCTCCCAACCCAGAACTCCGAACATAGACAATAGGGTACTCGTTTCGAAGCTCTCGACGAGACGAATCCAACGGTGGTGGTTTCACTCAATTCTGACCACTCTGCTGCAAGTTATGGCAGAAACAGTGAATTACGGGAACTACTAACACCCGCGTTTTTGCTTCTCGTAGCTTACGCACGCACTACAGCCACTCAAAACAAGGGGGAAGGGGTAGACAACAGTCCTACACTTGCATTTCAAGCATCACACACACATACATGAGCAAAATGAAGATCAAAATCAGCAAGGAAGAGGCAAACTCGAAATTTCAGAAGTGCTCTTCTTCACAATGACAAGAAGTCCTTTACAATGAGTCACTTTTGACTTATATACTAGTGCCCTAAATTTGGTCCTTTCACACAAGAGACCGGCACTTTATTCACTAAAATGCTAACTTCCTACTATTGTACATGGGTAATTCACTAATCTTCTGTGGGGATGCATCTAGAGGACTCCTCTAGTGCATTTACAACGGAAAAAATATATACAAGAATGGTTATGATACAGAAGTTGTGTGTCCAAATCGGAAAAATTTTGGGGCCCGTCTTTTTTTTTCTCTGCTTTGTGCGCTCTTTAGCTCTGCAACACTCTCCCCCTCTTCGTCTCTGTCGTCCCTTGACAGACTTTGCTTCGCGAACGCGTCCCTTTGGCTGTGTTGCCTGATTCTTGATCTTGCTTTTCTCCGCACGCTTCCCTTGGTCAGTATTGTCTGCAGTTAAACAGACATGCAGATTCGATGGCCTTCTTGATTCAAGCTCTACTACTCGAGAGCCTGATGTAGTTGTCTTGCCTGTTGACTCGGGTTGCCACGCACGCCACCAGTGACTAGGAATGTGATGTTCTTAGTCACCCTCTTCAACTTTTCAGCCTCTACCCCTTTCTTACTTTTGGTCCTACTCTGATGTTTGAAAAGTCCATGACTCGGGACCCTGGGGTTTAGCTTTGTAGCCTGGTGCGTGCCCCTGCGGGGCTCTGTGCAGAGATGGGTGTTGCGCCCCTGCGGGGCTTCCTGCAGATATATGTTCTTTTTCTCTTCTTAATGAATAGGTTTGGACTTTGATTTTCTTCTTCTTTTCTTCTTGCTTGATTGTCCCTCTACACGTCCCTCCTCCTGAACTCTGTCGTCCTCGACAGGCTTTCTGAGGCGACGCGTGTATGTTTGAATGGCGGTTTGCTCTCGTTGGTTCAGCAGATTTGCATGACATATCATGAATTCCTTCCATTGCTTTGACTTCACTCCGTCTTCTGGCGCCTATCGATGATCAGCAAAAAAAACTTGTTTCATAGGCCACCAGCCTTGCATTTAAATTGGAAGTCATTTTTACAAAAATCTCCGAATCTATTTCAAAGAAGCCGGTGAAGAATGCTTCTTCGAAAGTCTGCATATAAGTCGATGGCAAAAACATCAGTCGGGAATAGTATGCCATAATGGTGAGTCGGCTTGGAATGGTTGATAGATCAAAAATGAGGGCTTCCGACCCTTGTGTAATTCCAATGAAATTCAAAAATGTGTACTTCGCATGCTGGAAAACCTTTAACACTCTGATGAGCATGCTAAATATTTTATTTGTCATCTTGACTGCTAAGTCCGGCACTGTGGCATATTTGGCAATCCAGAATTCCATTGTCTTTACCATATATTCTTCGGTAGGTAGGTAATTCTGTGGCGGACTAGGTAGTAACGGGTAATTTAGCCACTGATTATTGATGGAGCCTTGACGCTGTGCTTCCCAAAATTGCGTCCAAGAGCGTCTGCGGGGTACAGGACAAAATGATGGATTTACCTGAAGCGCATAGGGTGATGCTTCCCACTGTACCCGCAAAGTCGGATTCTTTTCCAAAATTTTCCTTCGCCATATGGGATCCGCCTTCTCAAATTCCTCTTGAGTATACTTGAAAGTGTCATGCTGGAATTGAAGGTTGTGGTCCGGATCTTTATTCGTGGTAGTCTTTATATACATGCGCGTCTGTTCTTTAAGTAGACCATATGGTACATTGAAGGGCTTCAAAATTTGATCTAGCTGTTTATTGTCTATTCGAGCTTCTTTCATTATTTGTATTATTTGATCTTCAAAATCAGCAGTGAGCTGGGACACCAGTAGTGCCCTTTCTGGTCTGCTCAATTCTGCAATGTCGCGTGTGTTAGGTTCTAGTGGAACCTCCTTTTCCGCCCTTATTGGAGAATGATACAAGGGAGGAGAGAGAGGACGTACCTCTTCCTCCACAGTAGCCGTGGTTTCTGGAGGAACTACTGGTGTCCCTTGTTTCTCTTTTAGCTCAATCTGCTCCTGCAGCCGTTTAATGATGTCATCTTTATTCTTGAGCTCCTCTTCAGCCTTGGTAAGTTTTTCTTGATGTTTGATTAATTCTTGTGCCATGATATGCATGTGATCTGTGTCTTCCTTGCACTGTCGGAAATAATCTTTCTCGGCTTTTTTCCATTTCTTTCGTAGAGCTGCAGTATCATTCATATATTTCTGTTCCCATTCTGCAACTGTCTCTTGCTCCTGTTTGAGCTGATCTGCCATCTTTGTCAACTTTGCTTCCATGTCTTTTATGTCCTCACTTGTTTTGTCAAGATCTGTCGATGGTTGATCACTGAGGAGAGCTGTCATTAGCTCTTTGTTTCTGTCCCTGAGTTGGTCTGCTTCTTCCATGCTCACCTTGAGCTGCGACTCGAGTACTTTGCTACGAGTCTGTGTTCTTGTTTTCTCTTTCTCCGTTACTTCCAATTTCTTCGTCAGCTCCAACACTTGTTCTTTCAGGTGGGCATTCTCCTTTTCTAATGTTTTGCATTGTGTTTTGGTTGTTTTGATCTTCTCCTTTTTCTTCAACACCTGAGCTTCTACTTTAGATAAAGTCTTTGCCAAATGCATACCTTCTTTCTGAAGCTTTTGTTTGTCGAGCATGGCCTGGTCGTAATCCTCATCAGCATCAAGCATCAGTTGTTGAGTGTCGAGTGCCGTGCGGATCATATCCTGCACCACCGGCTTGAGCTGAGCTATATCTACATTCAACCATGTCTTTGTTATGTCGGGTGTTTCTCCTGTTTGTACATCTTGTCCCTGTGCTACATGGATCAATTCTTTGTGTGGTTGTCGGACCTGTAGTTGTATATTAACTTCCGCTTCATTTTCGACCGTTTTACGAACTTTCGTGGCACTCCCTTGAAATGTTACATCCAGAGGGGACGGTTCTGCCACAACCCTTAGTGGTGTGAATGGTTCTTCGTCTTCTTTTTCTTCTTCTTGAGGCTTGTCCTCAGATATCATTGCATGCATCTCATTATCAGGTTTGTCCTCCTTTGTGTTGGTGATGTAGGCGTCCTTCTCTTGCATAGTGTTTTGTCCTTTTTCTTCTGCATTCTCTGTGATTGGATTCTGTTCTGCCAGCGATGATTGATCTTTTTCTTTGTTGTCAGCTTGGGCTTCGTCATAATTGACTTCATTTAATTTGGCCCACTGGCCATCATCTTTCGATTCACTTTTAATATCTACATCCAATAATGATGTAGTTTGCTTCTCTTGGGCGTCAGATCCTGAACTTGAATTATCTAGCCCAATCTCCCGATATCGGTGTACCTTAGTAAGTTTTCTTTTGGGTTTTTGAACTGTTGCAGCCTGTTGATAATGATGACCTTGCACCGGTAGATTGATTTGCCCTTCTGTATACTTGTGAGTCTCCTCCAGTGCTTGAGTTAAATCTTCTTCCGTAATTTTCCTGGGTCCTTGAGTGGTGGTGGTAGGCAGCACATGTACTCTCTTTGGTTGTGGTGCTTCTTCTTCTTTCTGCCGAACTTCTCTAGGCCGCTTTGTACCTCTCATGGTTCCTCTCATCCGCGGTTGCGAACTTGTTTCTGTTTCTTCTGCTTGTTTACTCCCTTTCTTTTGTTTTGGTACTGTAGCACTCTTGACATATTGAGCCAGCTCCATTGAAGATGGCATCTCCCTCAAGTACTCTCGCATGCCCAATGCATGGTAAATCATGATTGTGAGGGCAGTGGTTCCATTAAGGAATTTTTTATTCTCCCATTTCTTCTTGGCCTCGAACAATCTTTCCTGCACGTATGGTGTGAGATTTACCTGATTGCCGATCTGTTTTATGGCATGAGACAACAATTGGACAATAATTTTTTGAGGGGCCGTGTATCTGTTCATGCTCGGAAAACAAAAATGTTGATGAATCAACCTGACCTCCTCTTCAATATCCACTCTATTAATGTCGACAAAGGTTCTAGTATTTGCTCCCCGAATTTCTTCTTTGGCCGTGTTGACACCATCTTTCTCCCATTCAAAAGCTTCTTTGATTAAGTCGTGGGAGAACTGAATGACTACCCATTCGCCATTTTTATCCATCACATTGGCTTCTGGCACCAATGGATCATGTAGTGCTGGTCTTAAAGTGTTCATGACCTGTGTACATCGTTGGAAGTCCGGCTTGTAGATGGGTAGCTCAAAATACCTGTGAATGCCTGCTTTCTTCAGGATATCGATTGTAGATGGCATGCCATGTAAAATCTTGAAGTCCTGGGACATGATCGGAAAGTGGTGATCCGTGTCCATGATCTTTATGTTGGCCAAGAAAAGATGCTCTTCCACTGGCTGCTCATCTCTGAACCAGTGGCCTTTAGCCTTCGTAAGACATTGGGGAGGAAATTCTTGGACCTCCTCTTGGATTGTAGCTTCAGAGTCTTCAGAAGCCATCTGCACTTAATATAGAGCATGAATTAGTATCCATATTTTGTCCAGAAATCCTCCACCATGTGTTGATTAATAATTTGATATTGCTCCGAGTGCGTGGTGCCGTCCCTTCCCCGTGGGTGTGAGAAGGGTAATACCTGAATTTTTCATGTAATTTTATATATTTTTTGCTGAAAGGAAAACATAAAAGTCAGTCCAAAGCCGAAGCGTAGTGTATGTACATAGTGTGTCACTCCTATCGGTTTACAATTAAGATCTAGTCTCACTTGGAGATCGTGCACCACTAACTTGATAATGTACATCCTGTGCCGAATGCTTGGCCTTGTAATGTGGCCCTATCATGCATACTTTGTGTGCATCAGCCACAACATGAGTGCAATTGGGTGCTTTTTCTCCTCGATCAATTGCTCCTTGTGGTTGCTTTGGTTTCCACACCCATTTTGAGAACACTCAGAAAGGTTGTCGGGTTCCCTCGATTCGTGCAGCTGCTCGTGTTCCATTTGTCTTATCCCTTGTCCGATTGAATTTGGCCTTTCTTGGCGATCCTCTCTGATGATTCACTTGTGTTGTTGACTTTTGCCTCGTCTGCTGTGGTGTTTCCTCTTTGGTCTTCACATTCTGTTTAGCTGCTTGTATGACCTTTTTGGGAATCCATATCTGATGTCGAGATCTTTGAGCTTCAAGCAGGGGCTTGGCAATCCATACTTGTACTGGTTCTCTTCGTTTGCAGTTCTTTGTAGTTGATTTGGTGATGTCCGTTTCCTTCTTCAAAGCGCTTGTAGACAGTTTTTGACTCTGTACCTGCTCCTTTCGTACCCACATATATTTGGATGGTGGTCTGTTCGAGTATCTGCTTGTTAGTTTCCAATAGTGTGAATTTTGGGTACTTTGAGCCTGTTTGGGAGAGAGCGTCTCCTCAATCGTTGGCTGATCTTCATTCACTTCGGGTAGCTTCGATGCTACAGGGGATGTCGGAATGATTAAAGTTTCAGTTTCTATGCATTTGCTTTCTGAGGGTTGAGCACAGTCGTTACTATTTTTCGTCACTTCTTGAACTTCCTCTGATCTTTGTATTGACATGGCTCGGTTACATGGTTTCTCTTCAAGCAAGCTGAAAACCTCTTTATGCCCTATCGTGGCTGAAATGTATCCTTGAGCCAGATGGATACATGCCTCTGTTTCAATGATCCAGTCTTGTCCTAGAATGAAGTCTTCCATTAAATCGTTATCTTCACATACTAGGACTCTTTGTTCCATGGAGGAATTTCCTATGTGGAGGGACACATTAGTTGTTCCAATACAGTCTAGGGTGTGACCTCCAATTCCTATTAGTTTGGCTTTCGTGGGATTCAATTCCAATTGCAATTCGTTCACTATCCTCCTTCGCATGCAGCTAAGGCCTGCTCCTGAGTCTATCAATGCGTCTATCAATTTATACTCCGTCTGACCAATCCCCAGGTTTAGGTAAGGTTGTGTTTGACATACACCCGTGGCGTCACTATTTTTGACCTGGTAGTTTGCCATAGGGATGGGCACTTCTCCTTGGATATAGCGTTCATCTCTTTGCCTGATCCACTCCTTGCGTTTTCTAATGTGTTCTAGTGCTTCTTGTCGGGCTTCCTCTCGAATTCGTTCTTCTTCCATCTTCCTATTTTGAGCTCCCAACAGTCTAGCTAGCATTTCATCGGTCAGAGGCTCCATGAATCGTTTCACTCGGCATCCACTGATGTAATTGGGAAGAATGTCTCCGTCTAGTGTGGCGAGATTGACTGCACCACTAGTGGAGATTCGATTTATGATCAGGGGACCATATCCGCGTTTTTGGAGCTTCTTTGCGTGCTGTTTTAGGGTGTATACTAGGACTAAGTCGCCTTCTTTTAGTCCCTTATCTTTAATATGTGAGTCATAGTATGCCTTTTGTCTCCGTTTAGCGGCATAGATGCCTGCTACCGCTTGCAATCTAGTCTCATGCAGCTTTTCAATTTGATCTAATTGCTGAGACAATTCATGACCGTTCCACTCATATTGCTGGGCTACTTTTAATGTAGGCACTAAGAAGTCAATTGGCAAAATTGCATTCTGCCCGTACACTAGGTTGAAAGGTGTAGTTCCAATGGCCGTTTTATATGCCACTCGGAAGGCCCAAATTGCGTGATGCAATTGTTTGTCCCAATCTGACCTTCCATTATTGACGATCTTTGTCAAAACAGTACATAGTACTTTGTTGGAACTTTCAGCCTGTCCGTTAGCTTGAGGATGGTATGGGGCTGATTTTTTGTGGATCACTAGAAATTCATTCATTAGCGATTCAATGACTTCGTTTAGGAAATGGGTGCCTCGATCACTCACTATCTCGATCGGCAGTCCAAATCGTGTGAAAATGTGCTCAAAGAGAAATTTTGCTGTGGTTTGAGCATCATTTTTTCGAGTGGCTTTTGCTTCTACCCACTTTGTCAAGTAGTCGGTGGCTATTATGATGTATTCCGCATGTGATCCTTTTGCAGGTGGGTTGATAGGTCCTATGAAGTCAATTCCCCACTTGGTGAATGCTCTCGCACAAACCATGGGTCTTAAAGGCATGTCATCTCTTCTAATGGGATATTTTGCTCTCTGGCACGTTTCACAGCTTCTCACATATGTCTCTGCGTCCATATGTAGAGTTGGCCACCACAAGCCTGCAAAGAGAATCATCTTGACCGTTCTATCTGCTGAAAAATGTCCTCCCGCAGCTCCTGCGTGTGCCATTTCTAATATGGGAAGGTATTCTCCTTCATGCACGCACAATCTGAGTTGATTGTCTCTCCCTCGTCTAAATAGTTGTTTCCCCATTATCACATAATCCTTGCTCATTTCTTCTAGGGATCGCTTTCTTGCTAGGCTAGCTCCTATTTCGTGCTCTTTGGTTTTGAGGAATTGCACTAATGATTTACTCCAATTAGGCGCTATGGTAGAAAAGGGTAAGGACACGTGATCCTCTGAGCTAATTTCTTTGCATTCCACACATTTACTTACATGCTCGTGAACGTCCTTGGACATATCAGGCCAATATACGCCTAACCTCTTTAATTCTCGTATTGTTCCCTGCATTCCTTGATGGGTTTTCCACTTGTTTATGTGTGCCTGGTTAATCAGTTGTTTTTGTTCATCCTCCTCGACACATCTCAATAACACTCCGTTAGGTTCCTTATAATATACGCTTCCAGCAACAATGTGTAAATTCCTTGTTTGAAGAATTTCTTTTATTCTGTTAATTGGATGTTGAGGGCCATGCGTAAGTATAGGGGTCAATTTTTCTGCCCATTTCGGACATACTTCTAGATTAAACAGATAAGCATCTGGTAAATCATCAGGCACTCCGCTAGGTGGCTCTCCGTGTTTTAACCTAGAAAGGTGGTCTGCTCTCACATGTGTGTTTCCTTTTTTGACTACTACCTCAAAGTCAAACTCCATTAGTAATAAGAACCATCGTACCAATCTCCCTGTGTTGCAAGGCTTATTGACTAGGTACAACAAGGCTTGATGGTCTATGAAGAATTTGAACTTGTTGGCTAAGAGGTAATGTCGAAACTTCTTCACTGCGTAGACCATTCCTAAGCCCTCTCTTTCAGTAGTCGTGTAATTTCTCTCTGCTTGGTTTAATTGTCTACTCGCGTAAGCGATTGGATGATCAAGCTTTCCTTCATCGGCCGGTTGAGCAAGGATACATCCAATTGCATAGTTCGAAGCATCAACATGAATATGAAAAGGCTTGTTCCAGTTGGGTGATTTTAGAATTGGGGCTGTACTCAGCCTCTTTTTAAGCTCGTTGAATGCCTTCTCACACTCGTCTGTCCAAATGAACTGAGTCAATAGACCGTATAAGGGCTTAGCTATTATGGCATACATGTGAATAAACCTACGGTAATATCCACAATGTCCCATAAAGGCTTGTACTTCTTTCGCATTCTTGGGTCTTGGTAAGTCCAATATGACTTTAATCTTATCCTCATCTGTAGATATCCCATTTCTTGAGACTATGTGTCCTAGTATTTTTCCTTGTCTTACCATGAAGACACATTTTTCTGGGTTTAAGCAGACTCTATACTGCCTACATTTGTTGAAGATTTTCCGCAGTTCCGGTATGTGGTCTGGCCGTTGATTTGAGTATGTGCACAGATCATCTACGTATACTTCCATGCTTTTTCTCAGAAATTCTTTGAAAACATGACACATCAGTTGTTGGAAGGTGGCTGGCGCATTTGTGAGCCCGAAAGGCATCACTCTAAATGCATAGATTCCCCATTCAGTAGCGAATGCGGTTTTATGCTGGTCCTCAGTTGCAATAGCTACTTGGTTGTAACCAGAGAATCCATCCAAGAAGCTATAGACTTCCTTGCCGACAACTCTTTCCAAAAGATGGTCTGTGATGGGTAAAGGAAAACTATCTCGTATAGTTGCTGCATTTACTTTTTTTAAGTTGATACACACCCTTAGCTTTCCGTTTTTTTTGGGCACTACTACTAGTGGCGATACCCATTCTGTGTGTTCTATCTGGTATATGAACCCTGCCGCTAGTAGTTTGTCAATTTCTTCCTTTATTTTCGCTGCATAAACTTCATTATACGTGTAAGGGCGTTGTTTGGAAGGTTTTGCATCTGTTGTCATAGGAATTCGATGAGCGCATATGCTAGGTTCTACACCCTTAAGGTCTTTGTATGTCCAAGCAAATACATCTCGATATTCTCGGATGAGGTGTATGAGATCCTCTTCTTCTTCTTCCGATACATCTTTTCCAATATACGTGCACCTCTCTTCTCCGTCTTCCATAGTTACGACAACCTTTTTGGTTTGTTCCTTGTTATCATAGGCTTCTCCATCCTGGGCCTCTCGTTTAGGCATTTGCATGGCTACTTTTCTTTCCTCTACTTCGTATCTTTTAAAATGTTCTGGAACTTTGAAGTGATCTGGTTCAGGTTCCACTTTACTCGTGTCCTCTCTATGGATGGTTTCGATTGCTAAGACTTTTGTTGGTCTTTCTTTTGATTCTTCCTGCATGGTTTCTAAATATTGTTCTTCAGAGTCGAACTCTGGTTCCATTTCTATGCTTTCGTATTCTTCTTTCCCCTCTTCCTCTACAATTTCCCCTGCTTCTACTTCTTGGAGGACAACCATGTAGAGGTTCACATCATATCCTTCCTCGTCTATACAGTCGTTCATCGTCAAGACTTCCTCATTCACACAAACGTCTAATGTGGCTAGGATTTCCATCCAGCCATGTGGCTCGAAGAGTTCATCTGAAAAAATTTGAGGCATATAGTCGGGGTCTTCTATTGATCGATAATTAGGGTGCCCTATTGGCCACATTTGTTTTTTACACTCCTCCTTCTTGGCTTCTTTGCACATCCACAACTGGGCATCCTCGTGCATCCAAGATTGGTCACTTGATCCCGCACTGTGAATGGATAGGTCATCTTCCTCTTTGTGGACTGGATTCCATTGTAATGGAGGGACATCCCGATAGGAGAATGTGTGTAGGTTTATCTTGGTAGTGTTTCCTTGATGTTGGAGATATAATGAATCTTTGCCCCAATCTTGTACTACTCACATTTGTCGCATGAATGGTCGTCCTAATATCATTTCGTAATTGTTTGCTTTTTCGAACTTACATATGGCCAATGTGTGTTCAAATTCTACTCCACAAGTGGTCAGTCTGATTCTTTCCAATATTCCTAAGGGTTTCTCTACATGACCATCTGCTAATTGGAGCTTCATGCGCGTGGATCGTAAGGCAGGTTTTCCCCATTTTTCCCATATCTCCTTGGTGGCAATCCCTACCCCCGCTCCCGTGTCTAGGATGGCCTTGGTCATGTACCCATTGTAGATGACAGGTAAGCACGTATTACCTTCGTCTCCTTCACTAAATTCTCCTACTTTGTCAATTGGAACTTGTATTGTGAAGTGGTTTTCTTTTTCCTTTCCTTTCATTTCTCCTTTCTCTACTGGTGGCTCTATCTGATTTGCTAGTTGTCTCCATAGATGTGGTCTAAGTTGTAGCAACTCTTCCACCGTCAACTTGCATTGCACCTTCGTTTTCTTAAGTTCTGTTAGGTTGTGTGAACTCTCTTCTGAATTTCCTTTTTCTTTCCCATGCACTGTGGGTGCTCGTATTATTATAGACTCTCTTTCATGTTCTCCCATGTAGTTAGGCAGCGTTGAAATGCTCATGGTTTCCTCTCTTCCTCTATCAAACCTTGACACTTCCTCATATGCTTCCTCCAGGTTGTGATCATGGTGAATATCTTCTCCAACTATTTCCTCAATAGGAGGTGGACTGATTCCATCCTTTTTCCATTGCTCTTCTCTAATTCTTTTCCACAAGTCTTTGGACCAATCTTCCTCTAGGTCGGGTATTATGGATACCTGTTCTTCTTGAGATTTCATTCGTTCATTTTGATCATCTTCCCGACTCGGTTCCTTATCCTTAGGTTGGATGCACTCTTCATATAGTTCCTGTGCGATCCTTGTTTCAGGCAAAATTGGGACGGTCTTTTCTAGAGTCGCCTGTGCTACTTCTATGAGTTTTTTGCATATCGCCAGTCTTTCTTTCTCTAATTCCCCTTGAGGGTAGAGTCTTTCATGTTGCTCTAGGTTTGGTCCCATTGTGATTCTAGCTTGGTATGCTTTTAACCACATGTCCAATTCTTCTGGTTTTGGGTCAGCTAGAATTGAGCCTGGCTTCTTTTCCTCTGAGCTAATTGGTGGTGTTTCAGGGGTCTCCTTATGCGTTTGTTGTTCGTTATGTTTTCTAGAATTCTTCGCTTGTTTTTTGTTGTCTTGGCTCTTGTTTCTTGCCCATTTCTCTTTGAGCTTTTCTCGTCTTTCTTTCCATTTTTGTACTTTGGTGTTTTGGGTATTCTCACATGAGTTCTCTGAGTCCTCGACTATCTGAATGTTAGCGTCTCCTGTTTTATTGTTCTCTAGTTTTTCTTCCGGTTGTTTTTCCTTTTGTTGTTTTGCTTGAGCTCTAGTAATAGCTTTTAGTGGTACAGTATATTCCTTATCACTTCCAGATTCTTCTATGACCTCTATTACATTGATTGGTGCAGGACCTTGAGTTTTTGTAGGGTTCTTAGGGCAATCTCTAAAAAGATGTTCTTTCCCACAATCACTACAATATCCTTCCCAAATCCTGGGTGGTGGAGGGTTGTAAGGTCGCGGACACTCCCGAATGAAGTGATCCCCTCCGCATCTATAACACGGTCCTCTCTGTACTGGTGGTCTAATGGGAGGTCTCAAGGGTTGTTGTGTTTTGGGCATTGTATACATTAAAGTTGCAGTTTCCGCTCCATAAGTTTGATCAAATCCTTCATATCCATAATAGGCCGCGTCATATGCTGGTTCATATTCCATCATGTTGGCTTCATATGGATAGTACTCTCCTGGTGGAGGTTCATACCCTTGGTTGGTTGATTCTACATTGGTCGCTATTGAGGCTGGTATTATGGCTCTTTCCAAGTTTTCTTCTGGTTGAGTATACTTCACAGGTACAACTTGTTGAGGTTGTGACAGTTGGGGTCCCAACACTGGTTGTGGTGGTGGATACGACGCTTGCTCGTATTGTCTTGGAGCTCCTACCGGATACGGGTTGTATCTAGGCATCTCCCTACCAAGCTCTCTGGGTGGGTATCCATAAGGTCGGTATTGGGGTGGATTGACAGGTCGTGCTTGCCTATTAAAGGGACAGTTCTCGGTTGTGTGATTGGTATATTTTTGCTCGATGTGGCAATATGAAGAAGTCCCTTGTTGTTGCTGTCTGTTGTATGGGTACGTCGGTTGTGCACCGGCTCCTACTCTGGCACACAAGTGTGTGGGATGTTCTCCTCCACATAAGTTACACCTCCTCAACATAGGCACTCTTTGAGCGGGATATTGGTAAGCTCTCTGTCCTTGGACTCCTAGTTTCTTTGCTAATAGTTCCGCTAGTTCTTCCACATTACTAGAATTAGACATAACCGTGCTTCTTGAGTCTTCTGATTTTGTGAGGTCGGTAGTACCTTTGAGGTCCTCAGCGAGGTTATCTTCCAAGTCGATGCACTCTTGAAGACACTCACTCAATGTTTGCAGCCTCTTTACATACACTAGGGTTCTTAGGGTCCCGTTAGAGAGTCCATCCAGGAATAATGAAATCATCTTTTGTTGAGTCGGTCTCTCAGCCATTGGGCATCTATCCACGTATTGGTTGAATCTTCGGGCAGCAGTCTTCACAGTTTCATTAGGGTTTTGTTTAAAGCTATGGATCAACGATGCAGAATTGTGTTTAATCCCTCTCTTTGTAAATTCTCCAATGAATTCTTGAAAGAATTGCTCCATGTTTCCAAATTGATTGGGATCTAGAGGTTGGAACCAAGTTAGAGCTGTTCCTGTGAGGGTGAGTCCAAAAGACTCATACTGCACAAAGAAGTCCTCTACTTGTTCTGCTCTTAGAACTTGTTTAAATTCGGCAATATGATCGTATGGCTCCCCTAATCCATCATAGTGGTTTCTCATACACTTAGCTACTTGGATTGGTCTCAATCTCCTCATTGGTTCAGGCGGTCTGGGCATTACAGGGAAGACTGGGGCAGCTGGTCGTAATGGAGGCATTCCTGGCTGCCCTCCCACAGGTGGTCGTGGTCTGATCGGTGGTCGGAAATGGTTCCCCATCCCCGTGTGGGTCTGATTGTGTGTGTGCACTCCTGGAGTTGCAAACTGTACATGAGTACGGTTGGGCACACTTCTTTGACTGGTCTGTCCTGATGTGGTATGTTCCGTTTCTTGTTGATTTCCAAAAGGATTCTGCGAGGTAGTTGCCTGCTCCCTCTGAGGAAATACAGGCACACCCATATATCTCAGCCGAGCCCTGTCTAGGACACCTACAGGCCAATATCTTCTTTGATTCTTATCTAGGTAAGTGAGTCTAGTTTCGTCATCTGGGTCTTTCAACTCATAGAATGTCATGGGACTCTCTCCTATTCCTTGAACAGGTACGTCAGTTTGAAGCAATAAGTCTGCTCCGTGAATCATGTAGACTTCCAATAAGTAGTCGTCTTGAGGTATCAAGTCTCCTCTCAAGACCCGTGATACTTGTGACCTGCCTCTGGGGGTGGACACTAACTCTTCAGAGTTGTCGGGATCCATAAACTCTCCTCTTTCATTGATCCTCTCAGGAAATTCAGTTACTATGTAAATGTGACCCATTTTGTCAATGTAAGCACCTCCCTCGTATTTGACAGCTGGTCGTGGTATGATGGCGACATTTTGGGCAGTTGCCATCCTGGCGACAGACCAGTTTAAGCCATCCAGGTAGATTGGAATCTCCTGGGCATTAGTGGACACATATTGTAAGGAGGTACGGTAGTCTCCTTCAACAGTAGTCATGAAGTTTCCTGTTGGTGTAGGTCCTTGCATGTCTTCTGAAGCCATAAGTATCTCCTCCTCCGAGTCACTGGAAGTTTCTAAGTAGACTGAGTGATGACTAGCCTGGGCTGTACTCCCTACTGAGGATATGACACTCCTTCTACTACCTAGAACTCTTCCTGACCTCAAGTTCATTCACTCTCTGAAGCCTCTCCTTATGCTGCTTAGATTCACTTTGGACAGCTCTACCAGTGATTCAGTTGTTTGCCAAAAGAAGGGTTCACTTCTAAGCGATACCACACTTGGCGATACTGCTCTCGGCGATACGATACCAGAGCTCCAAACGATACGATACCAGACACCCAGACGATACGATATCAGTCTGGTGTCGCGATACCAGGCTTTAGTGCCAGATGATACGATACCAGATATAGTGTCGCGATACTCCACTGGGGACACCACGATACGATACCGGCAAAGCAGACGTTACGATACTAGAGTTAGAGGCGATACGATCTCGATGTGGTGTTGCGATACGATCCTGGGCAGGAGACGTTACGATACCACCGCAGGAAGAGCGATCGCGATACTACTCTTGGCGATACGATACCACTATGGTGTCGCGATACCAAGATAAGCACCTGACGATACGACACTTGTGGGGGCACGATCGCGATACTAAAGTAGTGTCGCGATACCAGGGTAGTGTCGCGATACCACCGTATCAAACGATACGATACCACTCGGTAAAGTGAGGTCGCGATACTAGAAACTTAGGCGATACGACACCACAATGGTGTCGCGATACCAAGTATTAGTATCGGACGATACGATACCAGAGATCGAGTGCGGTCGCGATACCGACTCAGTGTCGCGATACCAGAATGGTGTCGCGATACCAAAGCAGGTATCAAGCGATACGACACTGATGGCGAGTGTCGCGATACAAGGGAATTTCGGTATCGCGATACCAAAACTCAACCGATCGCGATACTCAAGCCTAAAAGCAAGATTTTCCCAAAATGTTTTTACCCCCTTACTCTCCTCACTCTCCTCTTCCTTCCTAGTCCTCTGTATCACACAGTAAGATGAAAAAGATATCAGTTTTCCCTCCCCGCGATACTGCGCAGATTCTTAATCACTTGTTTGATCATTTTTACAGTGTTTTTGACAGATGATTTGAGAGAATGTTTACCTTGGTATTGTCTTGATTGCAATGTGAGCACAAAACCTAGCTCTTACTGCCTGAATGCCACGATACCAAGCCCACGATACTGGTCGCTGCTCGCAAACGACACCAGAACACTGTGAAGTGTCAAATGAGCCAAATTTTTTGGTTTTTATACTTTTTTGACTGAACTTAAAAATTTTTTGGGATTTTTGCTGATTTTCCGAGAATTTTGGCCTACTCCTACTCCTCTTTTCCTCACTCTTCCTCTCCTTCTAACCTAACCCTAACTCCTCCTTCTCTTCCCTCCTCCTACACTTAAACCTAAAACTTATCACACACACCTCAAGGATGAGAAGTGACAAGTGCTGAAAAGGAATACTACTCGTCAATGGACAAATTCACCTCTACAAGTACGATTCGATCACACTTGCTCTCTAACTATCGCGAAGGCACCTTGCTAGAGTGCTTCCCCGGCAACGGCACCAAAAACGTGTGTACTTGAGTCGCAATGACTCAAGGACTTGTACCAATGAGACTATACCTCGATTGCCATACAAGTGCATATAGTGGGGTTCTTTTCACACATTTAATTATCAATCCTAAGGAGTGACTTACCAAGTGTATGAAGACATGTGCACACGTGATAGAAAATGAAGTGAGTTAGCTATCCAAGCATGAGAAAAGACTAATACTACTCACACCTACGGAAAAAACTGGAAGTGTTGCCGCAAGCCTCTTTTCAGCAGTTTTGGTTTTTTGAGGTTTTCTCCCAGCCCAGAACTCCGAACATAGACAATAGGGTACTCGTTTTGAAGCTCTCGACGAGACGAATCCAACGATGGTGGTTTCACTCAATTCTGACCACTCTGCTGCAAGTTATGGCAGAAACAGTGAATTACGGGAACTACTAACACCCGCGTTTTTGCTTCTCGTAGCTTACGCACGCACTACAGCCACTCAAAACAAGGGGGAAGGGGTAGACAACAGTCCTACACTTGCATTTCAAGCATCACACACACATACATGAGCAAAATGAAGATCAAAATCAGCAAGGAAGAGGCAAACTCGAAATTTCAGAAGTGCTCTTCTTCACAATGACAAGAAGTCCTTTACAATGAGTCACTTTTGACTTATATACTAGTGCCCTAAATTTGGTCCTTTCACACAAGAGACCGGCACTTTATTCACTAAAATGCTAACTTCCTACTATTGTACATGGGTAATTCACTAATCTTCTGTGGGGATGCATCTAGAGGACTCCTCTAGTGCATTTACAACGGAAAAAATATATACAAGAATGGTTATGATACAGAAGTTGTGTGTCCAAATCGGAAAAATTTTGGGGCCCGTCTTTTTTTTTCTCTGCTTTGTGCGCTCTTTAGCTCTGCAACACTCTCCCCCTCTTCGTCTCTGTCGTCCCTTGACAGACTTTGCTTCGCGAACGCGTCCCTTGGGCTGTGTTGCCTGATTCTTGATCTTGCTTTTCTCCGCACGCTTCCCTTGGTCAGTATTGTCTGCAGTTAAACAGACATGCAGATTCGATGGCCTTCTTGATTCAAGCTCTACTACTCGAGAGCCTGATGTAGTTGTCTTGCCTGTTGACTCGGGTTGCCATGCACGCCACCAGTGACTAGGAATGTGATGTTCTTAGTCACCCTCTTCAACTTTTCAGCCTCTACCCCTTTCTTACTTTTGGTCCTACTCTGATGTTTGAAAAGTCCATGACTCGGGACCCTGGGGTTTAGCTTTGTAGCCTGGTGCGTGCCCCTGCGGGGCTCTATGCAGAGATGGGTGTTGCGCCCCTGCGGGGCTTCCTGCAGATATATGTTCTTTTTCTCTTCTTAATGAATAGGTTTGGACTTTGATTTTCTTCTTCTTTTCTTCTTGCTTGATTGTCCCTCTACAATCCCTCAAGACAACAAAAGCATAGAACTATTTTTGAATAGAGAAACAGAGGAAGCCTTTTGGAGATTCAAGCTAGATCAACCTAGCCAATCGGGCATAGTTATCATCTATGAATTCAAAGATCATGAGATACCAGCCAAAGTTGTCTACCTGGATAACACATCAGAGAAGATATTCTTGGTAACAGAACATGTTAGACATGCATATACTTGGAAGAATGAATTGATTTTCCCTCCACCAAGATCCAATGTTTCCCATGGTCTCCAAGGAGTAGGATCATCCCAAGCTCATGAAGCCCAGAGAGAAAGAACTAGAGAGAGACCTGAGGTACGGTGGGCAGAAATAGAGTAGGATTTGAAAATGAAAGACCTGAAAGAGAGAGACATCAAGCACATAGGCAACAAAGAGATGAACATGATTTTCCATTGCCTAGACCCCGAGAGCACCCAAGAACCCTTAGACCCACTCAAGTGATCAAGGCAATGAAGAATTATTTTGACGGGTCAGGAGATCGTTATGATCATGTGGCCGAGTTCAAACAAGTGTTAAGAGCGGAATAGGTTGAGGATTTGTTAACCCAGTACAAGGCATTTGGTCTGACTCTTAAGGGCACTGCCTTAGCTTGGTTTCAACCACTGAGTAGTTGCAATTATCGGGACATAGGTCAACTGCTAGACGAATTCATTGTAGAATTTTCCAAGAGTGGTATCAGGCATAACACATCATCCTTGATCCACAGTTTCAAGCAGACACCCCAAGAAACAGTGCAACTAGCAGGTAGAAGGTTCAGACAGTACCTAGAAAGATGTCCTACTCCAGAGCTACCCACACTAGCCAAACAAGTGGCTTTGTTCTTAGATGGCTTACTGAGCACAAAGTTAAGATCATATGTATACTTGAAAGAGCCTAGATCCATAGAAGAGTGCGTGCAGACATGCATTGACATAGAAGATAACTTGGGTGAGGAGTTAGGATTATCCAAACTCTATAAGGATTCAGATAGTTCTACTAGTCATACTTCAAAAATCTCCACGGAAATAGAGGAGATAGCTGAGCAAGTTGCCAAGAAGCTGGGAGTCCAAAATAAACAAACACAGAGAGTCACTCCAATGAATCGGTGTTATACTTGCGGAGGCGACCACATGGCTAATGTATGCCCATTGCACAACCAGAACATGGGAGAAAGGAATGCTCCATATTGCACTATTGAGAGAAAATATACGAACCACACGGCTCAAGATTGTCCCTATAATAGGCAGGCTGTTAGACAGAATTATCAACAACCTTACCAACCAGGTAGGTATCAAAACCAATACCAATAGCCATATAATAGACCACAACAACAATATCAGGCACAATATAGGCCACTACCAGTCTTAGGAAACCAACCACCAGCTCCTGCCAACGTGATTCCAGTCAAATATGCTGTGGGAGAGGAAAATCCAAATAGAGCATTGGTGCCACTAACCCCATTGATACCAGATAATGACTCTCATGCTAATAGTTCAGACTACTCCCATGAAGGTAGTCCACATGCTTATTACACAGAGTCACCTGAACATAGTGAGATTTACTTGTATCAATATGAGGCACCACCTATGGAGCAAAATTGGGAGCCAGAATACTCCAATGTCATGTACACAAATCCTAACCCTAGGCCCTAGTTGAGACAAATGAGACCACAAGCCCCTAGAGGATCTTGTTTCAGATGTCATGGTGACCATTTCATTCGTGACTATCCCCACCCACCATCTCCGAGTCAAGGACAGGCTATCACAATACAGGCTTTTTGTCCTGATTGTGGCAAAGACCATCTCCCCAGAGATTGTCCAAGAAACCCCTCCAGTGCACCCAAGATTACACCCATTAATGTGGTAGGCTTAGTGGCAGATTCAAGTTCAAGTAGTAGCAATGTGGCTCCTATACAAGCTGTCACTAGAGCACAAGCCTTAAAACAAGATAAACCAGCAGAACAATCAGAGTCGAGTGAATCAGGAGAGCCTAGTAAGAGGAAAACAAGAACATGGAAGGATACCAGAGAGAAGGCCAATCGCAAGTGGAATAAAAAGTTATCGGAACTAGAAGAAAGCTTAAAAGAAGCGAAAACAAAAATAGAAGACATTGCATCTCAAAGCCCCTCGCATGCCGAAACTCCATCCACTCCACCTCATCCCACCCCACCTCCCATTGTAAATAGACCGCAACCAGGGTATGTTCTTGCAGATCCAACCCCAGAAGGCTTGGACATGATGTTCAAGGCCTACCAGGCTCGACTTCAAGAAGGTCCTACAGCTGCAAACCTAGACAAGAGTTACCCTAGAGTATATTTAGAGATTGAACGGATGAAAATGTGCATGAAAATGGTAGAACAAGCTCAAGCCATACTTGAGACTAGTCAAAAGTTCAATCAGACAAACTCTATCAAATCAGATTTGCATTTCCAGGGCTTACTAGAAAGATTAGAGCAATTGGTAAACAAACCACAAGTTTCTTTGCCTCCACAGGCTCAAGCAGTTATTGAAAGAGGAAGCTCACCACCAATGGGAGCTTATGTTCCTAATTCCACAGATGCTGGAATACCTCCTTCAATTCAACAGTACTCTCAAGAGTTCCTGCGGGAAATACAAGAAGAGAAATGGGCCAAGGAGAAGGGTAATTCCCCTCCTATTCCTGAGATTGATGATCTTCATGATCAATTTCCCCAAGACATTCCATCTATTTACGGAGATGAAGCAGAACAACAAGAAGATGAAAGATTAGATTTTGAATCTAATATCCTAGAAGAACTGCCTCAATTTCCAGGCCCATGGGAATCTGAATCTCTTCAGATCAGAGCTCCCACAATACTGGTAAGAAATGAGGACTCAGTGGTTCCAAGGAACACTGATGTCGTGAAGAACACTAAGGTTTAGTGTCACCTCACTGTAGAAGAGCTGCTCAAGGCAAAACCTGAGCTATGGAATCATGTGAAGGATCAGGTTCCAGAACTTGAGTCCAATATGCCAAAAACAGGCTCTAAGCAAAAAGTACCAGAGATACCTCTAGACAAAATAGGGGACATGTGTGAGGGTGAAGAAGGTAATACTTATCTTCCAATCACCTACCAAGGTTACATAACCAAAGCAATCATAGATTCAGGTGCTGGTGTTGCTATTACGACCACCTCCTTGTGGAAGCAATGGGACAAGCCCACATTAAGACCAACTAGAATGAAGCTTCAAATGGCTGATGGTCATTTTGAAAGACCTCTTGGATTGCTAGAAGGGATAACTCTAACCACTTGTGGTGTGGAGTTTGAACATACATTTGCTATATGTGACTTTGAGAAAAATAATGTCTATGAGATGATCCTAGGAAGAACCTTCCTACGACAATTGCAAATAGTATAGGATTGGGGAACTAACTCCTTGTACTTACAGCACTTAGGGGTCACCACCAAGGTCAATTTGAAGGATTACACCTTCAGAGATGTACCACCCCTACAGTGGAATTCTATCCACAAAGCGAAAGAAGATTCCATCTCTGTGCATTCTAAAAGTTCACCTGATCCATTGTGGTTGCATGAAGATACTCATTTGTGGATGTGCAAGGTTGCAGAGGAAGAGGAAAAACGTTTAAAGGCAAGAGAAGAAGGAACTTCGCCAGGAGATAGAACAATTAAAGACCCAGCCTATACACCGATGATCTTTGCAGATGAGGAATTTGAGCCTCATGGCTGGCCAGAAATCTTAGCCACCATGGACATTGCTGTCAATGAAGAACAATGGACACCTCATTGTGATGAGGAGGGTGATGATATCTCAGTGTTCACGTGTCAGCCCTTGCTAGAAGAATGTGACCCTAGTGATGTCATAGAAGAAGAAGAGAATGACGATGATATAGAGTCCATTGTGATGGATAGCTGCTTTAACTCAGAGCAACACTATCTGGAAGATATAGGAGTGTTCACACAGAAAGAAGAAGAACCTCTCACAAGTATTAAAACGGTAAATTTGAAGGATGGAAGTGAGAGCAGTCAAAAGAAAAAGAAAGAAAAGCAGTGAAACAAGAAGAGGAGGAATCATTGTTTGAAGTACCAGAGAACTTCAAGAAATATGAAGTTGACGACCGCAAAATTTTGGTACGAATGCCTAAGAGAGAGGCCATCATAGGAGAATCATATGATAATAAAGAAAAGACCAAGAAGATTGTAGTGACCATCGAAGAGAACGAAGAGAGATGCACATATATAGGAGATGACCTAAGTGCAAGAGAAGAAATGGAGCTTGTAGCTCTATTAAGGGAATATAGGGATGTGTTTGCGTGGCACTATAGAGACTTGAAAGGGGTAGATCCAACAATTTTCTCTCATACTATCCCCATGACTGCTGATGCCAAGCCCACCAAATAGAAGCCCTACACATATAATGATACCTATGCAGCCAAAATAAAAGAAGAAATTGATAGGTTGATTGAAGCTAGATTCATCTATGAGATTGAGCATACTGAATGGGTGTCCCCCATTGTAGTGGTGCCCAAGAAGAACGGAAAGTTGCGAGTGTGTATTAACCTTAAAAGAGTTAATGCTGCTACGATCAGAGATAGTTATCCACTTCCAATCACAGAACACCTATTGGAGCGTGTTGTAGGCAAGGAAGTTCATAGCTTCCTTGATGGATTTTCAGGTTAGAATCAAGTGGCCATTGCCCCAGAAGATCAACACAAAACAGCTTTTGCCACAGAATGGGGAATCTTTGCATTTCGTGTGATGCCATTTGGGCTCACCAATGCACCTGCAACATTCCAAAGGCTCATGTGTCATGTCTTCAAAGAGTTCTTGCGAAAGAGCTTAGAAGTGTATGTGGATGATTTATGTGCTCATTCCCAAGAAAGAAGGTTTCACATCCCTGAGCTCAGATAAATCTTCAACAAGTGTAGAGAATATCGAGTGTGTCTGAACCTAGAAAAGTGTGTGTTCATGGTGCGTCAAGGTAAAATCTTAGGTCATATTGTTTCTAAGAATGGAATCTCAACAGATGAAGATAAGGTACGAGCCATAGCGGAGCTACCCAAGACAAGGAATGTTAAAGAGGTACAAGCCTTTATGGGCCATTGTGGATATTACCGTAGGTTTATCCACATGTACGCGATCATAGCTAGACCCCTTTATGCCTTGTTGTCTAATTTTGAGTGGAACGACGAATGCGAGAATTCTTTCAACGAACTGAAGAAACGTTTGTGCACGGCACCAATACTGACCATTCCTAATTGGAATAAACCATTCCATGTCCATGTGGATGCATCCAATCATGCCATAGGATGTGTGCTTGCACAACCCACAAGTGAAGGAAACTTAGATTTGCCCATAGCATATGCTAGTAGACAGCTCACTGCAGCTGAACGGAACTATACCACAACTGAGCGAGAGGGCTTAGGCATGGTATATGCTGTGAAGAAGTTTAGACACTATTTATTGGCCAACAAGTTCAAGTTTTTCACTGATCATCAAGCTTTATTATATTTGGTCAATAAACATTGCAATACTGGACACTTAGTAAGATGGTTCCTCTTACTAATGGAATATGACTTTGAAGTTGTTGTCAGGAAAGGTAGAACCCACCTTAGGGCAGATCACCTTTCTCGCATTACTTCAGGAGAGTCACCACAAGGAGTGTCTGATGAACTACGTGATGCTTATCTGTTCAATTTGGAAGTTGTTCCCAAATGGGCAAATAAGTTGGTACCAGTCCTAACCTTTGGCCCTGCAAATAAGAATGTGAAAACATCACAAGAAGAAATTGTAAAATCACAAAAATATCACATATTAGCAGGAAGCATGTACAAACAAGATACTGAGGGTGTATTAGCTTGTTGTGTTGAGGATGATGAACATAGTAGTTGGTTGCAACAAGCCCATGAAGGAATGCTAGGAAATCACTATTCTAAACAACGAACATTGCAGAATTTGAAACGTTTAGGAGTGTATTGGCCTAGCATGGACAAAGTAATACATGAGTGGATCAAGAATTGTCCAATGTGCAGAGAGAGACCACCAGTGGAGCATGCGACCCTTTATCAGGTATCATTAATTCCAGATTGGAGTGCTCCATTGGTAGAGTTTATGAGATCGGGAAGATTACCCAAAGAGGCCAGTCTAGCAAGAAGACGAAGCATGGAGCAAGAGGCTCAAGGCTATGCCTTAGTAGGAGAGAACCTATACCGAAGAGGCAAAGATGGTTACTTAAGACTGTGCGTTCATGAATCAGACTATTTAAAGGTCTTAGAGACTGCACACAGTGGTGTTGCAGGTGGACATTTTGGTCCCAACCGAGTGATCAAGACCATTCTATTCTCAGGACTTTGGTGGCCCACTCTTCATATGGATGCACATACCTATGTGAAGAAATGTGACACATGCCAACGTGCACAATATCCAGTTAGAAAAGACGAGATGCCTTTGAGGCCAATGATGGGAGGGCGTGCATTTTCGAAGTGGGGCATAGACTTCATAGGTCCTATTAACCCCCCAGCTAGAAACTCCCATGCAGGATATTTTATTGTAGCCACAGATTACCTTACAAAGTGGGTAGAAGTGAAAGCCACAACAAAGAATGATGCTCAGACTACGGCTAAGTTCTTATTCGAAAATGTATTCACGAGATATGGGCTACCAATAGAGTTAGTTAGCGATAGAGGCACACACTTCTTGAGTGAGGTCATTGAAAATCTTCTCCAAGAATTCTTGGTGATACATAAGAAGTCTGCCCCTTATCACCCACAAGCTAACGGAAAAGCCGAGAGCACCAATAAGGTCCTCTGTAACGTATTGACAAAACTGGTAAATAATAAACGCTTTGATTGGGACAAGCAACTTCATCATGTTGTTTGGGCTTATCGAGTTGCTTACAAAACGGTACTCAACGCCACCCCATTGCAGATGGTCTTCGAACAGAACGCTGTGCTACCATTAGATTTCTTAATCCTTGCCTTAAAAGTAGCACAAGAGTATGAGTGGAATGGGCATGAATTGTCCTCTAGGATCTTTGATCTCGAACGCTTAGGTGAGACGAGGCTACGAGCGGCAGCAGGCATCTATGCTGCAAAGAAGAGGCAAAAGGCATACTTTGATGCACACATCAAGGATAAGGGATTGAAAGAGGGAGATCTAGTGTTGGTTTACACCCTAAAACAACATGCCCGTAAGTTGGAAAAAAGAGGATATGGACCCATGATCATTAATAGAATTTCCACTAGTGGTGCAGTTCAGTTGGCCACTCTAGAAGGAGATATCTTGCCAAACTATATTAGTGGCTGTAGAGTCAAGCTATATCAAGAACCTCTTACTGAGGATATGCTAATGAGACTCAACACTACTAAGAAGCGAAAAGAAGAAGAGTTAAGAGTGAGAGAAGAAGCACAGACAGAGGCCAAAGAGCGTATTAGGCGAAATAAGGTAAGGCGATTAGGCCTAGATGTCAACTCAAAAGCCCCAAAATATCACATGGATATGTGTCAAAAGTCAGGCATAGTGACTTCTCAGGTCATTGACCGAAGACCCTTTGTGACCATAGAGATAGGACAAGGGAAGGGTGCAAGGATGGTGAAAGCATTGATTGACTCAGGTGCAGCAAGTAGTGCAGTTAGACTTTCCTACTGCCAAGACTTGCAGTTGAACATCAATCCCATAGAAGCTTATCTCATAGGATTGGGAGGTGTGGAAACCCCTTGTTTGGGCGAGGTGGAACTTCCCATCTACCTGCAAGATGTTCCAATGAAAGTCAAAGTACTAGTGTGTCAAGATGAGAACATTACAGAACCACTTGTCTTAGGACAAGATTGGATTTATGACAATGCAGTCAACTTAAACCTAAGAAGTCAAATTCTTCAAGTTTGGGTACATGAACAATGCATTACATTAGAATTAGAGAACTGCATGCTCCCAGATCATGGCACCACACACTCTCTTAGCTCTTCTAAGACTAATCATATGGAAGAAGATGTATGTGTCAAAAGCTTTATGATGCAGAAGGAGTCAATCGTGGAAGAACAGGTTCGAAGGCGGGTGGATCTTTCTTCTTCTCCAAAGAATCAAGTAGCCACACTAGTAAGTCCACCACAGAGGCAAACACAACCGATCACGACAATTGCTACATCAAACAGAAAGACACCATTCAATAAGAAAGCAGTTCCGAGCATGACGCAGATCTGGGTACGCAAAGCAGAGAAACCACCAGCCTTGCCCCCACAAATCGCATCCAGGCAAGACAACCAAGTCAGAAGACGAAGGAAGCAGCTCGGACAAGCTCAATCACAAGGTATCCAACAAGTTTGGGTGCCTAAGAAATTAGCTGCAGCCCAACAAGGGCGATTACAGATGTGGGTACCTAAGAAGCTCTTACATCTACAACAACCTATGTTCTCCCACATGGGTACCTAAGAAGCCAAAAAGAGAAGAGGGTAAGAGCCACGTACAGAGACCAAAAGAAGATCAAATGAGCTCTTCAACAATAGTAGGAAGACGTGCAAAAAGGATATGGGTTTGGAAGCCAAAGTACAAGTAGCCTCCATCAAACCAAAGCGCCAACCACACTGGATACCACAGTTCAGAATGCATCCAAAGAGGAAGACGCCTAAAGTAATCTCTACAGTGCCGAAGGCTGTTCTAAAATGGATGCCTATAAAGTGGAAGGATCATTGGTCATCTCGAGCTCCAATGGATACCTCCAACAAAGATGACACCAACATCTGCAAGTGACATCAAGCCTCGACGAGCGACAACCATGTGCTCCTTGCACAACCTTGTCTTTTGCACCATTCAGGTCATGCATTTCTAAAGTATGCATTATATAGGGCCACATTACACGGCCGTGCATAGACACACTTGAGAATCCCAGGCACAAGAGCACATTGACATATGTCAAAGATTTTTATTGATTGATACTAAAATCTGTCTTCTTGTTTGTGATATTGTTCCTCCAAAAAAAAAAAGAGAAAAAAAAGAAAAAAAAGAAAGAGAGGAAGAACTTGTTCCCAGGTTTCTCTCATGGAACATGAATGAGTCATGCTTAGTTGCAGATTGAACCATCGATTACTGGGCATTTAACAGTTTGGATAGAAGTGTGTCTCGGCTAGCAGATGATGTAATTGTTGCCTTATCTGGTAGATGTCAAGAACTTAGCATGAACATGGCATCCACACCTATGGTTTCCCCTTACCATGGTGGAAGTGAAGATCTTGAAGGTCCACAACTTGAGTGATGCTTAACTACTGTATGTATGAGAGCATCCAAGGAGATATTTGCAAGAGTTTGTTTGGTACCCCGAAAATCCTTGTCTGTATACTAGATGAGCAGACTCCTGCTTATGGTGAACTAAAGAGAATATATGAAACTATGCTTGGTGTAGTTACCCAATGTTGTTTGTCAAAGAATATAAAGAAATTCAATTCTCAGTATTTGGCAAACATTGCTTTGAAACGAGAAGATAGAACCAGGCACTCAAAACACTTTTCGGTGGACCAGCAACATGGACATTCATCGCCAATGTTCCATCACAAATGCCGGGTATAAAACATGAAGAGACAGACATCAATCAACCCTTCACCACGGTAAGTATCTTTACTCTGGCAACACCATAACCATGATAGATTAGGAAACCTCTTCGTCAGCATAGCCTTGAGCACTTAGCTCAAGACCCACAATTTATTGCACCATACTTCTTCCAATGCATTTTCCAAGTAAGCATGCGTAGGGCTACATTACAAGGCCATGCACAAGGCACATATTTTTTCAACCCATGCACAAACACACTTACCCATCATTCATTATGGGTTATGAGTAGTTGGCATGACTGCTCTCAACATCATCTTTGGAAGAGCTAGCGGACGTCATGGGAACAACATCCATATCTCGGAAGCAAATTGAAGCTAGTAGTTGCTCCAAATCAATCTTGACAACCTCTTTTGAGCAACTTGTAGTTTTGAAAGCTCACAACGACACATTCTTTCTGGAATCCAAGGAACAAGCTCATACAAAGGATGGACACCACCTCTCAAAGCACTACATGGAACAACCCTTACAACAAGGGTCTGTCAGGGACGACAGACTCGAGAGGGGGGGAGTGTTGGAACTCAAGGTCAAGCTTAAAACATGGAAGCACATCAAGAAGTGGACAAAGAAGAAGAGGGAGCAAGTAAGGAGCTCCAAGAAGTGTATGTCAAATTTTTAGAAGAATCCCCTACAAAAATAGTGATTTTCATCACTAAAAACCATTGTAAATACCATTATCTATTTTTATAACTCCATTTTTTTCAAGCCAAGAAGTCCTCGAGCTTGAGGAGTATTAGAAGTTCCGTCGTACCAATTTTCATAATTTTTAGACTTCGTTTGAGCCCTCAAATAAGCCCTGGAACCTAATTTTTAACTAGGCCGGACACTAGGTCTGGACAAGGCCAAAACTAGTCAAAAAACTATAAAAAGAGCTAGAGAGCTCATTTTTGGGGTTAGCTTGTGAGAGAATAGAGCTTTTGTAAGAGAACCCTTATGCAATCGAAGCTTTCCATTGTTCCTCTCTTTGATCTTATCTTGTGCGCGTGTGTGTGTATGTGTGTGCATGTTTGGGTGCTTTCACTCACTCACTTGTGCCTTCACTTGCTCGTGGTCTTCATACCGGTCCTCACGTCTCCGCGGATTGACAAGTAAAGGAGGAGGTGCTTACGCTTGAGCTACATAGGGTAACCTGTGAGACTTACCAAATTGGCAAGCACCACACTTGTAAATCATATGTTGCTTGGATACATTAGGTATCCCAAGCACACATTGGTCCCTGCACATTTGCTTCAAGGTTATTTCTCCTATATGCCCTAATCTCTTATGCCAAATCTCAAGCTCTGAAGGTGTCTGATCCTTATAACTGTATAGTGCAATATTTTTTGTATCTTCCAACTCAAAAGTGAAAAGTCTACCTGATTTTTCTCCTTTAGCTATCCTTTTGAATCCATGTCTTGGGTCCTCCACAAATGCTCCATATTGGTTGAATCTGACCTGCAAACCTTTCTCTACAATCTGACCAACACTCATTAAGTTCTTTGTATTGGTTGGTACATAGAGTACCCTGCTCAATAAATTCTGATTACCATCACATGTTTTAACATTACCAACTTTAACCACTGAATGTTTTGTATCATCACCTGTTTGGACTTGGTGTTTACCTTTTGGTTCCCCAAGATTAGAGAGTAGTGCTACATGATAAGCCACATGATTTGAACACCCTGAGTCAATATAAAATAAGTGATCATCATTTGTACCTATCTTTGAAGTCATGTTCATGATTAGAAGAGAGTCATCCTGCTCTTCTATGTAGTTGTTGTAGTCCCTTCTGGTTTTGAATCCTCCTTGGTAATTGCCATTGTAATTGTTGTTGTAGTTGTTGTTGTAATTGTTGTTGTGGCCTTGGTGATTGTTGAACCTTCCTCTAGACTATGAATAACCACCCCTTTGGTAGCTTCTTCCTCTCTGATTTTTGTAATTCTTGTAACACTCATCTGTGGTGTGATTTGATAAACCACAAATGTTACATGGTGATGAATTATAGGGTCACCCCCTACCTTGCTTACCTCCTCTGCCCCTACCTCTTGAAGATCTACCTCTCCCTGCATAATTGGCTTGGGAGGTAGAGCCTTCATCTTCCACCTTCTTGCTCTTGCCTTTATCCTTAGACTTCTTATCAGTGTATATGGCAGAAGAGTTGTTACCTTTGGATGTATCTCCACTCTTGGTGAGCTTTGCTTCATGTGTAAATAGTTGTCCCATGAGAGTTGTAAGATCTGGAGTGTGCATGTCCATGTAGAGATCCATTGCAGTGGTGAAGCTTTCCCACTTGTCATCAGCCTTGATTCCATTGATTACCTGCCTCACAATCTGTTCTTCTTCAATTTCTTCTCTTATGCTTGCTAATTGATCTGCAACATCTTTGATCTTGGTCACAAATTCTGAAACAGCTTGCTTAGGTTGTTTCCTTAGTGTTGTGAATTCAATCCACAACTGATTTTTCCTAGCCCTTGTATTAGAGGAAAAATATGATGACAAGGTTTCCCAAGTCTCTTGGGAAGTCTTACAATTTTTTATATGAGGTAAAAGAAAGTCAGATATAGAGTTGAGTAAATAAGACCCTGCCAATGCATCCTTACCACACCATGTGTTGAGTTTTTCTTGTTCCTCCTTGGTTGGCAATCCTCTTGCTTTGAATGAGGGCAATTCCTCATCTCCTGAGATATATCCATAGAGACTCCTTTCTTGTAAGTAGGTCTTCATCCTTAGAGACCAACCTTAATAATTTTTCTTGTCCAATTTGTCAATAAATGAAGGAAAACCATCTCCCATTTTACCTTATTTGCTCTGATACCACTGTTGGGAAAGATGGATGGATGATCCAAGAGATTGAGTAGGTACTGCTAAACCTGTTAACTCAATAGAACGATCTGCGGCAAGTATCATGAAAGACTTAAGAGGGGTAACGAGAGTTTATTTTGTGATACATACTGAGGGAAAAGGGTAGATGAACACTAGGAACCTGTGTATGTACTTAGGATTCAAACTCACTTGCAAAAAAATTGAAAAAGTGTCAAGTATCGTGTTCTCCTGCGGTTGAGGTATCGCAATACCTGAGTATCATGATCTCCTATGGTCGAGTATCATGATACTTGGACTGAGTATCATGTATCGTGGAACTCTTTTCACGATACCTGTCAAGTATCGGGTATCGTTGAATTGGGTCTGGTGATACTTGTTATGTATCGTGTATCGTTGAGAAGTCCTCACGATACTTGTCAGATATCACGTATCGTGTATCGTGAAATTTAGATCGCGATACTCCTTGGGTATCGTCTATCGTGAGTCTGTAATCGCGATACTTGTTTGATATAGTGTATCGCATAGACGGCTTTCTCGATACCTGACAAATATCGAGTATCGTGGAAATTTTGGTGGTGTATCAAAGGATGCTTTGGCAAGGTCACACATTCTCAAATCTAATTATGACATTTTACTTCCTCACATTAGGAACTATAAAAGATCTCAAGAGACATGGAATGCTCTAGAAGCATTCTTCTCCTCAAGTATGAAAGCTAGGAAAAATCTACTATGGATGGAGTTTACAATGTTGGTGTAAATCACAAGCCTACATGAAGACTCTACATGCATGAAGAACCATAGGAACATATGCTAGTAGTTTATTACAGCTTTACCTAATGTAAAAGTCTAAATGACTTGGAATCTTTTTGTAATCACCTACCTAATTGATTCGAGGGAAAAGTAGATTACTTGATTGAGAGAATATCTCCAAACTTTTAGAAGCTTGATTATAGGGAGCCAAGAATTTGAATTTGAATTCAAATTCTTACTCTACTTATAAAAAGATCAAGAAAAAAGTCGCATGAGAGAGATCACTCCCGAGCTTCATTTTACTATCATTGAGTGTGTGTGAGGATTACATCATATCCTACACCTCTCTACACCATTAGGAAATGCTTGTCATGCCAATGGAATTGTACAAAAGTGTTAATCAAAAGATACATTTACATCATTCATCTTTGTGTTCATTAGTTGTCTACTCCAAAGTTTGTCAACTTGTCAAGGGCATATCTCAGTCAATACTCCACCAAATTCAGTGATTCGAAGCTTTTTGGATTCAGCTCAAAGTCATCTACATGCTGACAAAGTTTGAAGTGATTTCATTCAGACAATGCAGAGAAATCATCGTCGAGGTGCTCACTGGTCTATCTCTGCAACATTCCTAAAAGGTCGGGGGTATTCCAAGTTTTGCTAAATTAATTTCTCTTAGCATACTTCATTATTTTATACCATTCCACTTGAAAATGGTAGCTTACTAAGCTAATTGAATATCCCTAGAAGGAATTTTATCAATTGCTACTGTACTCGTCACACTGAGCAAAACTTTGAGCAGGTGTCAAGACCAAATTAGAAGTTTTTCTAATCAACTCTGAAGCACAAGAGGGCTGGTACAAAGCAGGTTTAGCAGTACCTACTCAGTTTCCTAGATCATCCATCCATCTTTCCCAACATACAACACTCAAGAAGATGTCGAAGGAAAGTGTGAATGCTTTTTTCATCAAGATGAAGGAGATATCATAACAACTTGGAAGCATTGGATAGGTCATTGATGAAGAGCAAAGTTGAGGCACATCATCAATGGGATCACGTTTGATGACAAATGGGAAGATTTCACTATAGCTATGAATCCCTCCAACATTGTTCTAAACCTATTCAATTTGCCTCCATCCAATGCCTTTGTCATCATAGCTACACATTGTTGAGGTGTGGATACATATGAGAGTTGTATCTCCTTACTCATGATCTTTTCTTTGACATAATGGTAGTGAACTTCAATGTGTTTGGTCTTGGCATGATAGATAGGGTTAGCAGCAAGATGCAATGAACTAATTTTGTCTCCAAGTATGTTTGGAGTTGAAGTATTCAACCCTAAATTAGAGTATAGGGTCTGATCCACATAGCTTCTTGAGTAGCGTGCAAGTCCTCTATATTCAGCTTCAATTGATGAGAGAGAAACTATGGGTTGCTTCTTTGATGACTAAAAAATCAGTTTTGTATCTAGAAAAGTGAGAGAGCCTAATGTGCATCTCTTATCATCTTTGGACTTTGCCCAATCTACATCAAAAAATAGCTTTACATCTAAATAAGATATATAAGGGTAGTGTAACCATTCATTAGTTATTCCCTTCAAATACTTCAAGATTCTTTTAGCTACTTCCATGTGAGGTTTCCTTGGAGTGTGCATGAATTGACTGAGCACACTAACTCCATAACATATATCTGCTCTAGTAAGAGTAGCGTAGTTCAAGCTTCCAATTAATCTTTGGTAACTAGTCACATCTTGAACTAGTTCACCTTCGTGAGCACTTAACTTGTGATTTACTTATGTTGGTTTGCTTGCAACCTTTGTATTTTCCATCCTCAACTTGGAGAGAATATCTCCAATGTACTTTCTATGAGTTTGAAACATACCTCTTTATGTGTATACTACCTCCAAACCTAGGAAGTAGGTAAGTAAGCTAAGATTGCTGATCTTGAATTCTTCTTTCATTTAAGCCTTGATCCTCTTGATTCCATCTACATCATTACCTGTTATGATTATATCATCTACATATACACATAGCTATATGACCTCTGAAAGTTTCCTCTTTATAAAGAGGGAAGGATCTACCTTGCTAACCATAAATCCTTTATCCTGAAAGTAAGTAACCATGACTACAAACTCTAGGAGCTTGCTTCAAGCAATATAGGGCTTTCATCAACCTGCATACATGTTCAAGACATGATTTATCTTCAAAGCTAGGAGGTTGAGCCATGTATACCTCCTCTGAAATCCAACCATTAACAAAAGAATTTTTAAGATCCATTTGATAGATATTCCAATTCTTAGAAGATGTTACACTCATATGTACTCTAATAGTAGCCATCTTTGCCATAGGTTAGAATGTCTCTTCATAATCTATACCTTGGGTTTGAGCAAACCCTTTAGCCACAAGCCTTGCTTTGTACCTATTAATTGAGCCATCTGAATTCTTCTTCAGCTTACTAAGTCCACCTTCATCCAATGACCTTCATGGATGGTTTCTTAGGAACCAATTGTTGGTGCATTTTTATCCAAGCCTAGTGCTTGGTTAAATCATTTGTGTAATGACATTAGTTGTACTCTAAATGAGAGGATCCATAGAAACTATCTCCTGTAATAGTTGGAATGTAAATTCACCAAAAGTAAAAGGAAGAAGAGAATCTGGTTACTTTGTTAGGTGCAAATCACGAAGCTAAAGCCGGAGAAATCAATTAGATGAGATTCCCCTAATTTGAAGGAACGTCTAGGTGGAATGCCCCCAAATTTTGAAATCAAAATCATCTATATATACACTCAAAAGAGTCGTGGAATTGAGCAAAGTTTTAGCTACATTTAGAGGAAGTTCTGAGCAAGGACCAAGTCATTTGGGAAGCACATATTTGTGCTCATCCTTTGCAAGCTTCACGCCCATTCATTCCATGTACCATATGTGCAATAGATTGATATTTCAACTTTATCTTGGAGTTCTCTTCATCTACTATTGAAGGTCAATTTTCTCATTTTTAGTTAACTTTCATCATTGATTTCTCTGTATATGCTAAGTCTTCTGATGCGATTGAAATTGGTATATGTATAGTTTTCATTCTATTTGTATCGTATCCATTTTCATCACATTTGGCTCATAAATCTATGAGTAACATCAATTTGAAGTGACCTATGTACACAGGTAGAGTTTTCCGGAAAACTCGGGATGACACCCCAATGTTCCTAAATTTATTTCTCTCAGTATGGTTCATTACAATTCATCAACTTTATTTCTTTAGGTTTTTTATATTTCTAATTATAGATGTGAAAAATATCTCTAGACAACTCTCAGCACGCTCTGAGCTTTGAGTGAAATTCCAGAGTGCTTCTCATCCCAAAATAGCAAGTTTTTTATCATCTATTTTGTATCAAGTCATGTTTTGATGAACCAATTCGAGATGATCTTCCAAAGTAATAAGGAGGTATTTATGGATCATTAGCAAGCTCAAGGTGTGTACTTAGCATCTCAAAAGTTATCTTGGTAGGTGTAGAGCACATTTTTGTAGCACCAGGCACATCCTTGGATTGCGTCCACCATCTCTTCTCACAGTGGTATGAGAGCATAGTTGAATCAACATGGGAGATGGGTTTCCCTCTACCATTGAAAAATTGGATAGAAACAACTACCCAGCTTGGTCGCTAAGGATGGAGGCCTACCTTTAAGGAAGAAACCTATTTGCAAACATATCTGAAGATGAAGTCATGCTAAGGATGAGAAGCAAAGGGCAACCATCACATGAAGAGCAAGAGAGGCATACAACTTGGTGTTCAAAGGATGCACTAGCTACATCCTATATTCTAAACTCATTCTTTGACTGTCTCTTACCTCATGTAAAAGGACGTGAGACCTCAAGAGATACCTCGAATGGACTTGCTACCTTATTCTCTTCAAATAGTAGAGCAAGGAAGAACGAGCTTGGGATGGAGTTTACTACCTTGAAGAAAAGCCCAAGGAAAGTGTGACTGATTATTTCACCACGATGAAGGACATCTCTAATCAATTGGGGAGCATTGGAGAAGTAATTGAAGAAGAACAAATCACAAGGCAAATTATCAATGGCACCAAGGCTGATGAAAAGTGGGAATCCTTCACAATTGCCATAGATCTATACATGGACATGCAAGTACCTGATCTCAATACCTTGATGGGCCAACTCTTCACACATGAAGCAAAGTTGAACAAGAATGGTGAATTCTCAAGAGGTAATAAATCTTGTGCCTTATACTCTAATAAAGCTAAAGCTAAGGATAAGTCAAAGTCCAAGAAGAATAAAGATAAAGGTAGCTCTTTCAAACCCAACTTTATAGGTAGAGGAAGATCTAGAGGAAGAGGCAGAGGAGGAAAGCAATGCAAGGGGAGACCCCAAACATCCCGACCTCGTAATATATGTGGTAATTTTAATCACACTACTAAAGAATGTTACAAGAACCCAAGGAATTCCAGAGGAAGAGGATTCAATAGATATGGCTATGGATCAAATAGAGGCAGATACAATGGAGGATATAACAACAACTATCACAACAACAATAACAACGATCAAAATGCATATAGAGTAAGAAAGGACTACAACAATTACACTAAGGATCAATGTCAAGAAGACTCACTTCTTCTCATGAACCTATCATTGAAGCAAGGTAAAGAATGTCTTCTATATTGATTCAGGGTGCTCAAATCATGTATTAGGAAATGTAGCATTGCTCCCTGACTTAGAAGATCCCAAGAACAAACATGAAGTGCAGATAGCTGATACAAGGCATTCAGTGGAAAAGATAGGTAATCTCAAGACATTAGATGGAAATATGATTCTTCAGCAAGGTATTGTATGCACCTAGAATAACCAAAAACTTCATAAGTGTTGGACAAATTAGGGAGAAAGGATTACAAGTTATATTCATAAGACATGGAGCATATGTGGAAGTCCCCAACAAGGATTTAGAAGGATAGCCAAAGGAGATAAGACAGGAAGACTCTTCACTTTCACTACAACATATCGAGGGTATATCGAGGCTATTATCGAGGCAAATGAACGGGCATAACTTTCTCGCGACGTCGGTGTCACATTCAGTATGTGCATCGGAAACATAATGCCAGTATACTCCTCGATATAGGTGTCAGTATAAGCATCGATATAAATGTCGGTATAAGCATCGATATCATGGACACTTATACTGGCGTCCATACCGATGCCCATACTGTGTGTACCGATGTGCATACCGACGACTTGCTGGGTGTACCGATGCCCATACTGACGACCATATCTGCACAAACGTTTTTGGGCAGAGCGTGTTGTCTTTTGCTACAACATGATGTTGTTTAGCAAAAGACAATACACTCTACCCAACTCTAAATCAAGTACATGTGTTGTGTACTCTAATGGCAACCAAAACATGATTTTATATGAGCAAAAATGAACCATGAATTGAAAGATCCCAATTAGCTACCTGCCACTCTCCTCCCAATCTTAAATAGCCCTTGCCCTTGGCACCTCTAGAATCTTCTCGAAGGTCCAAACACTCCTCATATGGCCACTCTGAGAAGATGGAATAACCTTGAAGATCCGTGCTAGAGCCTTGGTTCCCCCGAGCTCGAGTCCTTGACCTGGCTAGGGTCCTCGACCAAATGCAGGTAGACCAATGGTAGACCATGGAGGTCTAAATAAATCTAGCACTCTCTTCCCCTTCTAGAGATCACTCTCCTCAGTGATCAAGGAAGGAAAGTGTTTGCAAATCAGAGCTTCTCATTCCCAGGTAGAATCTGTGAGTGGACGGCTTGTCCATGCTACTAAATACTCTCGTATGGAGCGATTTCTCAACTTTCGCTCCCTCTTATCAAGAACCTGAAATGGAACATCTGGCTGAGATGCTCTATTTTCTAAAGAAACTAAACCATCTACACAATTCTCATCTTGAGAAATGTATGGTCTCAACTTGCGAACATGGAAAACGGGGTGAACTTTGCAATTATCTAGCAATTGTAATTTATATGCGACATCACTAATCTTCTTGATTACTATCCAAGGTCCACAAAATCTAGGGGATAGCTTGGGTTTTTGACCCACTATCAATTATGAACCAAATGGAACCTGTAAAACCACACGATCTCCCTCTTGAAACGTTCGTGGTGTTCGATGTCGATCTACAAATGCTTTCATCCTTTCAGCAGCTTGTTGGAGATTGAACTGAGCTATTTTTAAGTTATCTTGCATATCTGTCAAAAAGTGTGAAGCATTGGGAGATTTCCTGGGTAATCCAATGGTAGTTGGACTATGTGGAATAAATCCATAGATCACCTCAAAAGGTGCAAGCCTAGTAGTCTTGTGCTTCCAACTATTATAAGCAAATTCAAATACTGGGAGAAAACTATCCCAATCTGTTTGCTTTTCTAAACCATATGCCCGTAGCATATCTTCCAAGATCTGATTAACTCTTTTGGTTTGACCGTTTGTCTATGGATGCTCTCCACTACTCATCTTGAGTTGAACTTGAAGCTTACTGAACACGTGCTTCCAAAACTTTCCTGTAAACCTGGGATCCCTGTTTGAAACTATAGATCTAGGTAGATCATGCAGTCTAAAAATATTCTCAATAAATAGTTCCGCAACTTGCAGAGCCTCCACTGATTACTTTGTAGGAATAAGGTGTGCCATTTTGCTCAGACGATCAACCACTACAAGAATAGCATTCTTCTGTCGTGGTGTCCTAGGTAAACCCATTATGAAGTCCATGGAAATACTATCCCAACAATACTTTGGTATCTCCAATGGCTGTAGTAAACCAGGAGTACCAATCCTCTCTACTTTATGCACCTGACATTTAAAACACTGACTTACATAATTGTTTACATCTCTGACCATCTTAGGCCACCAAAAAATGCGTCTGATCAACTGCAAAGTTTTCTCAATACCAAGGTGTCCTGCACAAGGTACATCATGGTTCTCGAAAATAACCTCTTTTCTAAACTTCCCTTCTTGGGAATTAGGCACACAAATCTTCCCCTTTCTTTTGAGCAACCCTTGCTCCACTTGAAACTTTGAGAATACTTGATCTTTATCACTTTGTGATAACTTGTTGATTATAGACTGACTGACAATAATCATATTCAATCTATGAATCTTTGATCTCTTGGATTAAATCACTATCAAGAACTGTGAAGCTAATCTGATGCAAAATATGAGATAATGCATCTGTATATATAGAATTTCCTTTTCTATGTATATAATTTCTATATATAGAAATTCCTTTTCTATATAGAATTTCCATATGAAATTCTTGCATCAACTCAGCCCATCTAGCCTGTCTCCCCCAAAGATCAGGCTGGGAACAAAAATAATTTAATGTGTGATGATTTGTGTATACTTTAAAAGTTGCACCATATAAATAGTGTCTCCAAATCTTCAAAGCATGGACTATTGCATATAATTCTTCTTCAGGGACAGGCTAGTTTCTCTGAGCTGGAGAAAGTTTCTTACTTTCAAAAGCTACTGGTGTGCCATCTTGAATCAAAAGTTCACCAACTGCGATGCCACTAGCATCGGTTTCTATTTCAAAAGGTTTTTGGGGATATACCACCAATAAAATTGGGGCACTTGAAATTGCTTGTTTCAATGTGTCAAAAGCTTTCTGTTGTGCACTAGTCCAAACAAATTTTTTATTATTCTGTAACAAATCCGTCAATGGCGCAGCTATGTGCAAATAGATGGGAATTAATTTCCTATAGAAGCCGGATAATCCTAAGAATGATAGCAACTGGCGCTCATTCTGAGGAATCGGCCAACCAAGGATCATAGAAACTTTCCGTGGATCCATTCTAATAGAAGCCTTAAAGTGAAGACAATGTAAAGTTCACTTGTGAACTACCTCTTGTAACTTTTGAAGTCTTTACTTGATGTAAAAGTGAAAGCATCTAAAGTGGTTGAGTCCACTTGATCAAAATAAATACATGGTTGTTTTAGTCGTCAAATAGAGTCCTCCATGAGCTGAGCTTTATGCCATATCAAAGTGTGGTTTCAAGGCGCACACACGACAGCCTCAAGCCAAAAACTATGTGGTAAAGCACAAAGAAAGTAAAGTCATTGCTCATTGAATAGTGCCTCTAAATCCATGAAATGTCTTGTGTTAGGTAGCTATCGATATAATTAGACATGTGCAAAAGCTCTTGGTTGATTCATGCCAGGTTGTGAGCTTTGAGCAAATTATTGAGCACTTGCATTCCCAAAATAGAAAGCTTCTTCACATTTCTAGTACATGCAAGTTATGTGTTTTGGTACAAACCTTTGGGAATGATGTTCCAAAGTACCTAGTGGTTACAAATACATTATTCTAAAGCAAAAGGATTCTACTAAGCATGTTAAGAGTCAACTTGGTAGGTGTAGAGTAGGTTTTGTGCAATAGTAGCTCATTTGTGGACTAACCCAAACCATCTCCTCATAGTGGTATCAAAGCAACAACAAATCATCATGGGAGATGGATTTCCTTCATCCATTGACGAATTGGATCGAGGTAATTACTCGGGTTCGTCACTCATAATGGAAGCATATCTTCAAGTGAGAAACCTCTATGGTTACATTTCTGGAGATGATATGATTTCAATACTCAGAAGCAAAATACAACCAACTCAAGAAGAACAAGAGAGGTTAACCACATGGTGCTCAAAGAATGCTCTAGCAAAGTCATACATTCTAAACTCGATCTTTGAATATTTACTTCCACACATTAGGAGGCACAAGACTTCACAAGAGACTTGGAATTCTCTTGAAGCATTCTTCTCATCAAGTGCAAAGCAAGGAAGAACCAACTCATAATGGAGTTCACCACACTCAAGACGATTCCCAAGGAAAGTGTGACTGATTTTGTCACTAAGATGAAGGACCTATCATATCAACTTGGGAGTATCGGAGAAGTAATTGATGAAGAGTAGATAGTGAGGCAAGTGATCAATGGGATAAAGGTAGATGACAAATGGGAAGCTTTCAACATAGCCATGGACCTCTACATGGATATGCAAGTTCGTGATCTCAACACCCTCATGGGACAATTTTTCACACATGAGACACAGCTTATGAAGAATAGAGACACCTCAAAAGGTAATCGATCCTTGTAGCTCAACTGTAAGCACCACCTCCTTTACTTGTCAATTGGCGGAGACGTGAGGACCAGTATGAAGACCACGAGCAAGTGAAGGCACAAGTGTGTGAGTGAAAGCACACAAACATGCACACACATACACACACGCGCACAAGGTAGGAACAATGGAAAGCTTTGATTGCAAAAGAGTTCTCTTAAAAAAGCTCTATTCTCTAACAAGATAACCCCAAAAATGAGCTCTCTAGCTCTTTTTATAGTTTTGTGACTAGTTTTGGCCCTGTCCAAACCTAATGTCCGGCCTAGTTAAAAATTAGGTTCGAGGGCTTATTTGAGGGCTCAAACGAAGTCTAAAAATTATGAAAATTGGTAGGATGATACTTTTAGTACTCCTCAAGCTTGAGGATCCTCGGCTTGAACAAAATGGAGTTACAAAAATGGAAAATGGTATTTACAATGGTTTTTAGTGATGAAAATCACTATTTTATAGGGATTTCTTCTAAAAATTTGACATACACTTCTTGGAGCTCCCTACTTGCTCCTTCTTCTTATGTGTCCACTTCTTTCATGTCCTTCTATGCTTTTTCCTTGACCTTGAGCTTCAACACTCCCCCCCTCTCGAGTTTGTCGTCCCTGATAGACCCTTGTTGTAATGGTTGTTCCAGGTAGTGCTTTGAGAGGTAGTGTCCATTCGATAGGAAGGAGAGCTGTCTATCTTCCAAATGTGGCAGGGTTGGTTGTCCACTTCTTCATTTGTCACTACGAGCCTTTGCAAGTTGTAGTCCCTTGGTATGTGCTTCTTCGTTGGATTCCAGCATGAACGTGTCATTGTGAGTATCCATTGATGGCCTCCAGATCTTCCAAGGGTGATGAATGATGTTCATGGGAGTCACGCCAAGTACGCGTAACCCATAATGAATGATGGGTAAGTGTGTTCGTGCATGGATTGAGGAAAATATATGCCTTGTGCATGGCCATGTAATGTGGCCCTATGCATGCTTACTTGGGAAATGCATTGGAAGAAGTATGGTGCAAAAATTGGTGGTCTTGAGCTAAGTGCTCAAGGGTGTGCCGACGAAGAGGTTTCCTAATCTATCATGGTTATGGTGTTTCCAGAGTAAAGATACTTACCATGGTGAAGGGCCGATCGATGTTTATCTCCTCATGTTGTACACTCAGCATTTGTGATGGAATATTGTTGACGAATGTCTGTGTTGATGGTCCACTGAATTTTTTTTTTGAGTGTTTGGTCCTATCTCCTCTTTTGAAAGAAACATTTTCCAAATACTGAGAATTGAATTTCTTTATATTCCTTGGCAAACAACATTGGATAACTACACCAAGCTTAGTTTCACATATTCTCTTTAGCTCACCATAAGCAGGAGTCTTCTCACCCAGTATACATACAAGGATTTGCAGGGTACCACAACTACCCTTAGCAAATATCTCCTTGGATGCTCTGGTACATACAGTAGTTAAGCATCTCTCAAGTTGCGGACCTTCGAGATCTTCCCACCTACCAAGGTAAGGGGAAATAGTAGTTGTGGATGCCATGTTCATGCCAAGTGCTTGACATCTACTAGATAATGCAACAATAATATCATTTTTCTAGCCGAGACACACTTCTATCCAAACTGATAAATTCCTAGTCATCAACAGTTCCACCTTCAACTAAGTATGACTCAATCATGTTTCATGAGCCAAACCTGGGAACAAGTTCTTCCCCTTTTTTTGGTAGAGGAACAATGTCACAAAACAAGAAGACAGATGTTAGTATCAGAAAAATAGTTGACATATGTCAATATGCTCTTGTGCATGGGACTCTCAAATGTGTCTATGCATGGCCATGAAATGTGACCCTATATTAATGCATACTTTGGAAATGCATGACCTGAATGGTGCAAAAGACTTGGTTGTGCAAGGAGCACATGGTTGTCGCTCATCGAGGCTTTTGATCTTATTGGCGGATGTTGATGCCATCTGTCGTGGAGGTATCCATTGGATCTCGAGATGACAATTGATCCTTCCTCCTTATGGGGATCCATTTGAGAACGATCTGTGATTGTGTAGTGATCACTTTTGGCCTATTCATCCTTGGCTGGTTTCTTGACTGTTGTGTCCCTTGTGGTTGGCACTTTGGTTTTGTAGGGGCCGCTGATGCTTTTGGCTTCCAAACCCATACCTTTGTGGCTGGTCGCCTAACTCACGTTGGAGAGGTTAGTTGGTCTACTTTTGTTCTTGGTGTTTGGTTCTAACCTTTGACTCTCCTTGGCTTCTTTGTTGAGACTTTTCACGTATGGGAGAGCATAGGTTGTTGCGGATGTAAGAGCTTCCTGGGTACTCACATGTGTAATCGCCCTTGTTGAGCTGCAACTAATTTCTTAGGCACCCAAATTTGTCGGATACCTTGTGGTTGAGCTTGTCCGAGCTTCTTCCTTTATCTTCTAGCCTGATTGGCTTGCCTGGATGGGGTTTGTGGGGGCAAGGCTGGTGGTTGCTCTCCTTTGGATACCCAGATCTGCCTCATGCCCGGAACTGCTTTCTTGTTGAATGGTGTCTTTCTAGTTTCTATAGTGGTTGTCTTGAATTGTTGTGCGTGCTTCTGAGGTTGAACTACTATGGATGCTTTACTCTTTGAAAAAGAAGGAGGGTTTGCTTGCCTTTGCGACTGTCCTTCCATGATTGAGTCCTTCTGGATCATAGAGCTTTTGACACATACAACATCTTGCTCGTGAAGATTGGTCTTAGAGGAACTAATAGAGTGTGTGGTGCCATGATCTGTGAGCATGCAGTTCTCTAATTCTAATGTAATGCATTGTTTCTGTACCCAAACTTGAAGAATTTGACTTCTTAGGTTTAAGTTAACTGCATGGTCATAGATCCAATCTTGACCCAAGAAAAGTGGTTCCGTAAGGTCCTCATCTCGACACACTAGCATTTTGACTTTCATTGGAACATCTTGAAGGTAGATGGGAAATTACACCTCACCCAAAGAAGGGGTTTCCACACCTCCCAATCCTATGAGATAGGCTTCTATGGGATTGATGTTGAACCGCAAGTCTTGGTAGTAGGAAAGTCTGACTGTACTAGTTGCTGCACCTGAGTCAATCAATGCTTTCACAGTTCTTGCACTCTTTCCTTGTCCTATCTCTATGGTCACAAAGGGACGTCGATCAATGCTTTGAGAAGTAATTATGCTTGATTTTTGGCACATATCCATGTGATATTTTGGGGCTTTTGAGTTGACATCTAGGCCTAATCGCCTTAACTTATTTCTCCTAATATGCTCTCTAGCTTCTGCTTGTGCTTCTTCTCTGGCTTCTCCCTGTGCTTCCTCTTTGACTCTCAACTCTTCTTCTTTTCGCTTCTTAGTAGTGTTGAGTCTCATTAGCATATCCTCAATAAGAGGTTCTTGATACAGATTGACTCTACATCCACTAATGTAGTTTGGCAAGATATCACCTTCTAAAGTGGCCAATTGAACAACACCGCTAGTGGAAATTCTATTAATGATCATGGGTCCATATCCTTGCTTTTCCAATTTACGGGCATGTTGCTTTAACGAATACACCAGCACTAAGTCGCCTTCTTTCAATCCTTTATCCTTGATGTGTGCATCGAAGTATGCCTTTTGCCTTTTCTTTGTAGCGTAGATGCTTGCTGCCGCTCGTAGCCTCATCTCACCTAAGCGTTCTAGATCAAAGATCCTAGAGGAAAATTCATGTCGATTCCACTCATGTTCTTGTGCTACTTTTAAGGCTGGGATGAGGAAGTCCAATGGTAGCACAACATTCTGTCCAAAGACCATCTGAAATGGGGTGGCGTTGAGTACCGTTTTGTAGGCAACTCGATAAGCCCAAACAACATGATGAAGTTGTTTGTCCTAATCAGAGCATTTATTATTTACCAGTTTGGTCAAGACATTACATAGGATCTTGTTTGTGCTCTCAGCTTATCCGTTAGCTTGTGGATGATAGGGGGCAGACTTCTTATGTATCACCAAGAACTCTTGGAGAAGATTTTCAATGACTTCATTCAAGAAGTGTGTGCCTCTATCGCTCGCTAACTCTATTGGTAGTCCATATCTCGTGAACACATTCTCGAATAAGAACTTAGCTATCGTTTGAGCATCATTCTTTTTTGTGGCTTTGACTTCTACCCACTTTTTAAGGTAATATGTGACTACAATAATGTAGTCTTCATGGGAGTTTCTAGCTGGGGGGTTAATAGGACCTACAAAGTCTATACCCCATTTTGAGAATGCGCGTCCTCCCATCATTGGTCTCAAAGGCATCTCATCTTTTCTAACCAGATATTGTGCACGTTGGCATGTGTCACATTTCTTCAAATAGGTATGTGCATCCATATGAAGAGTGGGCCAACAAAGTCCTGAGAATAGAATGTTCTTGATTACTCGGTCGGGACCAAAATGTCCACCTGCAACACCACTGTGTGCAGTTTCTAAAACTTTCAGATAGTCAGATTCATGAACGCACAATCTCAGGTAACCATCCTTGCCTCTTCGATATAAGTTGTCTCCTACTAAGGCATAGTCATGAGCCTCTTGCTCCATGCTCCATCCTCTTGCTAGACTAGCCTCTTTGGATAATGTTCCCGATCACATAAATTCTACCAATGGAGCACTTAAATCTAGAATTAATGACATGTGATACAGAGTGGCATGCTCCACTGGGGGTTTTACCTGGCACACCGGACAATTTGTAATCCACTCATGTATTTCTTTGTCCATGCTAGGCCAATACACTCCTAAACGTTTCAAATTTTGTAATGTTCGCTGTTTAGAATAATGATTTCCTAGCAATCCTTCATGAGCTTGTTGCAACCAACTACTATGTTCATCGTCCTCAACACAACAAGCTAATACACCCTCAGTATCTTGTTTGTACATGCGTCCTGCCAATATGTGATATTTTTATGATTTTACAATTTCTTCTTATGATGTTTTCACATTTTTATTTGCAGGGCCGAAGGTTAGGACTGGTACCAACTTATTTGCTCATTTAGGAACAACTTCTAAATTGAACAGATAAGCATTAGGCAATTCATCAGACACTCCTTGCGCTGACTCTCCTAAAGTGATGCGAGAAAGGTGATCTGCCTGAAGGTGGGTTCTACCTTTCCTGACAACAACTTCAAAGTCATATTCCATTAGTAAGAGGAACCATCTTACTAAGTGTCCAGTATTGCAAGGTTTATTGACCAAATATAACAAAGCTTGATGATCAGTGAAAAACTTGAACTTGGTGGCCAATAAATATTGTTTAAACTTCTTCACAGCATATACCATGCCTAAGCCCTCTCGCTTAGTTGTGGTATAGTTTTGTTCAACTGCGGTGAGTTGTCTACTAGCATATGCTATGGGCAAATCTAAGTTTCCTTCACCTGTGGGTTGTGCTAGCACACATCCTATGGCGTGATTGGATGCATCCACATGGACATGGAATGGTTTATTCCAATGAGGAGTGGTCAGTATTGGTGTTGTGCACAAACGTTTCTTTAGTTCATTGAAAGAATTCTCGCATTCGTCGTTCCACTCAAAATTAGACAACAAGGCATAAAGGGTTCTAGCTATGATGGCATACGTGTGGATAAACCTGCGGTAATATCCACAATGGCCCATAAAGGCTTGTACCTCTTTAACATTCCTCGGCCTTGGGATCTCTTCTATGGCTCTAACTTTATCCTCATCAGTAGATATTCCGTTCTTAGAAACAATATGACCTAAGATTTTACCTTGTCGTACCATTAACACACACTTTTCTGGGTTCAGACACACTCCATATTCTCTCCACTTGTTGAAGATATGTCTGAGCTTAGGGATGTGGTATCTTCTTTCCTGGGAATGAGCACATAATCATCCACATATACTTCTAAGCTCTTTTGTAAGAACTCTTTGAAGACATTACACATGAGCCTCTCGAATGTTGCAGGTGCATTGGTGACCCCAAATGGCATCACACGAAATGCAAAGATCCCCATTCTGTGGCAAAAGCCGTCTTGTGTTGATCTTTTGGGGCAATGGCTACTTGGTTGTAGCCCGAAAATCCATCAAGGAAGCTATACACTTCCTTGCCTACAACACACTCCAATAGATGTTCAGTGATTGGAAGCGGATAACTATCTTGAATCGTAGCAGCATTAACTTTTTTAAGGTTAATGCGCACTCGCAACTTCCCATTCTTCTTGGGCACTACTACAATGGGGGTCACCCACTCAGTATGCTCAATCTCATAGATAAATCTAGCTTCAATCAGCCTGTCAATTTCTTCTTTTATCTTGGCCGCATAAGTGTCATTATATGTGTAGGGCTTCTGTTTGGTGGTCTTGGCATCAGCAGTCATGGGGATCATATGAGAGCATATTCTTGGATGTACCCCCTTCAAGTCTCTATAGTGCCACACAAACACATCCCTATATTCCCTAATAGAGCTACGAGCTCCATTTCTTCTCTTGCACTTAGGTCATCTCCTATATATGTGCATGTCTCTTCGTTCTCTTCAATAGTCACTACAATCTTCTTGGTCTTTTCTTTATTATCATATGATTCTCCTATGATGACCTCTCTCTTAGGCATTCGTACCAAAATTTCTTGAAGTCTTCTAGTACTTCAAACAATGATTCCTCCTCTTCTTGTTTCACTGCTTTTCTTTTCTTTTTCTTTTGACTGCTCCCACTTCCATCCTTTGAATTTGACGTTTTAATACTTGTGAGAGGCTCTTCTTCTTTCTGGGTGAACACTCCTATATCTTCTAGATAGTGCTTCTCTAACTTAAAGCAACTATCCATCACAATGGACTCTAGATCATCATCATTCTCCTCTTCTTGTATGACATCACTAGGGTCATATTCTTCTAGCAAGGGCTGACACATGAACACTGAAATATCATACCCCTCCTCATCACAATGAGGTGTCCATTGTTCTTCATTGACTGCAATGTCCATGGTAGCTAAGATTTCTGCCCAACCATGAGGCTCAAATTCCTCATTAGGAAAGATCATCAGTGTATAGGCTGGGTCTTTAATTGGTCTATCTCCTAGAGGAGTGCCTTCTTCTCTTGCCTTTAAGCGTTTTTCCTCTTCCTTTGCAACCTTGACATCCACAAATGAATATCTTCATGCAACCAGGATGGATCAGGTGAACTTCCAGAATGCACAGAGATAGAATCTTCTTTTGCTTTATGGATAGGATTCCACTGTAGGGGTGGTACATATCTGAAGGTGTAATCCTTCGAATTGACCTTGGTGGTGACCCCTAAGTGTTGTAAGTACAAGGAGTTGGTTTCCCAATCCTATACTATTTGCAATTTTCATAGGAAGGGTCTTCCGGGGATCATCTCATAGACGTTATTTTTTTCAAAGTCACATATAGCAAAAGTGTGTTCAAACTCTACACCACAAGTGGTTAGAGTTATCCTTTCTAGCAATTCTAGAGGTCTTTCAAAATGACCGTCAGCCATTTCAAGCTTCATTCGAGTTGGTCTTAATGTGGGTTTGCCCCATTGCTTCCACAAGGAGGTGGTTGCAATAGCAACACCAGCACCTGAATCTATGATTGCCTTGGTTGTGTAACCTGGGTAGGTGATTGGAAGATAAGTATTACCTTCTTCACCCTAACACATGTCCCCTATTTTGTCTAGAGGTATCTCTGGTACTTTTTGTTTGGAGCCTTTTTTTTACATATTGGAATCGAGTTCTGGAACCTGATCCTTCACATGATTCCATAGCTCAGGTTTTTCTTTGAGCAACTCTTCTAGAGTGAGATGCCATTGAACTTTAGTGTTCTTCATGACATCAGTGTTCCTTGGGACCACTGAGTCTTCATGTCTTACCAGTATTGTGGGAGCTCTGATTTGAAGAGATTCAGATTCCCATGGGCCTGTGAATTATGGCAGCTCTTCTAAAGTATTAGATTCAAAATCTAATCTTTCATCTTCTTGTTGTTCTGCTTCATCTCCATTAATATATGGAATTTCTTGGGAAAATTGATCATGAAGGACTCTCACGAATAGGAGGGGAATTACCCTTCTCCTTGGCCCATTTCTCTTCTTGTATTTCCTGCAAGAACTCTTGAGAGTATTGTTGAATTGAAGGAGGTATTCCAACATCCGTGGAATTAGGAACATAAGCTCCCATTGGTGGTGAGCTTCCTCTCTCAATAACTGGTTGAGCGTGTGGAGGTAAAGAAACTTGTGGTTTGTTTACCAACTGCTCTAATCTTTCTAGTAAGCACTGGAAATGCAAATCCGGTTTGACAGAGTTTGTTTGATTGAAATTTTGACTAGTCTCAAGTATAGCTTGAGCTTGTTCTTCCATTTTCATGCACATTTTCATTCAATCTCTAAATATGCTCTAGGATAACTCTTGTCTAGGTTTGCAATTGTTGGCCCTTCTTGAAGTCGAGCCAGGTAGGCCTTGAACATCATGTCCAAGCCTTCTGGCGTCGGATCTGCAAGAACAGACCCTGGTTGTGGTCTATTTACAATGGGTGGTGAAATGGGATGAGGTGGAGTGGATGGAGTTTCAACATGCGAGGGACTTTGAGATGGAATGTCATCTATTTTTGTTTTTGCTTCTTTCAAGATTTCTTATAGTTCTGATAACTTTCTAATCCACTTGCGATTGGCCTTCTCTCTAGTATCCTTCCATGTTCTTGTTTTCCTCTTACTAGGCTCTCGTGATTCACTCGATTCCGATTGCTTTACTGGTTTATCTTGATTTAATGCTTGTGCCCTAGTAACTGCCTGTACAGGAGCCACATTACTACTACTTGAACTTGAATCCACCACTAAGCCTACCACATTAATGGGTGTAACCTTGGGCGCACTAGAGGGGTTTCTTGGACAATCTCTAGGGAGATGGTCTTTGCCAAACTCAAGACAAAAGGCTTGTATTGTGATATCCTATCCTTGACTCGGAGATGGTGGGTGGGGACAATCACGGAGGAAATGGTCACCCTGACATCTAAAACAAGGTCCTCTAGGGGCTTGTGGTCTTGTTTGTCTCAATCGGGGCCTCGATTTAGGGTTTGTATACATGACATTTGAGTATTCAGGCTCCCAATTTTGTTCCATATGTGGTGTCTCATATTGATACCAGTAAATCTCACTATGCTCAGGTGACTCTGTGTAATAAGCATGTGGACTACCTTCATGGGAGTAGTCTAAACTATGAGCATGAGAGTCATTCTTTGAGATCAGTGGGGTCACTGGCACCAATGCTCTATTAAGATTCTCTTCTACCATTGCATACTTAACTGGAATTACATTAGCAGGCGTTGGTGGTTGGTTTCCTAGGACTGGTTGTGGCCTATATGGTGCCTGATACTATTGTTGTGGTCTATAATATGGCTAGTGGTATTGGTTCTGATACCTACCTTGTTGGTAAGGTTGCTGATAATTCTGTCTAACAGCCTCTCTATTGTATGGACAATCTTGAGCTGTGTGGTTTGTGTATTTCTTCTCAATAGTGCAATATGGGGCATTTCTTTCTCTCATGTTTTGGTTTTTCAATGGGCAAACATCAGCCATGTGGTCCCCTCTGCAAGTATAACACCGATTCAATGAGGTGACTCTTGGTATTTGTCTATTTTGAACTCCTAGCTTCTTGGCAACTTGCTCTGTTATCTCATCCAGCTTAGTGGAGGCTCTGGAGGTGTGACTAGTAGAACTGTCAGAGTCTTTATAGAGTTTGGATAGTCCTAACTCCTCACCCAAGTTGTCTTCTATGTCAATGCAGATCCGCACAGACTCTTCTATGCTTCTAGGCTCTTTCAAGTACACATATGGTCTTAACTTGTTGCTTAGTAAGCCATCTAAAAACAAGGCCACTTGTTTGGCTGGTGTGGGTAACTCTGGAGCAGGACATCTTTCTACATACTGTCTGAACCTTCTACTTACTACTCGCACTATTTCTTGGGGGTGTCTGCTTGAAGTTGTGGATCAAAGATGATGTGTTATGCCTGATACCACTCTTGGAAAATTCTACAATGAATTCATCTAGTAGTTGACCTATATCGTGATAGTTGTGACTACTCAATGGTTGAAACCAAGCTACGGTAGTGCCCTTAAGAGTCAAGGCAAATGCCTCATACTGGGTGGACAAATCCTCAACCTGTTCATCTCTTAGCACTCGTTTGAACTCGGCCACATGATCATAAGGATCTCCTGTCCCGTCAAAGTAATTCTTCATTGCCTTGATCACTTGAGTGCGTCTAAGGGTTCTTGGGTGCTCTCGGGGTCTAGGCAATGGAAAATCCTATTCATCTCTTTGTTGCCTATGTGCTTGATGTCTCTCTCTTTCAAGTCTTTCATTTTCAAATCCTAATCTATTCATACCCACAATGTGTGCAAAACTTACCTCGGGTCTCTCTCTAGTTCTTTCTCTCTCGGCTTCATGAGCTTGGGATGTTCCTACTCCTTGGAGGCCATGGAAAACATTGGATCTTTGTGGAGGGAAAATCAATTCACTCTTCCAAGTATATGCATGTCTATCATGTTCTGTTACCAAGAACATTTTCTCTGAAGTGTTATCCAAGTAGACAACTTTGCCTGGTATCTCTGGATCCTTGAACTCGTAGATGATAACTATGCCCAATTGGCTAGATTGATCTGGCTTGAATCTCCAAAAGGCTTCCTCTGTTTCTCTATTCAAGAATAGTTCTATGCTTTTATTGTCTTGAGGGATCCAATCTGGAGTGATCAATCTCATCAAAACTAACTTGCCTCTCAGAGTTTGGGGTCCTTGTCCTACATTTCCTTGTTCTAGGTCTCCTATCTCATTCTTCGGAATGATATTTCCAAACTCATTGGTCTGATCTGGTAGGTTGGTGACCACATACATGGTTCCTTCCTTATCAATGTATGAACCCTCTTTGAACTTGACTACTCGGTGTTCAAGTCCAAAGGGTTGATCTGGATTTTTGAGTTGGACCACTAATCGCCTTAGGCCGTTCTCATAGATGAGAGCACCTAATTGGTTGATCCTGATATATTATATTGTGTCCTATAGGGACCTTCTGGTGTTTCTAAATAGTCAGTGTCTGTGTTACCTACAGGTTTCCCTATGCGAAAAGACATTTCTGAGTCACTTGTGTCTGAACTTAGTCTATAAGTATGACCACTTAGTTGTTGTGACCACGACTTAGCTGTATGGTTGATACTAGCCTCAGATGATCTAATGCTTGTCTATCCTTGTCTAGGTGTCTACCAGATCTCAGGTTCATAAGCCTTGGTTAAGAGTCCAAAAATTCCCCTTGGTATGGTTCAAAATCCTTTGGAGTCCCCTTGGATTGCTGGTCCAGCTGAGGGTCAACTTCAAAATATCCAACGAGCTATAGAGCTCAAAAAATGGACTTTTGAAGAAAACGTTATGTCAACTCAGGCTCTTGGGGGTCAAAATAGGCAAACAGGACCTTTTGGAAAAATCACGATTTTGTGTGAAAATCATGATTTTGTGAGGTGAGAAAATCGCCATGCTGAGTTCTTATGAAAATCGTGATTTTGTGAAATTATGAAAATCGTGATGCTGAGCAATCACAAAAATGACGATGCGGTGCTCAACACCTATGAAAATCGCGGTCCGGGAGACTAGACAATCACAATGTTGTGAGACAATCGCGATGCTGAGTCGAGCTTGAAAATCGTGTCATGAAAATCGTGAAAAACGCGATTTTGAGAATGATCACAAAATACCGATTTTGAATGAAAATCGTGTTTTCTCAAAATCGTGTTTTTTGACCAGAGAATCGCGATTTTGAGCACAACTAGAGAATCGTGTTTTTTCCAAAATCGTGTTTTGCTAAAAGTCATGATTTGTGAAAATCGCAATTTTGAGCCCACTGAAAATCATGTTTTATCAAAGTTGTGTTTTTACTTGAAAATCGCGATTTTGCCTCAGCATCGTGGTTTTCAAAAATTTAGAGAATCGCGATTTTGAGCACAACCACAGAATCGCGATTTTGAGGATGACCCGAGAATGGTGCTCTTTTCAAAAGGCTTTTAGGTGGGAAATAAAAAATCATATTTTTTTGAAAAAAATTGAATTTTATGAAAATCGTGATTTTGTATTTGAATCATGTTTTTTGGCAGGAAACTCAAATTTCTGAGCACCGAGCAATGGCGAGCTCCGTGTGTGCAGAAAATCATGAAAAAACACAAGCGGTTGCTCTCTCTTGCACTTCCTAACTCCTCCTCACACAATAATGCATGAAAGATGGTATGAAAATGGTGAAAATGCACTAAAAAAGAGGAAGATCTACAACAGAGGTGGATATGGAAGCTCAAGAGGAAGATTCAACAATAAAAATTCATACAACAATAATAGTTATCAAGGAGGATATAGAGGACGGAGAGAGTACAACAATTATGCAGTTGATCAAACTCAAGAGGGCTCATTACTTTTGATGAATATGATTATGAAACAAGGTGAAGCAGATGAACATTTATTCTAAACTCAGGTTGCTCAAATAATGTAGCATGGAATGTAGCTCTACTCTTAGACTTGTAAGAACCAAGGAATAGACATGAAGTCCAAACAAGAGATGGCACAAGGCATCGAGTGGAGCCTAGATTGGAAATATGATGACTTCAGATGGTAATATGAACCTATTGAGCAAGGTATTTTATGTGCCTATCATAACCAAAAATCTCATAAGTGTTGGTCAGATTGTTGAAAAAGGATTGCGAGTCGGATTCACAAAGAATGGAGCATTTGTTGAGGACCCACATAAGGGATTCAAGAGGATGGCAAAAGGATAGCAAGAGGATAGCAAGAGGAGAAAATTCATGTAGATTATTTACATTTGAGCTCCCAGATACTAGAAACATTGCTTTGTACAAGAATGGTAGTAAAAAATGATCAAATTGGAAATATGGCACGAGACATTAGCTCATATAGGTGAAAGGGCTCTGAAGCAAATTACCAGGGATTAGAGTGTGCTTAGTCTACTAAATATCTCCAAGCATCACATGCTTTACAAATGTAGTGCTAATTAGTTTTGTAAGTCTCATAGGAAACCATTTACAGAGAAGGGATATATTCATGGAGACATATTGGAGCTAGTCCATACAGATGTATGCGGGCCTAGCAAGGAGCCATCTATCTCTCGATCTAGGTATTATGTGAGATCACTCTAGTAGATGGACCATACTATATTTCATGAAGCATAAAGATGGTGTTCTCTTGTTTCAAGAAATATCTAGATTTTGTTGAAAATCAAACAGGAAAGATTTTGAAGACGCTAAGGTTAGATGAAGGGGGATAATATTTCTCCCATGAATTTAATGCTTGTTGGGAAAGATGGATGGAGACTCTAGAAAATGAGTTGGTACTCCTAATCCTTGCTTTGTAACAGACCTCTTTAGTTTCAAAGTTGCATTATAGGCCCTCTTAGCTTTCCAATGACACTAAATAAGTGCCTATGTACTTTGGAAATGATGCAAGTTATGTTTGATTCAAAACAGACTACTTGCAACTTCACAATCCAATGAAAACCGTCTATTTTGGTTCACACACCTATAGCTTGTTAAGCTCAGTGCTTCCGGTATAGTAGGAATTGATGGAGACCTCTTAATCTCCAAAGGTTTGATCTATACTGACTTAAGAACACTTCTATGTCAGTTATAAACCAAACTTTATACAAACAATGTTCTTCTTTACCAAAACTTCAAGCAACACTTCTCTGAGTGAAGAAGTGTCTACTTCAGAAAGTCTGCTTCAGAAATCCACTTCATTACCTGCATAAAGTTTCAAATTTCTTCAAGCAAATGATGCACAAGTATTCGCAATACCTTTGCACAAACATGTCAATCATTAGTTCTCAAAACTAATCACCAAAAGTTTAATTTGATCATTAAGATCAAAGACATGTCAGAAAATGTCTCTCAGAATTTGCGCCTTCGACATAGTCAACTTCTTAAGTTGATTTCTCCCAATCTGAAACCCGTTTTGCTAAATGCTTTTAGCCATAGCTTCCTTATCTTCTAACTTAAATTTTAAGTGCTCACTCATCAAAAACTTTACAGTATACACTCAGATCTGATCAAAATACTGAGACGAAAAAGTGCGCTACTCTCAGGCTTCAGTTCCCAAAGTTCACATATGAATGTTCCTAATGATCATTCTCACAGTAGGAGAGGAATTAGATTCTGAAACTCTAGACATAGCTTCATTAGCTTCTCAATTAGATGTGTAAAAAAGGATTTCTGATCCACGTGATCAGACAGAGAGCACTCAGAGAAAAACCCGTCGCTACTTTCTGGAAAAAAACTCTCTACACATTTTTCTGAAGTTTGTCATCTACAAATGACTCTCTTACTTCTCCTCTACTAATTCTTGTCATCATTAACTTATATATATACATAACGTTAGACTCATCCCGTATCTATGACATTGCTCTTTATCATCCTAAAGGTTTACTATACTCAATTTACAAGATTCCACACTTATATGTACATATGTGTACAAGACATCATCCTGAAATCTTCTTCACTTTTACAAGTGTCTTCCTTTGCTTCATTCTGACCATAAGCATTCTTCAAGATCTCTATAATCACCAATTTGTGATTGGCTTGTTCCAACAGCTCCCCCTCAATCACTAATTGTGATTATTCCATTCTTCTTCACTCCTGCCATCTCCTTGAATCTCTGTAGCTTAGGTCCATCCAAGCTTTTTGTCATCATATCTGCCACTTGTTCTTTTGTTGGAGTGTACATCACTTCAATCTCTTTATCAAGTACCTTTTCCCTCAAGAAATGATACTGAATCTCTATGTGCTTAGTCCTGGCATGAAAAACAGGGTTAGCTGCCAAATACAAAGAACTCATATTGTCTCCAAAAATTATTGGAGTACTATGATCAGTCTCAAAACTTTTCATCAAGGTCTTCAACCATATCACTTCTTTTGCAGCTTCTACCATTCCCTTATACTCAGCTTCTGTGGATGATAAAGCAACTATATGTTGCTTCCTTGAACACCAAGAAACTAGCTTATCTCCAACATAACAGAGATACCCATGAGTAGACCTTCTATCATCTGAGTCACCTGCCCAATCTGCATCACTCAACACTTTGATTCTTGTGTCAGAAGTGAAACCATAGTACAAACCTTCGCTTAGGGTTCCTTTAATATATCTGAGGACCCTTTGGGCTGCAATCCAATGAGTCTTCTTTGGACAATGCATGAATTGTGACAACACACCTACTGCATATGATAGATCTGGCCTTGTCAAGGTAGCATAGATTAAACTACCTACCAAACTCTGATATTTCTTCATGTCATTGAATTCTTCACCTCCATACCTGCTTAATTTATGATTTACCTCCAATGGTGTAGTTGAGGTCTTGCAATCTTCCATGTTAAACTTGACTAGAAGATTCTTCAAATATCTCTCTTGTGAAACATATACTCCATGTTGAGTATATACAATCTGCATTCCTAGAAAATAAGATAAGTTTCCCAAATCACTTATCTTAAACTCCTTCTCTATTTGCTTTTTGAGTTCATTAATTCCTTGAGCATCTGTTCCTGTAACAATAATATCATCAACATAAATGCACATGTAAATGTATCCATTTTCACTTGCCTTCACTAGCAAGCTACTATCTGCCTTTGATGCTTGAAATCCACATTCATTCAAGAACTTGACCAATTTGTAATTCCAAGCTCTTGGGGCTTGCTTCAACCCATATAAAGCTCTCTTGAGCTTACACACATAGTCTGATCCAATTGATTCCATGAAGCCTTCTGGTTGCTCCATATATACTTCATCTGCAATGTATCCATTTAAAAATGCATTTTTCACATCCAATTGTGATAATTTCCATCCCTTGCAAGCAGCAATAGCAATCAATGTCCTAATTGTAGACATCTTAGCAACAGGACTAAAGGTTTCATCATAATCTACCCCATAAGTTTGGGCATAACCTTTGACCACAAGTCTAGCCTTATATCTAGACACCTTACCATCTGCAAACCTCTTTGTTTTATATACCCACTTACATCCAATGACCTTCTGATTCTTTGGTCTTGGTACTAATTCCCAAGTTTCATTTTCAAGTAGAGCATCATACTCTTCCTGCATTGCCTTCTCCCAATTCTGTTTACCTTTGGCTTCTTCATAAGTGGTTGGATCTTCTTCTGTCTTCACAATGTAGGCATAATCTTTTGTTGTTAGGAAAGATGTATCATAACTATACCTTATAGGTTCTTTCCTTTCCCTTGTAGATCTTCTGATTTCTGCACTTCTCGAAGTTTCAGCCTCATTTGATTCTGGATCAAATCTTGGCCCTTCTTCTACATGATCCTGCAATCTACTTCTAGAGTCAACTTCATCAACAATTTCTTCACACACTTTTACTTTTGCCTTTCCTTTTCTTTGTATTTCTTCAACACCTGTAAAATCATTTGGTGATCCTACATACCATGTATTTTGCTCATCAAATGTCACATCTTTGGTAACAAGAAATTGCTTTGTGGATGGATTCCACAACCTGTAACCCATCTGTCTATCATCATATCCAATAAACACATACTTCTCTGCTTTTGGTTCTAGCTTATGTCTTAATTGTGAAGGAACATAAGCATATGCAATACATCCAAATACCTTACAATGATCAAGGGTAGGTTTCTTACCCCACCATGCTTCATAAGGGGTTCCTCCATCCAAAGCTTTGCAAGGCAACCTATTCACAAGGTATGTTGCAGTGTTAATGGCTTCTGCCCATAAGTAATTTGGACAATTCTTTTCCTTCATCATGGCTCTTGCAAACTCTACAAGAGTCCTATTCCTCCTTTCTGCTACTCCATTCTGTTGAGGAGAGTACCTGCAAGTTACTTCTCTTTTGATACCTGCATTCCACAAATAATCATCAAACTCTTTAGAGAAATACTCTCCCCCTCCATCTGATCTTAACCTCTTAAGCTTTTGCCCTGTGATCCTTTCTGCATAAGCATGAAAATGTTTGAATGTCTTGAAAACTTCTGATTTATCCTTGATTACATACAAAGTAATCCACCTGGTTGCATCATCAACAAACAACACATAATATCTGGATCCATTTATGCTATAGTCCCTTGAGGGACCCCATACATCTGTATGAACCAATTCAAGCATATTTGAATGCTTGTACCCTGATTTGTTATAAGAACTCTTATGTGCTTTACCTAATTGACAAGCTTCACAGTTGTACACCATATGTTGCCCTTCAATATTTGGCAATCCAAGCACCACCTGATTCTTCGACATTTCCTTTATAGCTCTCTCATTGAAATGACGTAGCCTTTTATGCCATAGGTCTAATTCAGATACCTTTTGACTTCCATAGGTAAATAATGCATGTCCCACATTACCTTGGACTTTGAGAGTGAACAATCTTCCTTCCTTTTTACCTGCAATTATGTTTCTATATCCCTGATTTGGATCTTGTACATAAACACCATCATTTGTGAATCTTACCTCATATCCTTTCTCCACAATTTGCCCTACACTTATCAAATTTTTAGGAATAGTAGGAACATAAAGTACCTTGCTCAGAAGTGTACTTCCACTCTTTGTCTTCACTGATCCAATGCTCTCCACTTTATGTTTGGTATTGTCACCTGTTTGAACTATATGTCCATTCACCCTTGCTTCCATATCAGTCATCAAGGATAGATTCCCACTCAGATGATTGCTACACCCTGAGTAAATATAAAACACTCTTTGATCTTCTCCCATTGATTCATGAGTTGCATTCAAGATAAGAGTCATGTCATCCTTCTGATCTGATGCATAATTATAATAATTATTGTTGTAGGACTGAGATTGGAAGTTTCTTCCACCTTCTCTACCATATGATGTCCTACCACCTCTTCCTCTGAAGTTGCCTCTTTGGTTTCTGCCTCCTCTACCTCTTTGATTATAATTCTGATTATTGCTTCCACCATTTTGATTGTTATACCAACAATCATTTGCCAAATGATTTGTTCTGCCACAAATCCAACAAGCTTTAGCATTATCTTTGTTCTTACCTCCTCTTCCTTTACCTCTGAAGTTCATCTTCCCTTTTGTGAAGTTAGCTTGATTTGAATTCCCTTCATCATCATTCGATTGCTTTCCCTTGCCATTCTTTTTCTTATCCTTGGAGTACATAGCTTGACTTGTACTTCTATCATTGTCTCCTTTAAGATCCTGCTCAAAAGTTAGCATGTGTCCTAGCAATTGATTAAGATCAGGAGTAAAGTGATCAAGTGACAACTCTATGGACAATATGAAAGGCTTCCACTTCTCATCTCCTCTCAAACCTGTAAGTATTTGTCTTACCAACTTTTCCTCTTCAATGTCTTCATCCACTGCTCCCAAGCTATCTGCAATATCCTTCATTCTTGCCACATAATCAGAAATTGATTGTGAGCTCTTCTTCTTGAAGGTTGTGAACTCAGCCCATAGTGAGGACTTCCTTGACTTAGTTGTATTTTGGAAATGCTCTTCCAAGGCATTCCAAACATCTGTAGCACTTTCCAAACCTCTAATGTGAGGTAGAAGGTAATCATTTACAGCCATGTAGATGATACTCCTTGCTTGAGCATCCTTTCTCATCCAAGTCTTCAACATTGCAAGCTCTTCCCTAGTAGGAATACTAGGATCTGCAAATTCAGGTTTTTCTTCATCTCCTGTAATAAATGCTATAAGGTCTTTGCTCATGAGGTGTGCTTCCATCCTCATGGACCATGCTGGATAGTTCTCCCTATCTAGCTTATCAATCTGCAAGCTTTCTCCCATCCTTGACCTTCTGTATCTGCAATTACTATGGTTTATGAGGAGAAAGTGTACCTTTGATATAGTCTTTGTCCTTCTTGATTCTTTCGAACTCGTGCTCTGAACTTCTGCAAGTTATCTTCAATAATTTGTCCTTGTCCTCCTTTGATTTGGAATATCTTCAATATCTGCACCAGTCGGAACTTCAATTTTCTTTTCTTCTCTTGTATTTCACCTTCAGCTCTGATACCACTGATGGAGACCTCTTAATCTCCAAAGGTTTGATCTATACTGACTTAAGAACACTTCTATGTCAGTTATAAACCAAACTTTATACAAACAATGTTCTTCTTTACCAAAACTTCAAGCAACACTTCTCTGAGTGAAGAAGTGTCTACTTCAGAAAGTCTGCTTCAGAAATCCACTTCATTACCTGCATAAAGTTTCAAATTTCCTCAAGCAAATGATGCACAAGTATTCGCAATACCTTTGCACAAACATGTCAATCATTAGTTCTCAAAACTAATCACCAAAAGTTTAATTTGATCATTAAGATCAAAGACATGTCAGAAAATGTCTCTCAGAATTTGCGCCTTCGACATAGTCAACTTCTTAAGTTGATTTCTCCCAATCTGAAACCCGTTTTGCTAAATGCTTTTAGCCATAGCTTCCTTGTCTTCTAACTTAAATTTTAAGTGCTCACTCATCAAAAACTTTACAGTATACACTCAGATCTGATCAAAATACTGAGACGAAAAAGTGCGCTACTCTCAGGCTTCAGTTCCCAAAGTTCACATATGAATGTTCCTAATGATCATTCTCACAGTAGGAGAGGAATTAGATTCTGAAACTCTAGACATAGCTTCATTAGCTTCTCAATTAGATGTGTACAAAAGGATTTCTGATCCACGTGATCAGACAGAGAGCACTCAGAGAAAAACCCGTCGCTACTTTCTGGAAAAAAACTCTCTACACATTTTTCTGAAGTTTGTCATCTACAAATGACTCTCTTACTTCTCCTCTACTAATTCTTGTCATCATTAACTTATATATATACATAACTTTAGACTCATCCCGTATCTATGACATTGCTCTTTATCATCCTAAAGGTTTACTATACTCAATTTACAAGATTCCACACTTATATGTACATATGTGTACAAGACATCATCCTGAAATCTTCTTCACTTTTACAAGTGTCTTCCTTTGCTTCATTCTGACCATAAGCATTCTTCAAGATCTCTATAATCACCAATTTGTGATTGGCTTGTTCCAACAAGAATTAATCAAATTCCTTTTGGATTTATCCAATTATCTTAATAAGCTAATGATTCCAAGTGGAATCACTTAGACTAATTGATTATACACAGAGCAATCAATTTAGCAAGTAAACCATTACCCCCCAATTCTTTAGGACCTCTAAAGAGAATGACGAGTGATCCATTCCATGCGCTTTTCTCCCAATCTACTAAATGGAATGTATTCAAATTCTTCCATCATATAGTAGACGTAGAGCTCATCATAATGAGCTGTAGCACATTGAAAATTGTGGAGTATTGACTGCGATATGAGCAGTACAAGATGACTATTCAGAGTGACAATAATAGAGAGATCAACGGATATAATGAATGATCTATAGTATTAAGAAACATTGTTGTACATGATCATTGGCATGATAACCAATGCCAAATGATAGATAGAGGTGTAGGCTATGATGTGAGCCTCACTCGCTATGTGATGAATCAAACACTCGAGATTGTAGTGATCTCTAGCCGTGGGTTTTTACATTCATCTTTTTCAAAATTTGAATTTGAATTCAACTTTGGCTCTCACTAAAAATGATCCACTAATCTAGGAGATATTGTTTCTAATGAATTCGTGTTTTTTTCAATCCAACTAATTCCACGAGTTTAGTGGCTTTTGCAACTTTTCCTTCAAGTCAATTTGACTTTTACAAATGGTAAAAGATAGAGAGACTGATAGCAATGGTTCTCATGGGACTTCAATTATTCCTCATAAGGTCTTCTCATGCTTAGCCAAGTGTGTAGGCTAGGCTCTTGCACCAACAGCTCCCCCTCAAGCCGAACATCTTGGCTTGGTCTTCTTCTTCAATCCTCTTGAATGTCGTGCAATCCAATCATAGCTTTAAACCTTCAAAGTTTAGTACCATCAAGTGTTTTGGATAATAAGTCTCCACACTGCATATTGGTTGATACATATGCCAACTGAATTTCCTTGATCAATAATTTTTCTCTCACATAGAGATAGTTTACCTCTATATGCTTGGTCCTAGCATGATAAATAGGATTTGCTGCAAGATGAAATAAACTTGTATTATCTCCCAAAATCATTGGAGATATAGTGTGCAATTCCAAATCTACATACAAGAGTCTGATCCATATGGCTTCTTGAGTGGGATTGGTCAATCCTCTATATTTTGCGTCTATTGAAGAAAAAACAACAATACCTTGCTTCTTGGAAGACCATGATATAGGTTTGTCACCTACAAAAGATAGATAGCTTGAGGTACTCCTTCTATCATCTTTGCAACCTGCCCAATCTGCATCTGAGTATATCTTGATATCCAAATATGAAGTATAAGGAAAATATAAACCTTGATTTTGAGTCCGCTTAAGGTACTTCAAAATCCTCTTGGCAGCTTCGAAGTGAGGTTCCCTAGGTTTGTGCATAAATTGGCTTGAGACATTTACTCCATAAGCAATATCAATCCTTGTCAATGTAGCATAGTTTAGGTTTCCCACTATTCTTTGGTATCATGCAATATTTTCCAGCACATCACCTTCATGAGCACTTATTTTTTGGTTCATCTCCATAGGAGTGTTTGTTGCCTTGGCATCCTGTAAATGAAACTTCTTTAACATGTCCTACACATACTTTCTTTGTGTAATGTAAATTCTTGAGTTAATATATACTAACTCAAGTCGAAGAAAATACTTTAGTGATCCTAAATCACTGATTTTGAACTCTTGCATCATTTGATTCTTAATCTGCTTGATGCCATTAGCATCATTACTTTTAAGTATGATATCATCAACATACACACATAGATATATCCCCTTTAAATTACTTCTCTTAACAAATAGAGAAGTATCTACTTTACTCATGATGAATCCTTGATCCTGAAGGTATGTATTCAACCTAGGGCTCCATGCCCTAGGTACCTGCTTCAATCCAATACAACTTTGTTCAATTTACACACATGATTTACCTTGATTGGGTCCTCATAGCAAGGAGGTTGAGACATGTATACCTCCTCTGAAATCCAGCCATTAAGAAATGCATTTTTTACATCCAATTGGTACATGTTCCAATTCTTTGATGCAGCCTTACTTACCAATACCCTAATGGTTCGCATTTTTGCCACAGGTGAGAAGGTTTCTGTTGGAATTTGGGGCCCCAGGATCGTTCCAATACTAAAACCTCTTGAGCATACACAACTTAATTGACAAGATGATAAGTGAGATAGAGAAAGAAAGAGATCTTGAGACAAGGATAGGGAACGTAAGCTGGATGCTTACTTCACTAAAAATAATAGATGTCCAAATTACAACATGGGAGTACTACTCAACCATATAAAGTGGTGCACTCACTAATGGAGGAATAAGAAGATGATGATACAAAATTTAGATTATGTCAAAATAATCTAAGTGTGTGTGAAGAGAATGAAGCAACGAAGCTAACAAAATAGTGTAACGAAATTGTAAATCAACCACAAGGTTAACTCACAAAAGATAGTTACCACCACCTCGTAGAAGACTTCCTACTGCAATGAGAGTAGCCTCTCCTTCACCACAACTTCACCTCCTTCAAGAGTGTGAGAACACTCTGTCTTCAAGAAGATCTCCAAGCTCTAGATCTTTGAGTGAGTGATTATACAAGGAGCCAAGGCCTTGTTTATATAGTTGTTCTCCTCCTTGAAAAGCTAAAAGAAAGCACAAATAAATCTACGATCAAATTGATCGCGTACGAAAAAATAAAGCTGTATCCCGTCCGTATGCGTTTCCCAAAAGCAAAGTTTAGTGAAAACCAAAAACTGCCTTCGGATGCGTTTAATGGGATTCGAACTTGGGTGGGATCGCGCTAGCTTTTGAAGGCTTTGGGCTAGACCAAGTCACCCACGTAGTTTTGTTGTATAAGTGTATGGAGATAATAATAAACATACATACGCTGCGCCCGCGTGGATTCCTTGGAGTAGTCTATTAAAACTGCTATAAAACTGTTGAAGAACTAAGATTTGAAGTTGATGCTTAGTGAAGCTAATTGATAAGCCAATAAAGACATTGACTTCCAACAATCCCTCCTTCAATGTCATATTGGTACAAGATTCAGTAACCTGCAAATCTTCTCATGACTATCTCTAGTCAATGCTTTGGTAAAAATATCTGCAACATTCTCACTAGTAGGACCATAAACCAGCTCAATGTGCTTCTTAGCTATCTGCTCTCGAATATAGTGGTAGTGTACCTCTATATGCTTTGTCCTTGCATGATGCACTGGATTTTTAGCTATAGCTATAGCACTCTGGCTATCTGAAAATATCTGAATGGGTTGATGTACTCTTACATCAAGATAACTGAAAATCTTCTGCAACCATACTGACTCTAGAGTAGCTGTAAATGCTGCACGATATTCAGCTTCACACGATGAAGTGGCAATAGTGGCTTGTCTTTTTGAAAACCATGAGATAAGACAATCTCCAAGATAAAAACAAAATCCACTGGTACTTCTTCTTGTGTCTTTATCACCTGCCCAATCAGAATCTGAAAATCCTTTTAGTAACAAATGTGTAGATTTCGAAAATACCATAGCATATTTTGAAGTTCCCTTCAAATAACGAAAGATCCGCTTTACTGCTTTCCAATGTAACACTGTCGGATTCTGCATGAACCTTGATACTTGAGAAACTGCAAACTGTATATCAGGACGTGTATTACAAAGATATATCAAGCAACCTACTGCTTGACTATATAGAGTAGCATCAAATGGCTCTGCATCTGCTACCATTTGTAAAGACGTGTTCTGATCACCCATCTGAAACCTTTCCAAAAGTTTCTCAATGTACTTCTGCTGTGTCATGTAGATACACTCATCTCGAAACAGAAACTGAATCCCAAGATAATAATGTAGAATGCCTAAATCATTCACATCAAATGTTTGCTTCAATTCTTCTTTGAACATCTGCAAATCTTCATCTGTGGGACCTGTGACTATAATATCATCCACATAAATGATTGCTATAATCATCGTACCTATTTCAGTTTTGACATAAAGAGTTGGAGCTGCATCTGAGTTATGGAAACCAATGGATAAAAGATATGTATGTATCTTTTCATACCATGCTCTAGGTGCCTGTTTTAAACCATACAAAGCTTTTATAAGCTTACACACTAAGTGTTCTTTACCTGTCTCTTCAAAACCTTCTGGCTGCTGAATATACACATCTTCGTGTAAATCACCATTTAGAAAAACAGTCTTGATGTCAAGTTGATATATATGCCAACCAAAATGTGCTGCTAGAGCAAGTACTGGCCTAATAATAGTCATCCTAGACGTAGGAGCAAATGTCTCATCATAATCAATACCTTTTTGTTGTGCATATCCTTTGACAACCAACCTGGCCTTGTATCTATCAATAGTACCATTTGCTTTCCTTTTGATTTTAAAGATCCATTTTACACCTATAGCCTTCTTTCCTTCTGGTAACTCACATAGCTGCCAAGTTTGATTCTTATGAATAGAATCAATCTCTTCTTGCATAGCTTTTCTCCAAATAGGAATTTTAAGTGCATCTTTAACACACGCAGGTTCATCTTCAACAGTCGTAAGTGCCAAAATATCATGAATCTCAAAGTCTTCAGCAAAACTTAAATGATCTTTTTGCTGTCTAGTTTGACTTCTTGTTCTTACATGATCTTGTTGTTGTTGTCTAGTCTGACTCCTTGTTCTTCCAGTAAAAGTTTTTATACCACTGTCTTTCCAAGTCTGATATAACCACGTAGGTGTATCCTTGAATAGTGGTGAAACTCTTTCTGAACTTTCAGCTTCCACAGGTTCTGGAACTTGTCCTGTCGATGTACTAGGACTTTCTGGAACTTTAACTTCTTCCATTTCTGGAATCAAAGTTTCTTGTGGAATTGACTCTGTAGAAGGTTGTGAAATTCCTCTTTCTTCAATTTTTTCTTGAATACTAGGAATTTGAGGTTTAACTCCCTCTTGATATGGCTGAACATGTATATCCAGAATCTTTCTAAAAATTCCATAGTCATTTTCACTATGAACTCCGGAATTTCTGCTTCTTTATCATAAACCTTATCTTCAGCAATATAAGCATTACGTGAAAGAATAACTTCACCTGTTTCTGGAACATAAAACCTGTATCCTTTGCTTTCAACAGGATATCCAATAAAAACAGCTTTCTTTGCCTTTACAGCTAGTTTGCCTCGGTCCTTTTTCTCAACATGTACATAAGAAAGTGATCCAAACACTTTGAAGTAACTCACATTAGGTTTTCTACCATAATAAGCTTCATACGGTGTGATTACCTTTAAAGCTTTTGTAGATGACCTGTTTAAAATGTGATTAGCTGTATGTACTGCATCAAACCAGAATTTCGGTGAAAGCTTCTTGGACGCCATCATGCTCCACATCATTTCAACAAGTACTCTATTCTTTCTTTCTGCAACACCATTTTGCTGAGGAGTATAAGCAATAGTAAGGTGTCCAGTAATACCTTTCTCATCGAGAAATGTCTGAAACTCATTTGACAAGTATTCTCCACCTCTATCACTTCTGAGAATCTGGACAGTTTCCTGACTTTCATTTTCAACCATAGCTACAAACTTCTTGAACATAGGAAAGACTTTTGACTTCGACTTAAGACCATAGATCCATGAGTATCTTTTAAAGTCATCCACAAATAGGAAAAAATACCTGAAACCCTGAATAGAGTCTGCTCTCATAGGACCATTCACATCTAAATGAATAATCTGCAATTTCCTGGTAGCTGTAATATGACCATGTTTCTTGAAAGGTAGTTTATGCATCTTACCTTCAAGACAACCTTCACATATATCTGAATCATCAGGTAGCTTGAATGAGGGTAAACTCTCAACCATACCTCTGTCTTTGATATTCTTGAGAGCTCCAAAACTGATATGTCCAAATCTTTCATGCCATAGCTTCATATCTTCCACCGGTGACGAAGATTTGACTGCATATGCCTGACTGATTTTTGACAAAACAAAGACCCCTCCTTTATCCTTACCTTGTAAAAGACACTTGTCTTCTTTATGTGATAAGATCTTACAAAGATCTTTCTCAAATACAACTTTAAAACTATCACTTAAAAATGCAGATATAGATAGCAGATTTATCTTCATTTCAGGTACATAAAGGACATCTGATATTTGAAAATTACCACCTTCTCTTGACTTTAGGGTTACTGTACCTATTCCCATAACATCCAAATCATTGCCATCTGCAATAATAACTCTTCTACCTGAAGAATAGGAGAGAGAAGAAAATACATCTCTACAACCTGTCATATGCTTTGTAGAACCTGAGTCGAATATCCAAGGACTTGCTGAAAGAACTTGTAAAGCTGCTTGATCAAAAGCTACTTCCTCAATAGTGATACAGGCATAAGAATCACCTTGAGATTTCCCTTTTTTATCATCTTCTGCAACATTACCTGATGCCTTTTTCTTTTCTGCTGCAATCCTTTTATAACATTCTGACTGAATATGTCCACGTTTCTTGCAAAAAGAACATATTTTTACCTTCTTCTTAGAAGAATTCTCTTTAGATGTCGTAGATACAGAATCTGAAGTAGAAGGTGAAAGGGACCTACTTTCCTTCTTGGATTGTTTTTCCTTCTTCTTATCCTTCTTCTTCTTACCCTTTGATGAAGATGAAAGCGCTTCTTCATTCTCTTCCATTCCCTTCAACTGATCTTCATCTTGAAGTAACAAGAACTCTAATTCTTCAAATGTAACCTCTCTATCTCTTGTGGTAAGGGTAAGAGTGGTTATGAAAGATCGATATGAAATAGGAAGTGAATTAATCAGCGTATTTACCATTTCTTCATCTGATATCTCAACTCCTACATTTAGAAGTTGATCTCTCAAGTCAACGAGTCTTGTAATGTGGGTTTGAATTGACTCACCAGCTTTCATCCTTGTATTTGCTAGTTGTCTCCTCAAGTGAGCTTTTCTAGCAGGATTTCTGCTCTGAAAAAGATTCTCAAGCTTTAACCAAGCTTGACCAGAACTTCTGCAAGATCTGATCTGTGGTAGAATATGCTTTTTGACGCTCATTGCTATGAATGAAAGTGCTAAAGCATCTCTAGCATCCCATCTTGCCTGATCTTCAGTAGGAGGAACTCTAGGTAAAGACCTAGCAGTGACTCTGGATGTCGAAGTGGTTACCTCTTCTTCTGTTGGTTCTGTAATAGCAATTCCAGTACCTCTTGAAGCTTCTGTAGATCCTTCTTCGCCTTCTTGTCTTGGTCTTGTTAAGGATCCATTGACGATACTCCATAAATCCTTTGTCACTAACAAGTTCATCATCATGAAACTCCACATGGGATAATTAGAAGATCCATCCAACTTGTCTTCAATCTCAATTCTAATCTCACTCATCTTATCTTAAGTGTGTATGTCAATTATGTAGCTCTGATACCAAGTGTTGGAATTTGGGGCCCCAGGATCGTTCCAATACTAAAACCTCTTGAGCATACACAACTTAATTGACAAGATGATAAGTGAGATAGAGAAAGAAAGAGATCTTGAGACAAGGATAGGGAACGTAAGCTGGATGCTTACTTCACTAAAAATAATAGATGTCCAAATTACAACATGGGAGTACTACTCAACCATATAAAGTGGTGCACTCACTAATGGAGGAATAAGAAGATGATGATACAAAATTTAGATTATGTCGAAATAATCTAAGTGTGTGTGAAGAGAATGAAGCAACGAAGCTAACAAAATAGTGTAACGAAATTGTAAATCAACCACAAGGTTAACTCACAAAAGATAGTTACCACCACCTCGTAGAAGACTTCCTGCTGCAATGAGAGTAGCCTCTCCTTCACCACAACTTCACCTCCTTCAAGAGTGTGAGAACACTCTGTCTTCAAGAAGATCTCCAAGCTCTAGATCTTTGAGTGAGTGATTATACAAGGAGCCAAGGCCTTGTTTATATAGTTGTTCTCCTCCTTGAAAAGCTAAAAGAAAGCACAAATAAATCTACGATCAAATTGATCGCGTACGAAAAAATAAAGCTGTATCCCGTCCGTATGCGTTTCCCAAAAGCAAAGTTTAGTGAAAACCAAAAACTGCCTTCGGATGCGTTTAATGGGATTCGAACTTGGGTGGGATCGCGTTAGCTTTTGAAGGCTTTGGGCTAGACCAAGTCACCCACGTAGTTTTGTTGTATAAGTGTATGGAGATAATAATAAACATACATACGCTGCGCCCGCGTGGATTCCTTGGAGTAGTCTATTCAAACTGCTATAAAACTGTTGAAGAACTAAGATTTGAAGTTGATGCTTAGTGAAGCTAATTGATAAGCCAATAAAGACATTGACTTCCAACAGTTTCTTCATAACCAACTCCTTGGGTTTGTGCAAAACCCTTGGCCACAAGTCTAGCTTTGTACCTGCTTATTGATCCATCAGAATTTCTCTTGATCTTGTAGATTGATCTAGAACCAATTACCTTCATTGACTCCTTCTTTGGCACTAGCTCCCATGTATTATTCACCTTCAGTGCTTCAATCTCCTCATCCATAGCTTCCTTCCATTCTGCCTTGGTTTTTGCCTCTTCATATGATGATGGCTCTTCAAGTGACAAATCTTTTGCAAGATAAACAGAATGCTTAGTAACTAAAGAAGTGTCATATCCATATCTGATTGGCTTCTTGCTCTCCCTTTGTGATCTTCTGATTGCTTGGTTGGATGATTCAGGTATATCCTCCAATTTCTTCATCTTGACTTTGTCTTTGGACTTCCATGCCTTGAATTCCTCAAGGTTGATGATGTCTTCATCATCTGATTTGATATCTTAAATCTAGTTTTGCTCTTCCTTGGTGAGACTTGGAAATTCCTCTTTCAAGTCATAAGGCAACTTTACTTTCCTGTATTCACTTTCAAACCAAGAGTCATTCTCATCAAAGAACACATCTCTATTGGCCATAAATCCTTTGTTGGAAGGATTGTAAAACCTATATCCTTTCTGATTTAAGTCATACCCTATGAAGATGCACTTCTCTTCCTTAGGGTCTAGCTTACCTCTGATTTGAGATGGTATATGCACATAAGCAACAAATCCAAAGATCTTGCAATGATCACGTGAAGGTCTTCTACCATGCCATGCTTCATATGGGGTCATCCCATCAAGAGACTTGATGGCAACCTATTAACAAGATAAGTAGCAGTAGATACACTTTCTGCCCACAAGTAATTAGGTAATTTTTTCTCATTTAGCATTGACCTAGCCGTTTCAACAATTAATCTATTTCTCCTCTTTGCCACCCCATTTTTCTCAGGGGTATACCTTGTTGTAGTTTCTCTTTTGATTCCTCTATCCTGCAAGAATGCATGAAACTCATTTGAGAAGTACTCATCTCCTCCATCTGACCTTAGCCTCTTTAGGCATTTTCCTGTTTGATTTTCAACGAGTGCAAGATACTTAGTAAAACAACTAAATACTTCATCTTTGTGCTTCATAAAGTATACGATGGTCCACCTAGTGAAATGATCAATGAAAGATACATAACACCTTGATCTAGAAATTGAGGGATCCTTGCTTGGTCCCCATACATCTATATGTGTTGAAAATTATGGAACATGTGGAAGCTCCAATTGTGAGGCTTGGCACATACTCACCTCTCATTTATTACCTCTTCATCATTTATGCATTTTTTGTAAGCCCAAAATGAAGGTAGACCCTAGAAATATAAAGGGTACACTCATAACCTTAGAGTAGAGTGTTGAATTAAAAAGGGAAAATGTATTTATGGTTTGGATAAAAGCCCAAATATGTTTAGAGAGATGAATCTCAACAAGTACCTGACCTTATCCATATGGAGTGACTTGGAGCACCAAAAGTCACCCACGCAAATGGAAGGACAAAGGACATGAAGTGAAAGGTCAAGAGGTGAGAGAAGATGAAGGGTAGGTGAAAAGTCCCATGCCCATAGCTTTATATAAAAAGCTCATTTGAACATGACAATTTGTGGTGATGCCAAGAAGATGGTGTAGAAGCATATGCTGGTCATTCTCTCACCAATGGATATTAGAAGGTACCTCATTTGGATGTTAGAAGGCACAAAGGTATTCCAGTTGCATACCTTTTTTGTACACAACGGCCTTGTGAAGGTGATATCTCTCTATATACGTATGCAATTAATGCATATGATATCTTGTTGGAAAGTGTATCTCTCATACTCTTGATATTGTAGATATCTCTCTAAAATGATTCTCCAGTAGTGATAGGGAACATTTCTAGTGAACCTCAATTTTTTGCTAATCCTGAAATCATAGGTAGTCTATCTTTGAACAGTTAGTTTCCTGGTCAAAGGAACTCCAAATGGAGTGTCCTATAGCTTGTTAGAAAGCTATACGAGTCTACTATGTGTGGACAAAATGTCAGAGCCATTGGGTCTCTGAGTTGTGATGGAGTTAGGTTTTAGTAAGCATGTGTCTTATAGGGTAGATTCTAGAAGAGGTTTTCTAACTTCCGCTGCGTGTATTGTGTGTATTGGAGTGAAATTTCTCCACATTTTGGTATCAGAGCTTTGGTTGCAGAGCAATGGGAGTGGAGCCCATGGATGCACAAAGAGATCTTGAAGACGATGCAGAGATGGCAAAGGAATGCTTGGAGCTATGAGCTCATGGAGTATGCAACACTCATGTGCATTGGAGATGAATCTGCATATGTAAGACAATTTTGTTGCTTTATGTGATTTGAAGTGATACACTCTCTTGTCCTACTCTCTAGTACATATTTTGATCATTGAGGCAAGCTATAAGTGATGCTAATCACTTTTGTTAAGGATGTATGAGCAGCCTATAGAAGGAGATCAAGATTCAAGCAAAGAATCTTGGATGAGCAACTACATATAGTTGCATGTGAAGATTGTATGCATGTTTGAGATGTTGCACTCAATTGAATACGTGCAAGTTATGATTATGTACATGGCTGATGGTTTAAGCTTTTATGTAAGCTTGATGATAGCATTATATGCTTATGCATTTGGAGATGTCTATGTATGCATGCTTGTGAAAGTTATGCTCAAATTGTATGACGATTGTGGACAACCATGTGTAGGCTGAATATAAGTTGATTTTAGTGTTGACAATTGATGTCAAAAATGAAAGAATGTATGCAAATGTGGTCCAAATGAATTTATGCACATGTTGATGATGTGTTGATGAGTAATAGGCTGTTTTATAAAGCCTACACATGCTGAAATTTTGTAGGTCTATGTAGCCATGTGAATTGGCACAAAGAGAGCTGAATATATTCTCCAATGATTGGTGATTTGCATGCATGATTAAATGTGAAGGTTAGTGTGTGATTGAAGCACTAAAGTTTGTTCATGTTCAACCATAGATGAGCTGAAAGTAAATGTGTTTGGATGCCACAAATATTGGTAAGATGCAAGGCTGCCATGTGTGAAATTTGTGGATGTATCTTGTGGTGAATAAAACCCATTGAGGTGAATTTGCAAAAGAAAATATGTATGCTTATGTTATGATAACTAAAAGCGTTTTTTATTTGAGTTTAGATACATCACATGAATGCAAAACGCATATTTTCACAAACCAAAGCTAGGTGGGCAAAGCTTGGAGAAAGCAAGGACATAAAGCTTGGAGCCAAAGCAAAGGAAGGAGCCCAAGCTAAAAGGCTTTCAAACACTTGAAGGTTTGAAGACTTGAAGATTGTAAGACAAGTTGAAGGTGGCCAAGGCAAGGAGTAAAAGACTCCAAAGAAGGGCTGCCATGAAGTGTTGAAGACTCAACAAAGACTTGAGGAAACTCCCCAAAGTTCAAGGATCACAAGGAAGTGCCATGATAGAAGGAAGATTCACTCATGCAAAGTGTGACATTTTGGCTGAAGCTAAGGAAGGTGAAAGAATTCCATTTGCAAAGGTAAGTGCTGATGTAAAGGGTAAGAAAAATCCACATTGCATGTAGTGGTAAGTTCCAAGCTTATATCATGTGAATGTATTGTCAAAGGATGAGGCTAGTAAGACCACCAAAAGAGTGTGGCAAGCCAATGTAAAGGCAAGTAAGACCACCAAGCCTATGGCAAGTAAGACCATTCAAAGAGGAATAGCAATCCTATGTAAGGGAAAGTAAGACCATCCCAAGAGGCATGGCAACCCTTGTTAGGTGCAAGAGGCACCATTGATCACATTCACTATTTCTTGTGTTTTTTTATAGGTGACGAAGAAAGCTTGGAAGATGTGGAAGCTATGAATGCTTCACATGAAGAGGAACTCATGAAAGAGTTCATTTATGATCAGCCCATTGTTCATTATTGCAGGTCTAAAATCAGCCATGAAGAATGGAGTAAAGATTATGAAGAAAGGGGGAGTTACCTTGCAAGGATTGGAAGATCCAAGACAAGTCCAAAGAAGAGAAAAGTACCCAAGAGAAGGAGTTATGCTCAAAGAAAGGGCACTAGCAGCCATCAAAGATAAATTGAAGGACTAGGAGAAGCCACCACTATGCAAGGAGTGCTTTAGAAGGCAAGGAGCAGCCATGAAGTAAAGAGTAAGCATGAAAACCATGCCGACATCAAAATGAGATGCAAAGATTGCACCCATAGACGAAGTTGAAGATGATCCAAAGTCAAAGAAAGATCAAAGAAAAGCATGCAAGCGTAGAGGACATGAAGCCATGACGGTATAGAAGTAAAGAGACATGCAAAGAGAGGACAACAAAGAGGAAGAGAGTGAAGCAATGAAGACAAATACAACCAAGGTGATCTCATTTCATTCTATGAGTTTGTATGAAGCATGTTCCTTGATAGGGATTAAAGAAGACTCTCATGAAGAGCCAAAAGAAGCAAAGCTAATGCTGGGAAGAAACCAAAGAATCTTGGAAGCAAATGAGGGAGATCACCATCATATCAAGCAAAGAGGGATAGATGCAAACCACGAAGAGGAGGAGAATTGGAGAGTAGCATGGACTCCCAATTGTACCTTGAGGGGGAGTTTTGAAAATTATGGAACATGTGCAAGCTCCAATTGTGAGGCTTGGCACATACTCACCTCTCATTTATTACCTCTTCATCATTTATGCATTTTTTGTAAGCCCAAAATGAAGGTAGACCCTAAAAATATAAAGGGTACACTCATAACCTTAGAGTAGAGTGTTGAATTAAAAAGGGAAAACGTATTTATGGTTTGGATAAAAGCCCAAATATGTTTAGAGAGATGGAATACTCAAAAGGTACGTGACCTTATCCATATGGAGTGATTTGGAGCACCAAAAGTTGCCCAAGCAAATGGAAGGACAAAGGACATGAAGTGAAAGGTCAAGAGGTGAGAGAAGATGAAGGGTAGGTGAAAATTCCCATGCCCATAGCTCTATATAAAGAGCTCAATTAAACATGAAAATTTGTGGAGATGACAAGAAGATGATGTAGAAGCATATGCCGGTCATTCTCACACCAATGGATATCAGAAAGTACCTCATTTGGATGCTAGAAGGCACAAAGGTTTTCCAGCCGCATACCTTTTCTATACATAGCCACCTTGTGAAGGTGATATCTCTCCATATACTTATCCAATTAATGCATATGATATCTTGTTGCAAATCTTATCTCTCATAATCTTTTTATTGAAAATATCTCTCTCAGAGGATTCTCCAATAGTGATTGGTAACATTTCTTGTGAACCTCAATTTTCTATTAATCCTGAAATGATAGGTAGTCTATATTTGAACAGTTAGTTGCCTAGTCAATTGAACTCCAAACAGAGTGTTCTATAGCTTGTTAGAAAGCTATGAGAGTCTATTGTATCTGAACAAAAGTTCAGAGCCATTAGATCTCTGACTTGTGACTGAATCAGGTTTTAGTAAGCATGTGTCTTATAGGGAAGATTCTAGAAGAGGTCCTCTAACTTCCACTACATGTATTGTGTGTATTGGAGTGAAATTTCACCACAATATGGACCAGCTCCAAGTAGTCCTCATGCATGTAGCCTCTCTTTGAGAAGGGTAACCTATGAGATTTTTCAAACTCACAAGCACCACATTTATAGATCATGTGTTGCTTGGATACATTAGGTATCCCAAGCACACATTGATCTCTACAAAGTTTCTTTAAGGTTCTCTCACCAATGTATCCTAATCTCTTATGGCAAATTTCAAGTTTTGAAAATTTTTTATCTTTGTAGATATAAAGTTCTCCACTCATCAAGTTCTTGGTAATTGTAGGTACATATAAAACCCTGCTCAAGAGATTTCTATTTCCATTAGAGGTTTTAACATTTCCTACCTTGATCAATGAGTGCTTGGTATCATCACCTGTTTGTACCTTATGCTTTCCCTTAGGTTCCTCTAGATCAGAGAGAAGAGCTACATTGTCTGCCACATTGTTGGAACATCGTGAGTCAATGTAGAAGAAATGATCATCATTCATAGGGTACTTTGAAGTTATATTCATGATCAGAAGGGAATCCTCTTGTTCCTCTGTGTAATTGATGTGGTCTTTTCTTGATTTGTAGCCTCCTTGGTATTTATTATTGGAGTTGTTGTTGTAGTTGTTGTTATTGTAGCCTTGATGACGGTTGATTCTTCCTCTTAATTGTGTATATCCACCTCTTTAAAATCCTCTACCTCTCTGATATTTGAAGTTCCTATAACACTCATCTAAAGTATGATTTGAAAAACCACAAATATTGCATGGGGAAGAGTTGAAAGGTCTCCACCTACCTTGCTTACCTCCTCTACCCCTTCCTCTTGAGTTTCTACCTCTCCCTGCATAGTTGGCTTAAGAGGTAGCTCCTTCATCCTCAATCCTCTTGCTTTTTCCTTTCTCTTTAGACTTGCCATTATCTCTATATAGGACAGAAAGGCTATTACCTCTTGATGAATCTCCATTCTTGTTGAGCTTGGCTTCATGGGTAAAGAGTTGCCCCATGAGTGTGATAAGATCTAGAATCTAAATGTCCATGTACAAGTCCATAGCAGTTGTGAAGCTCTCCCATTTGTCATCTGCTTTAATGCCATTTATTACTTGTCTTACAATCTACTTCTCTTCAATCTCTTATCCTATGCTTGTCAATTGGTCAGTTACATCCTTGACTTTGGTCACATACTCTGAGATGCCTTGCTTGGGTTGCTTTCTTTGAGTGGTAAACTCAATCCACAATTGGTTCTTCCTAGCCCTTGTGTTGGGAGAGAAATATGAAGACAATGTTTCCCAAGTCTCTTGGGATGTCTTACAGTTCTTAATGTGTGGAAGAAGAAAATCACATATTGAGTTAAGTAAGTATGACCTTGCCAATGCATCTTTTACACACCATGAATTGAGTCTTTCATGCTCCTCTCTTGTAGGTTGTCCTTTGCTTCTGAAAAATGGGAATCTCCTCATCTCCTAAGATGTATCCAGAAAGACTCCTTCCTTGCAAGTATGTCTTCATCCTTAAGGACCATGCTTGATAGTTGTTCCTGTCCAATTTATCAATGAAAGAAGGAAAACCATCTCCCATTTTACTTTAGCTTTGCTCTAATACCACTGTTGGGAAAGATGGATGGACACTCCATAAAATGACTTGCTAGTGCTAATCCCTGCTTTGACCAACCCTCTTTATTAGAGTTGCATTGTAGGCCCTCTTAGCTTTCCAATGACACTAAATAAGTTCCTATGTACTTTGGAAATTATGCAAGTAATGTTTGATTCAAGACAGACTCCTTGCAACTTTGCAATCCAATGAAAACCTTCTACTTTGGTTCACACAAGTGCTGCTTGTTAAGCTCAGTGCTTCTAGTACAGTAGGAATTAATCAAATTCCTTTTGGACTTATCAAATTTTCTTAATAAGCTAATGATTCCAAGTGGAATAACTTAGAATGATTGACTATACACGGAGCAATCAATTTAACAAGTAAAGCATTACCACTACTTTTTTAGGACCTTTTGAAGAGAATGACCACTTATCAGTTCAATGCACATTGCTCCCAATCCACTAAATGGAATGTCTTCAAATTTTGTCAGCATGTAGTAGACTTAGAGACGATTCTAATGGGCTATAGAAAATTGAAAGTAGTAGAGTATTTTTGAGATATAAACAATACAGTATGGTTGTTTTGAGTGACAATAACAGAGAGATCAACAGATATGATGAATGATCTATAGTATTATGAAACAATGTTGTACATGATCATGGGCATGATAATCAATGCCCAATGATAGATGGAGGTGTAGGCTATGATGTGAGCCTCACTCTCTAGAAATGTGATCAATCAAACACTCAGGATTGTAGTGATCTCTAATCGTGAGTTTTTACATTCATCTTTTCATAGATGCTTCATTCAAAATTTGAATTTGAATTCAACTTTGGCTCTCACTAAACATGATCCACTAATCTAGGAGATATTCTCTCCAATGAAGTCATGTGTTTTTTTGCAATCCAACTAACACCATGAGTTTAGTGTCCTTTACAAATATTCCTTCAAGTCAATTTGACTTTTACAAATGGTAAAAGATAGAGAGACTCATAGTAATGGTTTTCATGGGACTTCAATTATTCCTCATAAGGTCTTCTCATGCTTAGCCAAGTGTGTAGGCTTGGCACTTGCACCAATAATGCTTATCTCCAAAAGAGAGGAATCAAAAGAGATATTACAACGAGGTATACTCCAGAGAAAAGTGGAGTGGCAGAAAGGAGTAGAACCATAGTGGAGGGTGCAAAGTTAATGGTAAATGAGTAGAAATTGCCCAATTACCTATGGGTTGAGGCTATCTCCACAACAACGTATCTAGTTAATAAACTCCGATCAAAATCATTGGATGGGATGAAACCATATGAAGCATGCGATGGAAGAAGAACTCGCCTTGACCATTAAAGGATCTTTGGGTGCATAGCATATGCACACATACCTTCACAAATCAGAGGAAATTGGATCCGAAGGCAAACAAGTGTATATTCATTGGTTATGACCAAAAGAAAGGTTATAGATTATATAATGCAAGCAATAAAGGTTTCATTGTTAGTGGAGATGTTGTTTTTTATGAAAACAAATCTCGGTTTGAAGATGATTACAGGAAAATCTAACTTTCTGATGACCTAGAGGAATATTTTACAACATTGAAAAAGAGGAATGAACATACACATGAAGACTCAAGTGATTCAGAGGGTGATTAGAAGACTCCAAGAAGAGAAATCAATTCTTGGAACTCCAAAGGCAAAGCTAATGTGCATGAGAGATGTGACACAATCATCTCACTTAACTATAAGAAGATCTATTCCAGAGAAAGGGAAGCCAAAAAGGTATGGATATGACACATCCTTAGTCACTAAGAATTCCATTTACATTGCTGAAGATAGAAACTCGTCACTAAGCCTTCACTTTACATTGCTAAAGATAGAAGCTCAAATGAACCATCAACATATGAAGAGTCCAAGAAGAAACTAGAATGGAGAGATCCCATGGAAGAAGAGATAGAAGCTCTTCAAGAGAATCGGACTTGGGAATTGGTATGAGAAGAGATGATGGACACACTCCTAAGATGTGTGTGGTGCTATGAAAACCTGCTCTACACATGCCAAGATAACTTCAGAGATTCTAAGTAGGAACCTTGATCATTCTAATTATCTAGAAATACCTCCTTAGTACTTTGGAAGATCAATCTCAAATTTATTCATCAGAATAGATGACTTGATACAAAGTAGATGATAAAAAACTTGTTGTTTTGGGATGCGAAGCACTCTGGGATTTCATTCAGAGCTCACATCCTGCTGCGAATTCTCTAGAGATATTTTCCACATATCTAACTAGATATAAAATGATCTTAAAGAAATGAGTTTCATGAATTTTATTGAACCATTCTGAGAGAAATCAATTTAGGAACATTGGGGTGTCATCTCGACTTTTTAGGAAAAATGTGTGTGCATACATAGGTCACTTCAAATAGATGTATCTCATAGAATAATGCACAAAATGTGATGAAATTTGATATGGTGCAAATAAGCTAAACACGTTACCTATACCAATTTAAATTGCATTAAAAGACTTAGTATACACAGAGAAATCAATGATCAAAGTTGAATAAAAGCGAGAAAACTGGCCTACAATAGTAGATGAAGAGAACTCCAAGATATAGTTGAAATATCAATCTCTATGGCACATATGGTACATGGAATGAATGGGCATGAAGCTTGGGAAGGGTGAGCACAAAGTGTGCATCACAGATTACTTGGTGCTTGTTCAAAAATGCCTCCAAATATAGCTAAAACTCTGCTCAATTTTGCGACTCTTTTGAGTGTATATATATAGATGATTTTGTATTCAAACTTTGGGGGACTCCACCTAAATGTTCTTTCAACTTAGGGGAATCTCATCTAATTGATTTCTCCGGCTTTATCTTTGTGATTTTGACCTAAAAAAATCACAAGATTTTCTTCTTCCTTTTCCTTTTGGTGAATTTACATTTCTACTATTATAGGAGTGTTGGTGTTAGACGTCTGTGGAAGCACGCAAACAGCACAAGGAAGAAGAAGAAGCTTGGAGCAAAACACACAATACTGAATCTATTACTATAGAATGTACAAAGATAAGTATCCCATTAGGGCAATAGGCGTATATACAAGCCGGGGGAAAAAAACCTCCTAAAGAGGGAAAAAAGTGCCCCGGTGGTCCTAGTGTGTTCACACACATCACTACCTAAATATATCAACAAATCCCCCCTGGGAGTGATGCGGTGAACAAGGAGCTAGCACTCATGTATAAGGAAGTGCCAAGCTATGTGGAAATTGTTGAAAGTTTTTCAACTCAAGAGTGTGGGAACATGCCCCAAATTGAACCTTCCACATCATCCACAATCAAAGGAGGCTGATTTCCACGAGTTGGAGGCATCAAATCATGCCCATAATGGAAAGAATTTGATTAGAGAATATTTAGCTCACCTCGTGATGTGATTGGACCTCACTTTTGACATGTATATGCTTTTGATTGGTTAAAGAGGTTAGTATGAGGTCTTTAAAACCTCTAATGAGTTGTATTATGACTTAGAGTCGTGGAAATACGTGCCCAAGCTGCCCCCTTGCTTAAACATACCCCCTACTAGCTGTTCTCTGCATATTTTGCAGAAATTTCACTTTTACACACTCTATCTATCTAGATGTTTTTGGCAGACCCCCCGGTCTTGTAATTGTTGTTTCTCCTTCATCCGGAATCCATTTGCAATGATTTTTGTCTTGTTGGAAAGCTTATACGTTCTACTTTGTCTGGTATAAGTCTCAGGTTCAGTGCCTACACATGTGCAGAGAAATGTCCAGAACAGTGTCTGTCCAGTTAGCTCATCCTCTATGAAGAGATCAAGTTATCTGTTTTGTTGCAGGTGGTTGAGGCATCATCCAGTATCCAAATGGAGTGAGTTTACTCTCATTTGAAAGCTCTTAAAGTCTAGTTTATGCCTGCAAAATTTCATTTTCAGTCTCTGCATATACTCAAAGAAGCTCAGAAAATACAGAACCTATGTTTGAAACATTTCAGGATCCTAGGAGGGTTCATTTGCTTTTGTTGTGCACATAGGAGTGTTTATCCTCCAACAGTGGTATCAGAGCTATAAGTGGAGTATCAAAGAGAGAAGAAGGAGCTACTGAAGTGAAGTAAAGACTTCATCAAAGTTTGAAAGAAGGAAGCAAAGAACGGGGACATCAACAACAAGGGGAAGCAAATACATCATCAAATCAAAGACGAAGCTTCATCAAGAGGAGTAGCTCTATTTTTTGAGGTAAAAGCCATCCTTTTCAACTTCATTGCATCAAGGGGGAGGTTCAAAAGAGTTAGGAGGCACCATGGTTGATCTCAATGCTCAGATTGAGAAGCTCGAAAAAGGAAACTACCAACCGTGGCGATTTAGAATAAGCAATTTTTTGATGGGGAAAGGTTTGTGGGGACTTGAGTGGTGGAGAGCCAAAACCCTACATAGATGAGGTAAATCCAACCAATGATCAGAGAAGAGCAGTAAGAGAGTGGGATGAAAGGGACAAAAGGGTCATTTTCATTTTATCTCAGCATATTAGCAACTCTATGGTAGGGCATATTCAAGATTTGGATACATCGAAGAAGGTGTGGGAGTGCTTGGAGAGATTGTATTCAACCTCCACAAAAGCTAGAAAAATTCAGCTCAAGAATGAGCTAAATAATCTTAAGAAAAGCCCCTCTCAAGGTGCTAATGATTACATATTAAAGGTTAAAGAGCTTGCAGATGCACTAGGGTCAATCGGTTGTGCCCTAGATGATGACGATCTTGTCGCCCACACCCTAAATGGACTTAGGGATGATGAAAAATGGAGGGCTTTCACAACTTCAGTGTATGTAAGGGACTCTCTTCCTGATTTTGATCAACTAATCACTTTCATGATGAACCTTGGTGGTCATAACGCCAAGGATAGCCAAGGGCAATTGTTGTATGCAGGTAGAGGAAGAGGAAGACACAACCGAGGTGCTTCAAGAGGAAGAGGAAGATATCAAAGCAACCAAGGAGGTCAAGGACAACAAGAAAATGCAGGTCAAAGAGGTGGAAGAGCCACAAATAGAGGAAGAGGTGCAAGATTTGGTGGAAGAGGACAAGCCACTTCAAATGGATGCTTTGTATGCGGTAAGCCCGGTCATTTTGCAAATGAATGCTATCATAGAGCTCAAAGACAAGGGAATCAAAGCAACAACAAAAACAATTATAGAGGGCAAGGTAATTATGCAAACACATCATCCAGCCAAGGGAATGATTATTTACTTGCCATGAGGTATGGTGAAGATACAACTCAAGCTAGTGAAGATGTATGGTATGTAGACAGTGGATGTAGCAATCATATGTCATGTCGAAAGGAGTTTTTTAGTAATTTGCAGGTCCCAAAGCATCAAGGGCATGTGGAAACAGGTGATAACTCAGAGCATATCATTCAACATGTGGGAGATATCAGTTTGGAAGGAAATCAAAGAGCAAAGTGCTTATAAGAGGTATTACATGTCCCTACTATTACCAAAAACTTGATTTCGGTAGGCCAAATGGTAGAAAAAGGCTATCAAGTTAGGTTCAATGAAAGAGGATGTTTTGTTGAGGATCCAAGGGCAGGTTTCAAGCTCATAGCAAAAGGAAAAAAGCAAGGGAGAATGTTCACAATGGACATAAATCAGCCACACCATTCAATGTATGTCACATATGGAGACAAGAGGATAGCAGATTTGGATCTATGGCATAAACGAATAGGTCACATCAACCTACAAAAGCTCAAGGACATGCAAAGGAGGAGCTTGGTAAGAGGCCTACCAAATTTTACATCTAAAATGTTGCATGAAATTTGTGTAGCTTGCCAACAAGGAAAACAATCAAGGTTGCCCTTCAAGAAGAGTTGGGGTTTTAGACCTCATTCACACGGATGTTTGGGGTCCAACAAGAGAAGCATCCCTTGCTGGAAATAGGTATTTTGTAACCTTCATTGATGACTTTTCAAGGAAAGTGTGGTTGTATTGCATTAGAAACAAATCAGATGTGTTCCACTACTTCAAGAAATTCAAAGCACAGGTGGAGAAGGAATCTGGCAAGTTTATCAAAACTTTGAGATCCGATGGAGGGGGAGAGTACTTCTCCCATGAATTTTCTGAATTTTTGCAGGTCAATGGCATCAAAAGACAATTTACATGCAGGTATACCCCTCAACAAAATGGGGTAGCAGAGAGAAAGAACAGACACATAGCAGAGGTAGCAAGGTGTATGCTCAATGAAATGAATATGCCGCATTGTTATTGGGGAGAGGCTACATATACAGTCACATACATCATGAATATATGTCCTACATCAGGTATACATCATCTAACCCCTGAGGAAGCATGGAGTGGAAGAAAACCTTGCATTTCACATCTTAGAATCTTTGGTTGTATATGCTATGTACATGTACCTCAAGAGTTGAGGTCAAAGTTAGATGCCAAATCTGAAAGGTGTATTTTTTTGGGATATTCTATGGAACAAAAGGGGTATAAATGCTATAATCCCATCACCAAGGAGCTTAAGGTAAGTAGGGATGTTGTCTTTGATGAGTTGAAGCCTTGGTATGCATGCACAAGTCCATTGCAGGTTGAAGACATAGGTGAGACAGATTTGAAGAATGATGATAGAGTTCAAGAAAGCATGGATTTGAGTGGTCCAAGCAACTCATGCAACACAAGGACACCCTCACCATGGAGTGGAAGGCTTAGGGAAAGAGAGACCAGCTCTGAAGAAAGCAAAGTCAAAGGCAAAGAGAAGATTTCAGTTGAAGAAGGAAGCTATGTGGTCGAGCGCATGTTGGAAGATGAAGAGATAGAAGAAGTTCAAACTCCAGGAGTGGCCAAACAAAGAAAGAAGATGGCAACCACACCAAAAGGAAGTGAAAGAAGGTCTTCAAGAGTAAGATATCCAGTACAAAGGTTAACATATGATAATTTCATTGCAAAGCATTATGCATACATGACTCAGGTAATCAAGGACAAAGAACCAACTAGTTATGAAGAAGCTAAGGATTGCAAGGAATGGCAAGAGGCAATGAAGGAAGAGCTCAAAGCACTTGATGAGAACCATACTTGGAGCTTGGTACCAGCTCAAGAAGGCATGAAGGTGATAGGTAATAAGTGGGTTTACAAAATTAAAAGAAATTCAGATGGTTCCATTGCTAGGTACAAAGCAAGGTTGGTGGCGAAAGGCTTCTCCCAAAGCTATGGGATAGATTATGATGAAACTTTCAGCCCCGTAGCCAAGATGCCAACAATTAGGACTTTGATTGCAGTGGCCACATCAAGGAAATGGAGCTTATATCAGTTGGATGTGAAGAATGCCTTCCTCAATGGAGAGCTTGAAGAAGTAGTCTACATGAGCCAACCTCAAGGATTTGCTAGTATGAGGTACCCAAATCATGTTTGCAAGCTAAGGAAAGCACTATATGGACTAAAGCAAGCCCCAAGGGCCTAGAATCAGAGGTTAGTGGATTATTTATCAAGTTGTGGATACAAAGAAAGTGTTGCAGATCCATCACTTTACATGAAGAAGCAAGGAGAAAAGACGGTATATATATGCATCTATGTGGACGATTTGATCATCACAGGAAGTGATATTGCAGGTATTAAAGATATCAAATCAAAGCTAGGAAAGGAGTTCAAGATATCTGATCTTGGAACACTAAAATACTTCTTGGGAATAGAGGTAATCTATGCACACAATGGCATCTTCTTGATTCAAAGAAAATACTTGTTGGATGTGCTATACAGGTTTGGTATGAGTGGTTGTAAGCCACTTTCTCAGCCCATGGAGCCCAATACAAAGTTGGTTGCAGGTCAAGGAGAGGCTATACAAGATATTACACTATATAGAAGCATAATTGGTTCATTAATTTATGCTACATTCACTAGACCTGATCTTGCATATGTAGTAGGTGTTCTCTCTCAATTTTTGCATACACCTACTCATGATCATCTTATGGCGGCAAGAAAGGTGCTTCGTTACATCAAGCACACCATCAACCAAGGTCTATTTTACTCATATGATGCTGATCTAAGTGTCAAAGGATATAGTGATGCTGATTGGGCAGGTAGCAAGGATGATCGAAGGAGTACATCGGGTTATGTTTTCATGATAGGTACAAAAGTGATCTCTTGGAGCTCTAAGAAGCAACCCACTGTTGCTCTTTCATCCACAGAGGCTGAGTACAGAGGTTTAGCATTGGCTACATGTGAGCTATTATGGCTTAAGAAGCTACTTAAGGACTTGGAAGTGGAAGTGCAGGAGTTTCCTCTTTATGGAGACAACATTTCAAGCATCTATCTAGCTAACAATCCCATGTTTCATGCAAGGAGCAAGCACATAGAGGTTCATTACCACTTCGTTAGAGAAAAGGTGATGGCAAAAGAGCTAGATATAAGGTATGTGAACACTAAAATGCAGGTTGCAGACATGATGACAAAGTTTCTTGAAGGTACAAAGCTTGGAGGATTCAAGGAAGCTATCAACATAAGAGACATAGGCTGAAGCAACAAAGGAAAAGACTTGAGCTTGAGGGGGAGTGTTGAAAGTTTTTCAAGCTCAAGAGTGTGGGAATATGCCCCAAATTGAACCTTCCACATCATCCACAATCAAAGGAGGCTGATTTCCACGAGTTGGAGGCATCAAATCATGCCCATAATGGAAAGAATTTGATTAGAGAATATTTTGCAAAGGACTCGTGATGTGATTGGACCTCACTTTTGACATGTATATGCTTTTGATTGGTTAAAGAGGTTAGTATGAGGTCTTTAAAACCTCTAATGAGTTGTATTATGACTTAGAGTCGTGGAAATACGTGCCCAAGTTGCCCCCTTGCTTAAACATACCCCCTACTAGCTGTTCTCTGCATATTTTGCAGAAATTTCACTTTTACACACTCTATCTATCTAGATGTTTTTGGCAGACCCCCCGGTCTTGTAATTGTTGTTTCTCCTTCATCCGGAATCCATTTGCAATGATTTTTGTCTTGTTGGAAAGCTTATAAGTTCTACTTTGTCTGGTATAAGTCTCAGGTTCAGTGCCTGCACATGTGCAGAGAAATGTCCAGAACAGTGTCTGTCTAGTTAGCTCATACTCTATGAAGAGATCAAGTTATCTGTTTTGTTGCAGCTGGTTGAGGCATCATCCAATATCCAAATGGAGTGATTTTACTCTCATTTGAAAGCTCTTAAAGTCTAGTTTATGCCTGCAAAATTTCATTTTCAGTCTCTGCATATACTCAGAGAAACTTAGAAAATACAGAACCTATGTCTGAAACATTTCAGGATCCTAGGAGGGTTCATTTGCTTTTGTTGTGCACATAGGAGTGTTTATCCTCCAACAGAAATCGCTCCACAAAAGGAAGTAAGCCCAAAGCTTTGCGGAAAGCTTCAAACTTCTCCCTAGGCAGAGGCTTCGTGAAAAGGTCTGCAATGTTCTCCTGCGTGGGCACATATGCCAAGCTGATCTCCCTAGCAGAGAACCTCTCCCTGACATAGTGATAATGCACCTCAATGTGCTTAGTGCGAGCATGGAACACAGGGTTCCTCACAACTTCCAGTGCGCTCTGACTGTGAGTGAAGATGGTGGTGGTAGAAGACTGGCCAACACCCAAATCAGCAATAAGGCGTCTAAGCCACACACACTCAAGAGTCGCTGTGAAAGCTGCCCTATACTTAGCCTCACAACTGGAAGTGGCCACAATAGGCTACTTCTTACTCAAGCAAGATATACATGAGCTACCAAGCATGAATCAAAACCCACTAGTGGACACACGAGTGTCATAGCAACCAGCCCAATCTGAGTAAGAAAAAGCATGCAAATCAGGTGGTAGTGATCCCCCCTTGGGATAAAACAACCCAAGTAGCCGAGTACCACTCAAGTAGCAAAAGATGCGCTTAGCAGCCTTCCAATGCGTGGCTCTTGGGCAATGCATAAACCTGCTCATTTATGAGACAGCAAACTGAATATCTGGCCGAGTAATGAGTAAATCAAGCATCCAACAACCTCCTGATAGAGAACCGCGTCAAATGCATCTCCAACATCAGAAGACTCAATCGTAAACCTATCTCCATAGGAGTGGCAATCGGCTTACAGTCTTCAAGGCCAAAATGCTGCAATAATGTCTCAATCATTCCTCCATCAACTTGCATGAAGTGAATGCCCATATAGTGATGCAAATGCCCCAAATCAGACATCTCAAATGAGGCATGAAAATCAACCTTGAAATCAGCACTATGCTTCTCAATAGGACCAGTGAGCAGCATGTCGTCAACATAGACAACAATGATCAGAAGCACATCATTAGCACGCTTAACATATAAGGTGCTTTCAGTTGGAATGTTCTCAAAACCATGTGCAACTAGATAGGCATGTATCTTCTCATACCAAGCACGTGGTGCTTGCTTTAAACCATATAATGCCTTCTTTAACCTGCACACCTAGTTTTCATGCCCTTTCTACACAAAACCACGGGGCTGAAAAACATACATTTCTTCATGCAAGTCACCATTCAGAAATTCTGTTTTAATGTCCAACTGATATACATTCCAACCATGATGGGCTGCAAGTGCACAAATGCTCCGAACAGTAGTCATACGGCATGTAGGTGCAAAGGACTCATCAAAATCAATGCCTCTTTCTTGCGCATAACCCTTTGCAACAAGCGTTGCCTTATACCTATCAACTATACCATCAGGTTTACGCTTCAGCTTGTATACCCACTTAGTGCCAATGGCCTTCTTGCCAGGAGGCAAGTCACATAAAGACCATGTACCATTCTTCATTATAGCATCATATTTAGATTACAGAGACTAGACGCAGCCATAGCAAAGCAATCTGATGCAAAGGAGGCACTACGAGAGCCTGAACGAGTACGATATGACAAAAGTGCATCTAATTTGTTGTCACACAAAGTCTCCACCAACCATTTTGGCATAGTTTTTGCTTGCTCAATATCAACTCTCTCATCAGCAAGTGCATCATGTAAATCTACATCAGAAATGGAATGATCTGCATCATCATATGAAACCTGCAAAGGCTAAGAAGTTGCCTCATTAGGACCAGCACTAGACTATCCACCTATAAAAAGAGGCATCAAAGTATCATACATGTCTTTGGAGCTACCAGATGTCTCCTTAGTACATGAAAGGAATGGTTGAATAGCATCTTTCACAAAGACAACATCATGGCTAACCAGAATGCGTTTAGTCTGTGGATGATACAGACGATAGCCTTTACTTTCAGAACTGTACCCAACAAAAATACATTTTACTACCTTATCATCCAATTTTCTGCAATGTTGTTGAGGCACTAGTGCATATGTGAAACAACCAAAGACACGCAGATGAGCAACAGATGGCTTGTGGTCATGCCAAGCCTCATATGGAGTGATAGACTGCAGCGCTTTAGTGGGACACCTGTTCAGTACATATGTTGCACACATGACAACCTCAAGCCAAAAACTATGTGGTAAAGCTTGACTCTTGACCATGCACCTCGCCATCTCCATGAGTGACCTCTTCTTTCGTTCAACAACAATATTCTATTGAGGTGTATAAGGAACTGTACACTGGTGTTTTATCCCACGTTCACCCAGAAATGCATTAAAATCAGAAGACATATATTCCCCCCCTCGATCAGAATGGAGGGTGCCAATTTTACATGCTGACAGATTTTCAGCCAAAACCAAAACGTGTTTAAAGCACATGAACACTTCAGCCTTTGCTTTGAGTGGATATACCCATGCATGCCTGGAAAAATCATCAACGAAAGTCACGAAGTAAAGGTAATTTCCAAAAGAGGGTGTTTGCATAGGACCACAGAGATCACTATGTACAAGCTGTAGTTTCTATGTAGCTCGAACTGAACCATCTTTTGGAAAGGAGGAACACTGCTTTTTGCCCAAAATACAGCCTTCACAAACATGTTTTCCAGGTGCCTCAAGTTTGGGCAAAGAGGACACCATTTCAGGTTTCTGCAGGCGTAGCAAACTAGCAAAATTGAGATGACCAAAGCGTGCATGCCAAAGCTTTGCATCTGACATAGCCTGAGAATCATTTACTGCACATGCCAAATCATTTTGAGATCTTTCATAGTCTATGAGCTTATACAACCCATGTCATAAAATCCGAGAAGAAATAATATCGCCATTTGAGAGATCATGAACTGTACATCTGTCATCAACAAATGTCACAACCAAGCCAATCTTGGCTAATGCAGAAACTGATAACAGATTCTTCTTGATCCCTGGCACAAATAAAGCATCTGACAAAGTGAAAGAACTACCATCAGTAGTAGTCAAAATGATCTTACCAACTCCCATAACAGGATAATAGGAGTTGTTGGCGCATGTAACAGTATTCCCTATAGGGGCAAGCTCAAGTGAAGAGAAGAAACTACGCTGCGAGGTAATATGTTTGGTCGCCCCACTGCCAAAGTACCAAACATCTGAGTCTACTACATACATGCACTGCTCGTGAGAATATGGGTCAAAACTACAAATAGTAGTGAATGCCCATTCTTCTTCCTACACAAGATTAGCAGACTCTGTTTTTGGTGTAGAGGCTTCTACAACAACCATTCAAGCCTCTTTCTTCTTTGCCTCTTTTGCAGCCAGTTTTAAACAGTTCTATATGATATGATCATTCCCTTTAGTGTACTTACAAAACAATTTCTACTTTTCTAATTTTTTCTCATCTTTGTCTTGGTTCTTCAAATGTTCAACATTTGTAGATTTCTGCTTACTGGTAGAAGAAATCCATTTTCCTTTGCCCTTCTGACTAGCCAGGAAAGCTTGATCTGTAACACGCATAATGGACCTGTTCTGCCTAGACTCATCTTCTTGCAACAGAACAAAGACTAACTCCTCAAATGACAAGGCATTTGGATTGTTTTTCATCATCAACCAAAGAGTAGAAGCAAAACTCGGATATGAATTAGGAAGACCATTCAGAAATGGTCTGTACAAGTGAGCTATCTGGTATAACCTCATCAACAAAAATCAAATGTTCCTTCAAGTCTTTGATCTTTGTTAGGAAACTATCCATAGAATCACCTTCATTCATGTGCTCACTCTCCAACTCTTTTCGGAGGTAAGCAACACGATCCTCATTCCTAGCTTGGTACAATGTGGTAAGTGTATCCTAAGCATCCTTAGCTGTTCCACAAGAGCGAATATGAGGAATAATGGCACATTTGATAGACAAATCTATCAATGCATGTGCCTGGGCATCTCAACCATCCCAATGAACCTGTTCTGCGATAGGTGCAGCAGAAATAGTAGCACGAACAGGAATCTGCACAATATCATCTTCGACACCATCTCCATCAGCTCTAGCACCTGTATTTGTAGTACCCGTTGTTATAGGTGTAACATGACGTCTTTCAACACCCTGCACAATGTTCCACAATCCTTTTGCAAGCAATACATGTCACATCATATAAGCCCATAATGGGTAGTTGGTACCATCCAACTTATCCTCAACAACCAACATATGGAATACATCACTACTTTCAGCCATGGCCGGTGATTAAAATACCTTGATGCAGAAAATTGACTGCATCTCAAAAAGTTAAACAAAACTCCCTAGACAAATTCTACTAGACATGTAGTAGACTTCAAGACGCTTATATTGGCGAATAGAAACTGGTATATACCTTTGGCACAAAAAGATGAAATAGCCTGCACAAGCACTGTGATAGTGCGTTCGGAGGCCGAAACGAGCTCAGATCGCTATTTTGGCACCACACAGCAAAGTTGTTTTGATCTCTGAAACACCTCAGTATGCTCACCAAATTTCATGTGAATCTGAGACTGCAAACAGAGGAGTGCCGACGATGCCCTAGATGAAGTGACGACCTGCTCTGATACCAATTGTTGGAGTTAGATATCTGTGGAAGCACACGAACAACACAAGGAAGAAGAAGAAGCTTGGGGCATAACACACAATGCTAAATCTATTACTAGAGAATGTACAAAGATAAGTAGCCCATTAGGGCAATAGGCGTATATACAAGCCGGGGGGAAAAACCCTCCTAAAGAGGGAAAAAAGTGCCCCAGCAGTCCTAGTGTGTTCACACACATCACTACCTAAATATATCAACAAGGAGATAGTATCTATGGCTCCTCACATAGAGAGTACAACTAATGTCATTACACAAATGATTTAATCAAGCACTAGGCTTGGATGAAAATGCACAAATAGCTCCCCCTCAAGCCTAGCATGCTTGGGTCTTCATTTTTCCGTGATGTCTAGTAATCCAATCATGCCTTTGAACCTTCTTAGCTTGATGCCATCCAATGGTTTTGTCAACATGTGTGCACATTGAACATTAATAGATACATATGATAATTGAATGTCCTTGCTTAACTCCTCTCTTACATAGTGATAATGGACTTCAACATGCTTTGTTCTAGCATGGTAAACAAGATTAGCTGCTAAGTGAAGTGAGCTTGTGCTATCACCAAAAATGTGAGGAGTTGAGGTATGTAACCCCAATTCTGACTATAGGAATTTTAACCACATTGCTTCTTTTGTTGGATTGGCCAATCCTCTATATTCAGCCTTAGTAGATGATAAAGCAATAGTTGGTTACTTTTTGAAGACCATGAGATTAATTTTGAACCTGTAAAAGATAAATAACCTGATGTCATCTTCCTCTCATCCTTTGATCCAGCCCAATCTAAATCTAAGCAGAGTTTGAGATCAATTTCTGATATTAAGGGGTAGAAAATTACTTCATTGATGGTACCCTTTAAGTATTTGAGCTATCTCTTGGATGCTTCAATATGTGGCTTCCTTGGCTTGTGCAGGAATTGATTGAGTATGCTAATACTAGGACATATGTCCACCCTTGTGAGTGTTGCATAGTTCAAGCTTGCTACTATGCTTTGATAGCTTATGATGTCTTCAATGAGTTCTCCCTCATAAGCACTTAGCTTATGATTCATCTCCATGGGTTACCTACACACTTAGTATTTTCCATTTATATATTTCCTTTGAGTGATATAGATACCAGAATTCGTATAAACAAGTCCAAGTCCAAGGAAATACGTAAGAGGTCCAAGATCACTAATCTTGAATTCGTTCTGCCCGCGACTTTTCAAGTACATTTTTATAGGAAATGAATAGGAATTTGAATTCAAATTCAAATTCTTGGCTCCCTATAATCAAGCTTCTAAAAGTTTGGAGATATTCTCTCAATCAAGTGATCTACTTTTTCCTCAAATCAATTAGGTAGGTGATTACAAAAAAAGATTCCAAGTCATTTAGACTTTTACATGAGGTAAAGTGGTAAGTAATCACTAGCATATGTTCCTATGGTTCTTCATACATGTAGATACTTCATGACATCTTCCAAGCCAAATGTGTAGGCTTGTGATTTACACCAACAGGTACCACCCAAGTAGTAAAAGATGCGCTTAACTGCCTACCAATGCTTGACACCTGGGCAATGCATAGACATGCTGATTTCTGAGACAACAAACTGGAAATGTGGCCGATTTATGCATAAGTAAATCAAGCATTCAAGAGCTTGCTGATGGATGAGGTGTACACATTAAGAAATGGTTTATATGTTTTGAAACAAGCACCACGTGCTTGGTATGAAAAAATACCTGCCTATCTAATTGCACATGGTTTTGAGAACAGTCCAACTAAAAACACCTTATATGTTAAGCATTATGTGCTTCTGATCATAGTGGTGTTTGTTGATGATATGCTGCTCACTGGTCCTCATGAGAAGCATATTGCTGATCTCAAGGCTTATTTACATGTGTCATTTGAGATGTCTGATTTGGGGCATTTGCATCATTATTTGGGCATTTAATTTATGCACGTTGATGGTAGAATGATTTCTGTCAAATGAAATATATTGACACATTATTGTAGTGTTTTGGCCTTGATGACTATAAACCTATCGCCACTCCTATGGTGATAGGTTTACGATTGAGTCTTCATTATGTTGGAGATGCATTTGATGTTATTGCCCTTTCTACACAAAGCCATGGGGCTGAAAAACATACACTTCTTCATGCAAGCCACCATTCAAAAATGCAGTTTTAATGTCCAATTGATGTACATTCCAATCATGATGGGCTACAAGTGCACAGATGCTACGAACAGTAGTCGTACGGCATGCAGGTGCAAAGGTCACATCAAAATCAATGCCTCTTTACTATGCATAACCCTTTGCAGCAAGCCTAGCCTTATACCTCTCAATTGTTCCATCATGCTAACACTTCAGCATGTAAACCCACTTAGTGCCAATGGCCTTCTTTCTAGGAGGCAAGTCACATAAAGACCAGGTACCATTCTTCATTATAGCATCATATTCAAATTGCATAATAGCCATCCAATGTTATGAATTTTGTGCTTCATCAAATGTAACAGGCTCATTCTCATCATAGAGACTAGACATATCCATAACATAGCAATCTAATGCAAAAGAGGCACTATGAGATTCTGATTGAGTATGGTATGACAAAGGTGCATCTAATTTACTGTCACACAAAGTCTACACCAACCATTTTGGCATAGTTTTTCCCTGCTCAATATGAACTCTCTCATCAACAAATGCATCACGTAAATCTGAATAAAAATGGAATGATCTGGATCATCACATAAAACCTACAAAGGTTGAGAAGTTGCCTCATTAGGACTAGCACTAGAGTCTCCACTTGTAAAAAGAGGTAGCAAAGTATCATACATGTCTTTGGAGCTAACATATGTCTCCTTAGTACATGAAAGCAATGGCTGAATAGCATCTTCCACAAAAACAACATCACCGCTAACCAAAATGCGTTTAGTCTGTATATGATATAAACAATAGCCTTTACTTTCAAAACTGTACCAAAAAAAATACATTTTACTACTTTATCATCCAATTTTTTGCGATGTTGTCCAAGCACTAATGCATATGCCAGAAAACCAAAAACACACAAATGAGCAATGGCTTGTGAGCATGCCAAGCCTCATCTGGAGTGATAGACTGCAACACTTTAGTGGGATACCTGTTAATTACATATGTTGCACACATAACAAGATCAATCTAGAGACTATGTGGTAAAGCCTGACTCTTGACCATACACCTTGCCATCTCCATGAGTGACCTGTTCTTTTGTTCAACAACTCCATTCTGTTGAGGTGTATATGGCGCTCTACACTGATGTTTTATCCCATGTTCAACCAGAAATGCATTAAAGTCAGAAGACATATACCCCCCCCCTCCATGAGAATGGAGGGTGCCCATTTTGCTTACCATAAAACCTTTATCTTACAAGTAAATAACAAGTCTATGATTCCAAGCTCTAGGATTTTGCTTCAAGCCATACAAGGCTTTCCTTAGCCTACATACATATTCTGGATTTGATTGATCTTCAAAGCTAGGAGGCTGAGTGATTGCAATGTCCTAGCTTTGAAGATCAATCAAACAACGGACACTGCAAAATTTAAAATGTTTAGGAGTGTATTGGCCTAGCATGGACAAAGAAATACATGAATGGATTAAGAATTGTCCAGTGTGCCATGAAAACCCCGAGTGGAGCATGCCATCCTTTATCAAGTGTCATTAATTCCAGATTGGAGTGCTCCATTAGTAGAATTTATGAGATCGGGAACATTACCCAAAGAGGCTAGTCTAGCGAGGCGAGGAAGCATGGAGCAAGAGGCTCAGGACTATGCTTTAGTAGGAGACAACTTATATCGAAGAGGCAAGGATGGTTATCTTAGGTTGCGCATTCATGAATCCGACTATTTGAAAGTCTTAGAAACTACACAGAGTGGTGTTGCGGGTGGACACTTTGGTCCTAATCGAGTAATCAATACTATTCTATTCTCAGGACTTTGGTGTCCCACTCTTCATATGGATGCACATACCTATGTGAAGAAATGTGACACATGCCAACGTGCATAATATCCGGTTAGAAAAGATGAGATGCCTTTGAGGCCAATGATGGGGGGACGTGCATTCTCGAAATGGGGTATAGACTTTGTAGGTCCTATTAACCCTCCAGCTAGAAACTCCCATGCAGAGTACATTATTGTAGCCACAGATTACCTTACAAAGTGGGTAGAAGTAAAAGACACAACAAAGAATGATGCTCAGACCACGACTAAGTTCTTATTTGAGAATGTGTTAATGAGATATGGACTACCAATAGAGTTAGTGAGCAGTAGAGGCACACATTTCTTGAATGAAGTCATTGAAAATCTTCTCCAAGAATTCTTGGTGATACATAAGAAGTCTGCCCCCTATCATCCACAACCTAACGGACAAGCTGAGAGCACAAACAAGATCCTATGTAATGACTTGACCAAGCTTGTAAATAACAAATGCTTTGATTGGGATAAACAGCTTCATCATGCTGTTTGGGCTTACCGAGTTGCCCACAAAACGGTACTCAATGCCACCCCATTTCAGATGGTCTTTGGACAGAATGTTGTGCTACCATTAGATTTCTTCATCCCGGCTTTAAAAGTAGCACAAGAGCATGAGTGGAATGGACATGAGTTGTCCTCTAGGATCTTTGATCTAGAAGGCTTAGGTGAGACGAGGCTACGAGTGACAGCAGGCATCTATGCTGCAAAGAAAAGACAAAAGGCATACTTTGATGCACACATCAAGGATAAGGGACTGAAAGAGGGAGATCTAGTGTTGGTTTACACAGTAAAACAACATGCCCATAAGTTGGAAAAACGAGGATATGGACCCATGATCATTAACAAAATTTCCACTAGCAGTGCAGTTCTATTGGCTACTTTAGAAGGTGATATCTTCCCCAACTATATTAGTGGATGTAGAGTCAAGTTATATCAAGAACCTCTTACAGAGGATATGCTAACGAGACTCAATACTGCTAAGAAGCGAAAAGACGAAGAGTTGAGGGTCAAAGAAGAAGCACAAGCAGAGGCTAGAGAGCGTATTCGGCGAAATAAGTTAAGGTGTCTAGGCCTAGATGTCAACTCAAAAGCCCCAAAATATTACATGGATATGTGTCGAAAACCAGGCATAATTACCTCTCAAAGCATTGACCGATAACCCTTTGTGACCATAGAGATAGGACGAGGAAAGAGTGCAAGAACTATGAAAGCATTGACTGACTCAGGTGCAACAACTAGTGAAGTTAGACTTTCCTACTGCCAAGACTTGCAGTTGAACATCACTCCCATAGAAGCTTATGTCATAGGATTGGGAGGTGTGGAAACTCCTTGTTTGGGCGAGGTGGAATTCCCCATCTACCTTCAAGATGTTCCAATGAAAGTCAAAATGATAGTGTGTCGAGATGAGGACCTTATGGAACCACTTGTCTTGGGTCAAGATTGGATTTATGACCATGCAGTCAACCCTGAACCTCAGAAGTAAACTTCTTCAAGTTTGGGTACATGAACAATGCATTACATTAGAATTAGAAGACTGAATGCTCATAGATCATGGCACCACACACTCTCTTAGTTCCTCTACGACTAATCTTCATGAGCAAGATGTTGTATGTGTCAAAAGCTCTATGATAAGAAGGACTCAATCATGGAAGGACAGTCGCAAAGGCAAGCAACCCTCCTTCTTTTTCGAAGAGTAAAGCATCCATAGTAGTTCAAACTAAGAAGCATGCACAACAATTCAAGACAATTGCTTTAGCAAATAGAAAGACACCATTCAACAAGAAAGCAGTTCCGGGCATGAGGCAGATCTCGGTACGCAAAGGAGAGCAACCACCAGCCTTGCCCCCACAAACCGCATCCACGCAAGCCCACCAGGCTAGAAGATGAAGGAAGAAGCTCAGACAAGCTCAACCACAAAGTATACGACAAATTTGGGTGCCTAAGAAATTAGTTTTATGGCTCAACACGGGTGATTACACATGTGGTTACCCAGGAAGCTCTTACGTCCGCAACAACCTATGCTCTCCCATACGCGAAACGTCTCAACAAAGAAGCCAAGGTGAGGCAAAGGTCGGAACCAAACACCAAGAGCAAAAGTAGAGCAACTAACCTCTCCAACGTGAGTCAGGGGACCAGCCACAAAGGTATGGGTTTGGAAGTTAAAAGCATCAGTGGCCTCTACAAAACCAAAGCGCCAGCCACAAGGGGCACAATAGTCAAGAAACCAGCCAAGGATGAATAGGCCAAAGGTGCTGTTAGAGGGCCGCCGAATCAGGACGGATGAACCCGGTCAGACGGATGAACCCGGACAGGTGCCTTAAATGTAAAAGTGCTGGACGGCCGCCGAACAAGGACAAGAGTATGAGGACAGGGAGTTTAAATGAAAAAGAGAATCTTTTAGGGAACGCGCAGGTAACTGCAGAAGAGCGCACCCTTGTAAAAAATCCCCTATTTAAGGCAATGAAAAGAAAGAGCAGGCAGTCCCTATTTTGTGGGAATTGTAGTGTGTTGTCTGATTAAGTCTCGCTGAGATTGCTATCACGTCTTGTGTGCGCGTATATGTTGTCGAAAGGATGAGTTCTGCTTGATCTGTTCCGTCTGTACTCCTACTAGTCGAGTATACTCACCTTAATACGGGAAGACGAATCAGCTGTATTGTGTGGCGAATCTGTTCGGTGATGGTTAAGTAGGATTCTGAGTATGAACAAGTGTGGTATGTTATCTGTTAGTTCTTCAGTGAAGTAAGTAGTGCGAAGAGTAATCTCGAATTAATTGTTTGTAGAGTCCTTGTGAGCGATTGAAGTTGTTACTACACCATATATTTGTTGTTTACCTCAACTTCGGAAGATTAGTAGCTGTAACGGTCTGAGTGTGAGTAGAATAGTGTCGGTAGATTAACTGTTCGAATCCGTGTGACTTTAAGGCATACGGTCTAATTGGCATACCTACCTACTTTGAAGAATTACGCAGTAGGTAATTTTGTTATTGAAGTATCTTTTGCGTGTAGAGTACGTAATTGGCCGACTACCCTCAGTCCTGTAGTTCTAATTCCAATACATTGAACAGACTTCCGTTGTTCAGGGACGGATACTGAGCTAAGGACGGAACGACCGTAAGATTGTGTGTTAAATTGGGAAAATAGTACAGGGCCTCTGTCTAACAGACCCCTACCACTCCCAAGAACCCACGTGGCTAAGAGAGGGATTGTGGTTAGAAGTATTTGGAACCGATCGAACGTGAAGTATCTGAATCGAAGTAGAGTAACGCTTAAACCCATAAATCAGTATCAATTTAATCCATAAACGAGTAGTAGTCTAACAATTAACATTTGGCGCCGTCTATGGGAAAGTGGCAACTGTTTACCAGTCTCTGCGGTAAAGTAGCATTTGATTACGAGTTACTTGTGAGAAAGTGGCATTAGAGTGCTAAGCGGGTTGTAAGAAGCAAGCATCTAGTAACATTTGATCTACTGACAGTAGCAATAGACCCAGATTGTTGCAAACTGCTCGTATAGTATCACTGGGCAATGATACATGCCGGTTACTCGGTCTGGTGAAACGTATCCTAGGACCCAGACGACGGGAACAAGAAAAGTACAAAAAACAACTCTAGGAGAAGAAGGTATAACGCGACCTGACTCAGTGGTCGAGCAAGTTAAGGACGCTAGAATTAATTCTGGTCATATTCCGGTGGAACGATCAACGCCTTTGGTACATGCTGGTGTCACTTCGACCCAGCCTAACCAAAGTATAGTGATTCCAGAATCTATCAATACGCCGCTAGAGATTAGACAAACTCTAGGAAAAGAAATCAGTAAAAGCGAAAAAACGCTACAGTCTGGTAGACTGTCAGCTCATTCCGGTGATATTCCGGTGATAGAAACACCAACTGGCGATCAAGGATTAGCATTTTTTGCAGAATCCTCAGCCAGGCCTGCGTGTCTGGAAGAAAGATTTCGGATATTAGACATCCAGAAAGAAGGAGACCTATTCGAAGCTAAGGTCCGAAGTATCCTGCGCAAAAACAGCACACCGGAAGGCACGCCATCCGGCGATCCAGATTCTGATAGTTCAACTAATCAACCTCAAGATACAGAAGAAGGACCGGAGACACCCACGATGAACGGACAATAACAACAACAACAGTTAGGTCAACCAAGGCCACCTCCAACAGGAGTAACCTACACGAAATTCGGTGGATTCCCAGGAGATGACCCAGACGCTCATGTACGAACTTTTGAGATAAGTTATGCAGTTCTTAACCATCCACCAGATCAGGCGTACAAGGCCATTGTTTTTCAATCTACTTTGGTCAATGAAGCGGCTAGATGGCTTACGGAATACGACATTAATCATTTCGGTACCTATGATGCAGTACGAGATGCCTTTCTACAACGATTCAGACTAAAGAAGAATCCTGCTGAAATCTTTGAGTATCTACAGAGCAACCGACAGAATGAAAATCAGAGTGTCCAGGAATACGCTACTCTCTTCAGAACACATTTACGGCAGATACCACAGGCACATGCTAATCTACCTGACGATGTCATCTCTCAATGGTTTATTAATGGACTAACCCCACAATTGAAGCAGATCATGATTATAAGATGTGTTGGAGCAATGACACTGGATGCAGTCATTGCAATGGCTCTACAGTTGGAATCCAAGGTTGGTGGATTTTCAGAAGACTTGGAATGGTTAAGCACAAACAAAAATATGACTGAAGATATAACCAGGCAAGTATACTGCACCACGTGCAAAAATTCAGGCCATACAAGTGCTAACTATGCACTAAATCAGACATTCTGCGCTATCTGCAACACTACCGGACACTCCACCGGAAATTGTCTCTACAATGCCAGAATACAAGGAACAGCAACAGTCAATGCTGTTATACAAGAACATGGACAGGCAGCGAATCACTATGTACCTCCGCAACTGAGAAACAATCAACCACATGGATATCGAAACTACCGAGGACAGAGGAACAATAACTATAATGCAAACCGCTGGCAGAACGAACCACCACCGGAAAAACCCAATTTACCACCGCCACGCTGTCATTTTTGTGGTGAATTCGGACACATTAGAAGATATTGCAAAGACGCAGCTGAGTATGATCAAAGGAAGAAGGAGCGGCAAAACCCAATGGCCAACATGGTACAAATTACACCGGTGGAAACGCAAACTGCTACAGTCCAGACCCGATCAAGTAAACAACTGCAGCCAGCAGCAGAAGTATTTGAACCAGGGATACGAGAACAACATAGGATGTATAACAAGGCTAGTCACTGGACCGCCACAGAACCACCAGTGTTCCCAGAACCTATTCCGGTGACTCAGACCTCATCAGCAAAGGAAGGAATGCAACAAGAGAAAGCAGCAGCAGAACAACCATCAGCAGTAGACATAACAGCAGATACATCAGCAATAGCAGAGACCTCAAGTCCAAAGGAGCAGGATAACCAATCTCAGCAGGCCTGGGAAATTTTATCCAAGGCATCTATCACCTTACCTCTCGGCCAACTTTTGACGTTAGTACCTGGAATCCGGCAATAGTTTCAACAACATTTTAACCCGGCACCCTCTTGCATTCCGGCAACCGCCGCAGTTCAACCAGAATCTGATTCTACGGTTGATCATGCAGTGCCCTTGATTACAGTATGGTATAAGAATTAGAAGATCACGCAGGTATTAATTGACGGAGGCTCCGACGTAAACATTGCAGCCGCAGCATTATGTAAAAAGCTAGGCTGGACCGAAATCGAACCAGTTCAATTCTTTGTCAGAATGGCTGATCAATCTAGAGTCCATCCCGTAGGACTTGTACGGAATGTACCCATTACTCTACAAGGTACGATTTTCAAAATGACTTTTGTTATACTAGATCTGCCCGAATCCACCTTGGATTACAACCTTCTTTTCGGCCGACCTTGGCTGAAGCATGCAAAGGTAATACAGGACTGGTCTGCGCAAGAGCTCACATTTAAGGATGCCAATCGTAAATATGTGGTAAAACTAGATGCTATACAACCCTGCGAACTTCACGCCAGACCTTATCTCGCTAAACCAGTTCATATGTTAGATGGACTATCGGATGATGAAGAAGAACAATTTCTGAAGAATAACGCCGATTTAATGTCTCTAGGAACTGTTGATCTACAGTCCGTCATTAATAACTGGAACACTTCAGTTTGTGCAGTAGTAGCTATCACCGAAAAGTCTGAACAAGCAGATACTGCTTCACAACCACTATTCAAGCCAACAGAGGATACAGAGAACCCACAACAATTTTATGTCCCTGAAGACCAGCTGATCACGTACAATCTAGGAGACAAGGACAATCCTCGACCTATAAAAATAAGGCAAAACTTACCGGAAATCTTTCAGACTAATTTGATTCAGCTCCTTCGCAAATTCTCAGACGTCTTTGCATGGGATTACAAAGATATGAAAGGATTAGATCCGCGCATATATCAGCACAGAGTCATGCTGAAGCCTGAAGCTAAACCAAATAGGCAGTCCAGCTATCGGATGAATCCCAATTATGCATCTCAGGTAAAAGCCAAACTTGACAGATTATTAAAAGTAGGATTCATCGTACCAGTAGAACATGCTGAATGGATTTCACCAATTGTGATTGTGCCAAAGAAAAATAAGCAACTACGAATCTGTGTAGACTACCGGAAATTGAACGCAGCAACAGTACCAGATCCTTTCCCGATCCCCTTTTTGGATACCATGCTTGATAGGGTAGCAGGCCACGAAATGTATTCATTCTTAGACGGATACAGCGGTTACAATCAGGTTAGAATGGCTGAAGAAGATATACCAAAAACTGCTTTCATTACCAATTGGGGAGTCTTCGCCTGCACCGTAAGGTGGTTCGGATTAAGAAATGCACCAAGTACATTTCAGCGATGTATGCAGGAGATATTTTCTCCTTATCTCACTTCATTCATGCAAGTATATCTTGACGACTTCTCAATCTTTGGGAAGATGATAGCACAGTTAAGTCATTTACGATGTTGTTTTCAGAAGTGTAGAGAATATAGACTCTGCCTTAATCCAAACAAATCCGTGTTTGCGGTCTCATGTGGTAAACTACTTGGGCATATTGTATCTGCTCAAGGTATCCGAGTAGACCCAGATAAGATTTCGGCAATTTTAGAAGCCCCGGTACCCGCAACTCCAAAAGAAGTAATGCGTTTTATGGGTCAAATACGGTGGCATGGCAGACACTTACGGTGGCTTGCTCACCTTGCAGTACCACTGAACAGGCTAATCACAAAAACTCCCCGACAGTTTGAATGGACTGAAGAATGCCAAACTACGTTTGATCGGCTCAAGTATCTCCTAACACAAGCCCCAATTTTACAACCACCGGACTGGGACAATCCGTTCCATGTTTTTGTCGACGCTTCAGATATTGCAATTGGCAGTATTCTGATGCAGCAAACAGATAAGTGGTTTCGCCCTGTTTATTACGCCAGTAGAAGGCTTGCACCGGCAGAAAAGAATTATTCCACTACTGAAAGAGAATGTCTAGGATTGATTTACTCAATCAAAAAGTTCAGACATTATTTATTAGGCCGGAAATTTACCTTTCATGTGGATCATGCTGCCCTTGTCTATCTAGTAAGACAACAACATCTAGGCGGACGATTAGCCCGATGGGTGCTACTTTTACAAGAATTCGACTATGACGTCATTCACCGACCCGGAAAAGCACATGCCCTAGCAGATTTCTTATCTCGCCTGGATTCCGGTGAAGCTCCGCTAGGCATAGATGATACGACTCCTGCGATTTATAATGCTGAACCACTATCCGAGGAAACAGCCAACCTACAAGCACCATGTACATACTATGATCAGATTTTAACTTTTCTCACCGAAGGATGCTTCCCATCTGAGACGACCAAGGCAGTTCGAAGGAAATTAGCAGTCCTTAGCCGCCGATTCTGGCTAGTAGCAGGAGAACTATATTATGCAGATCATATCGGAATCTTACTTCGCTGTATTCCACCTCATGAAATTAATTCAGTTATCACTTTGGCGCACTCAATTCCTTCTGGTGGCCATTTTGCAGCAGACTTAACTCACCGAAAAATTCTGCAAGGAGGTCTCTGGTGGCCAACGATATACAGAGATGTCGCACAGTTTGTTAAACAATGTGATACTTGTCAAAGAACTGGTCAGCCTTTGCAAAGGCATCTTTTTCCTCTGCAACCCATCTTACGACTCGAACCATTTCAGAAATGGGGACTAGATTTTATCGGTCCACTACACCATATATTTGCTGTTTACCTCAACTTCGGAAGATTAGTAGTTGTAACGGTCTGAGTGTGAGTAGAACAGTGTTGGTAGATTAACTGTTCGAATCCGCGTGACTTTAAGGCATACGGTCTAATTGGCATACCTACCTACTTTGAAGAATTACGCAGTAGGTAATTTTGTTATTGAAGTATCTTTTGCGTGTAGAGTACGTAATCGGCCGACTACCCTCAGTCCTGTAGTTCTAATTCCAATACACTGAACAGACTTCCGTTGTTCAGGGACGGATACTGAGCTAAGGACGGAACGACCGTAAGATTGTGTGTTAAATTGGGAAAATAGTACACGGCCTCTGTCTAACAGACCCCTACCACTCCCAAGAACCCACGTGGCTAAGAGAGGGATTGTGGTTAGAAGTATTTGGAACCGATCGAACGTGAAGTATCTGAATCGAAGTAGAGTAACGCTTAAACCCATAAATCAGTATCAGTTTAATCCATAAACGAGTAGTAGTCTAACATTTAACAGTGCTCACTACACAGTCGCAGATCGTTCTCAAATGGATCCCCATAAGGAGGAAGGATCAGTTGTCATCTCGAGATCCAATGGATACCCCCACAACAGATGGCATCAACATCCGCAAATAACATCAAAAGCCTCGACGAGTAACAACCATGTGCTCCTTGCACAACCCAGTCTTTTGCACGATTCAGGTCATGCATTTCCAAAGTATGCATTAATATAGGGCCACATTACATGGCCGTGCATAGACAAGTTTTGAGAGTCTCATGCACAAGAGCACATTGACATATGTCAACTTTTTTTTTCTGATGCTAACATCTCTCTTCTTATTTTGTGACATTGTTTCTCAAAAAAAAAAAATAGAGAGAGAGGAAGAACTTGTTCCCAGGTTTGGCTCATGAAACATGAATGAGTCATGCTTAATTGAAGGTGGAACTGTTGATTACTGGGCATTTATCAGTTTGGATAGAACTATGTCTCAGCTAGCAGATGATATAATTGTTGCCTTATCTGGTAGATGTCAAGAACTTGGCATGAACATGGCATCCACAACTATGGTTTCCCCTTACTATGGTAAGAGGGAAATAGTACACTTCAAATCCTTGTATGTATACTAGATGACAAGACTCCTGCTTATGGTGAGCTAGTGAGAATATGTGAAAAGAAACTTGGTGTAGTTATCGAATATTGTTTGTCAAGGAATATAAGGAAATCCAATTCTCAGTATTTGGCAAATGTTGCTTTAAAGAGAGCAGAAAGGACTAGGCACACAAAGAATTTCATGAGTGGATCCTCAACACGGACATTCATCAACAATGTCCATCACAAGTGCCGGGAGCACAACACGAAGAGATCAACATTGATCGATGCTTCACCATGGTAAGTATCTTTTACCTTGGCAACACCATAACCATGATAGATTAGGAAACCTCTTTGTCGGCATACCCTTGAGCACTTAGCACAAGACCCCAATTTTTGCACCATACTTCTTCCAATGCATTTTCCAAGTAAGCATGTATAGGGCTACATTACAAGGCCATGCACAAGGCACATATTTTCCTCAACACATGCAGGAACACACTTACAGATCATTCATTATGGGTTAGGAGTACTTGGCATCACTACTATGAACATCATCTTAAGAAGATCTAGAGGCCATCAATGGAGACTCACAACGACACAATCATGCTGGAATCCAAGGAAGAAGCACATATCAAAGGACTACAACTTGTAAAGGCTCACAGTGACAAATGAAGAACCGGATAACCAACCCTCCCACATTTGGAAGATAGATGGATCTGGTTCCTACTGAATGGACACTACCACTCACAGCACTACCTAGAACAACCATTACAACAAGGGTCTATCAGGGGTGATAGACTCGAGAGGGGGAGGAGTGTTGAAGCTGAAGGTCAAGGACAAAGCACAAGAGCACATCAAAGAGGTGGACACACAAGAGGAAGGAGCAAGTAGGGAGCTCCAAGAAGTACATGTCAACTTTTCATAAGAACCCCCTACAAAAACAATGATTTTCATCACTAAAAACCATTGTAAATACCATTTTCTATTTTTATAACTCCATTTTGTTCAAGTCGAGGATCCCTCAAGCTTGATGAGTTTTAGAAGTATCATCCTACCATTTTTCATAATTTGTAGACTTTGTTTGAGCCCTCAAATAAGCACTGGAGCCTAATTTTTAACTAGGCCGGACACTAAGTCTCGTCAGGGCCAAAACTACTCAAAAAACTATAAAAAGAGCTAGAGAGCTCATTTTTGGGGGTTAGCTTGTTAGAGAATAGAGCTTTTGTAAGAGAACTCTTTTGCAATCGAAACTTTCCATTGTTCCTCTCTTTGATCTTACCTTGTGCGCATGTGTGTGTATGTGTGTGCATGTTTGTGTGCTTTCACTCACGCACTTGTGCCTTCACTTGCTCGTGGTCTTCATACCAGTCCTCACATCTCTGCGGATTGATAGGTAAAGGAGATGGTGCTTACACTTGAGCTACACACACAATGTAGCTCTTCTCTCTGACCTTGAGGAACCCAAGGGAAAGCACCAAGTGCAAACATGTGATGACACCAAGAATTTAGTGTTCAAAGTAGGAAATGTCAAAACCTCTGATGGGAATATAAATCTATTGAGAAGGGTTCTTTATGTACCTACAATAACCAAGAACTTGATGAGTGTTGGACAGATTGTGGAAAAGGGCTTGCAGGTTAGGTTGAACAAATATGGAGCATTTCTGGAGGATCCCCAACATGGATTCAAGAGAATTGCAAATGGAGGAAAAAAAGGTAGACAATTTACATTTGAACTTGAGCACACTAGAAATATTGCACTTTACAATTATAAGGATAAAAAATTATCAGAGCTTGAGATTTGGCATAAAAGATCAGGGCATATTGGTGAGAGAACCTTGAAGCAAATATGTAGAGATCAATGTGTGCTTGGGATACCTAACATATCCAAGCAACAGATGATCTATAAATGTACTACAAGTCAGTTTGGTAAATCACACAGGTTACCCTTCACAAAGAAATGCTACATGCATGAGGATTACTTGGAACTTTTCCACAGAGAATTGTGGCGACCAAGCAAGGAACCTTCAATTTTTGGCTGAAGGTACTATGTGTCTTTCATTTATGATTTAAGTAGCCGCACTATCTTGTATTTTATGAAGCACAAAGATGAAGTGTTCAGTTGCTTTAAGTAGTATCTTGCACTTGTGGAAAACGAAACATGAAGAAGCCTAAAAGGACTAAGGCTTGATGGAGGAGGTGAGTAGTTTTCAAATGAATTTGATGCATTCTTGCAGGACAGAGGTATCAAAAGGGAAATTACAGCAAGGTATACCTCTGAGCAAAATGGCGTAGCAGAGAGGAGAAATAGGTTAATTGTGGAAACAACTTGATCAATGCTTAATGAAAAAAAGTTACCTAACTATTTGTGGGCCGAAAGTGTATCTACTACCACTTATCTTATTAATAGGTTGCCATCCAAATCACTTGATGGGATGACCCCATATGAAGCATGGCCTGGTAGAAGGCCATCACTTGATCATTGCAGAATCTTTGGATCTATTGCTTATGTGCATTTCCATCTCAAATCATAGGTAAGCTAGACCCTAAGGTAGAGAAGTGCATCTTCATAGGGTATGATTTAAATCAGAAAGAATACAGGTATTATAATCCATCCAACAAGGGATTTATGGTCGGTAGAGATATTGTGTTTGATGAGAATGACTCTTGGTTTGAAAGTGAATGCACAAAGGTTAAGTTGCCATATGACTTGGAAGAGGTGTGTCCGAGCCTCACCAAGGAGGAGCCAAACCAAATTGAAGACATCAAATCAAATGATGAGGACATCATCAACCTAGAAGAATTCAAGGCATGGAAATGAAAGGGCAAGACCAAGATGAAGAGGTTGGAAGACTCACCTGAATCACCAAACCAAGCTCTAAGGAGATCACAAAGGGAGGGTAAGAAGCCAATCAGATGTGGGTATGAAATTACATTAGTTACTAAGCATTCCATTTATCTTGCTAAGGATTTATCACTTGAAGAGCCTTCATCATATGAAGAGGCAAAGACCAAGGCAGAATGGAAGGAAGCTATGGATGAAGAAATAGAAGCACTCAAGGAGAATGATACTTGGAAGCTAGTACCAAAGAAGGAATCAATGAAGGTAATTGGTTCTAGATGGATTTAAAAAATCAAGAGAAACTCAGATGGATCCATAAACAGGTATGAAGCTAGACTTACGGCTAAGGGTTTTGCACAAACCCAAGGTGATGAGTATGAAGAGACTTTCTCATCTGTGGCCAAAATGTCAACCATCAAGGTATTGGTAAGTGTGGCTACATCAAGGAATTGGAATATGTACCAATTGGATGTAAAAAATGCTTTTCTTAATGGCTGGATTTCAGAGGAGGTTTACATGGATCAACCTCCTAGTTATGAACACCCAAGCAAGGTAAATTATGTGTGAAAACTTAACAAAGCTCTTTATGGATTGAAGCAGGCACCTAGGGCATGGAATCATAGATTAACAAACTATCTTCAACATCAAGGATTCATCATGAGAAAAGCAAATACTTCTTTGTTTGTCAAGAGAAGTAATTCAGAGGTGATATACCTATGTGTGTATGTTGATGATATCATACTTACAGGAAGTGATGCCAATGGCATCAAGCATATCAAGAACCAAATGATGCATGAGTTCAAAATCAGTGATCTAGGGTCACTAAACTATTTTCTTGGACTTGTTAATGTTAGACTGCTATTCGTTTATGGGTTTAAGCGTTACTCTACTTCGATTCAGGTACTTCACGTTCGATCGGTTCCAAATACTTCTAACCACAATCCCTCTCTTAGCCACGTGGGTTCTTGGGAGTGGTAGGGGTCTGTTAGACAGAGGCCCTGTACTATTTTCCCAATTTAACACACAATCTTACGATCGTTCCGTCCTTAGCTCCGTATCCGTCCCTGAACAACGGAAGTCTATTCAGTGTATTGGAATTAGAACTACAAGACTGAGGGTAGTCGGCCGATTACGTACTCTACACGCAAAAGATACTTCAATAACAAAATTACCTACTGCGTACTTTTTCAAAGTAGGTAAGTATGCCAATTAGACCGTATGCCTTAAAGTCACGCGAATTTGAACAGTTAATCTCCTCAACAATCATACACCGCCACTGTTCTACTCATACTCAGACCGTTACAGCTACTAATCTTCCGAAGTTGAGGTAAATAGCAAATATATGGTGTAGTAACAACTTCAATCGCTCACAAGGACTCTACAAACAATTAATTCGCGATTACTCTTCGCGCTACTTACTTCCCAGAAGAACTAACAGATAACATGTCACGCTTGTTCACACTCAGAATCATACTTAACCATCACCGAACAGCTTCGCCACACAATACAACTAATTCGTCATTCCGTATTATGGTGAGTGTAATCAACTAGTAGGACTACAATCGGAACAGATCAAGCAGAACTTATCCTTTCAACAACATATACGCGCATACAAGACGGGACAGTAATCTCAGTGAGACTTAATCAGACAACACGCTACAATTCCCGCAAAAACAGGGACTGCCTGCTCTTTTTTTTCATTGCCTTAAATAGGGGATTTTTTACAAGGGTGCGCTCTTGTGCAGTTACCTGCGTGTTCCCTGAAAGATTCTCTTTTTCATTTAAACTCCCTGTCCTCGTACTCTTGTCCTTGTTCGGCGGCCGTCCAGCACTTTTACATTTAAGGCACCTGTCCGGGTTCATCCGTCTGTCCGGGTTCATCCGTCCTGATTCGGCGGCCCTCTAACACTGGCACGCACGGTGGACTCGAACCCGCAGGTGCATTACTGTCTTCAACATCCTTTGGCACCGCCTGTCGGTCCATGCCAGGGTTTGATTCCCCAATCCTTTCTGACCGCACTTGGTCAAGTGGCCGAACAAGTATAGCCAGCCATCTCCTGCGAAAAAGTGTCCAGCTATTTTGAACACGACTATCCAATTGCTGTTTTAATAAGTCTATGTCCACATTTGTCATCAATGTGGCATTTAGTTCTACGCCCTCCTCTTTTAATATATGCTTTTCGAACTCCTGCAAAACTTGTATCCTTGACTGCAAAATTTCATTTTTGGCTTGCAGGTGAGCATTCAGGGTAGAAAAACTTGACATTTCGGCTTGAATTTGGGTTTGGATAGTTTGGTGCCACTGATTAAAGTCTTGAACACACTTTTTTGCGGTGATCAATTCTGCCATTAGATGCCGGTTGTTACTCTGTAACACTTGTATTAAAGCTTCTTTGCCATCCAATTCTTTTTGCATCTGTGTCATTAATGAATTGGACTTAGTCATCGTGGCAAATAATAACTCGTTTTTGTGCTGAATCGCTTGTTCTTGTTGCCGCAAATATTGAGAAACCTCTTGTAGTTGGTTTTGCATCCTTATGACAAAATCGGGTTGGAGATCGTCCGGTGCTTGCTCTGGACTGGCAGTTGGCAAGTTGTCTGCCATTCGTCGTTTAATGGACAGCCGAAACGGCGTCCCTACGGTCTGGTTCTGTGCGCTGTTACCTGTGTGGAAGAAAGATGCAGACGAGGTGGAGGGTTGAGCTGCTTCCTCAGGCTCTGTGTGGTGTTCTGTATCTATTCGATCATGTTCATCGGGATAAAAAGGGGGGGGGGGTGGGTATCATTGTGCGGTGCGGGAATGATACTGTTTGCATGCTGGCGTGCGTGCTTGAGTGACAGGTAGGGAGGGGCGGCTAGTAACATAAAGATTCATACAAAACACGAATAAAAAAGGGAGAAAAAGAAAAAAAGAAAAATGCAAAAATTTATACAAAACGCGGTTCGCCGCCGAATAATTTAATGCGTACTAGTAGTGGGATAATACGGCCGCAGCTTCGACCCATTGATTACCTTTGGAAGTGGATTTCCGGTCAACGTAGGCAACCGAAAAGTTGCCGGACCGATTTGTTCTGAGATCTTGAAAGGGCCGAACCATCGTAGTTTGAATTTTCCTGCTGCTCTATCCGATTTTGCGTTATAGAAGAGTACAAGCTGGCCTACCGAAAAGATTGGAGTCTTCAAATATCGATCGTGTGTCTTGGCTTGCCTTAGTTGTACTTCGCGCATAGTTAAAAAACTGAGCCATCAATGCTCATCAAGTTCTCTGAGTGCGTCCATTCGTGCTGTCAGCGAATATTCCGGTAGCATCTTCTGAGTGATTGCTACACGCAGACTTGGGATGACTATTTCCATGGGTGCTATTGCTTCTAAGCCATAAGCTAGTTTGAAAGGTGTCAAGCCTGTTGTTACCTTATATGTAGTCCGGTATGCCCATAATACTGCAGGTAGTAGTTGATCCCATCTTTCCGGTGCTTCCATGATCAAATTCCGGAGGATATTCAATAGTGATTTGTTTGTACTTTCGGCCAATCCATTGGCACGTGGATAATAAGGAGAGCTAAATTTATGTGTGAACTGGAATGATTAGGTAAGGGCCTTCATTAGATTGTTTACAAAATGAGTGCCTTGATCTGAGACAATTTCTAGGGGTAAGCCAAATCGTGGGAAGACATCCGTGAGTAGGCATTTTGCTACCGTAACCGCTATAGCAGATCGTAAAGCCCAGGCTTCTGCCCATCTTGTTGCATAGTCTGTACAGGTTAGTATGTATCTGTTGTTAGTGAAGACTGCTGGGGGTGTGATTGGACCGATAAAATCTAGTCCCCATTTCTGAAATGGTTCGAGTGGTAAGATGGGTTGCAGAGGAAAAAGATGCCTTTGCAAAGGCTGACCAATTCTTTGACAAGTATCACATTGTTTAACAAACTGTGCGACATCTCTGTATATCGTTGGCCACCAGAGACCTCCTTGCAGAATTTTTCGGTGAGTTAAGTCTACTGCAAAATGGCCACCAGAAGGAATTGAGTGCGCCAAAGTGATAACTGAATTAACCTCATGAGGTGGAATACAACGAAGTAAGATTCCGGTATGATCTGCATAATATAGTTCTCCTTCTACTAGCTGGAATCGGCGGCTAAGGACTGCTAATTTCCTTCAAACTGCCTTGGTCGTCTCAGATGGGAAGCATCCTTCGGTGAGAAAAGTTAAAATCTGATCATAGTATGTAGATGGTGCTTGTAGGTTGGCCGTTTTCTCGGATAGTGGTTCAGCATTATAAATCGTAGGAGTCGTGTCATCTATGCCTAGCGGAGCTTCACCGGAATCCAGGCGAGATAAGAAATCTGCTAGGGCATGGGCTTTTCCGGGTCGGTGAATGACGTCATAGTCGAATTCTTGTAAAAGTAGCACCCATCGTGCTAATCGTCCACCTAAATGCTGCTGTCTTACTAGATAAACAAGGGCAGCATGGTCCACATGAAAGGTAAACTTTCGGCCTAGTAGATAATGTCTGAACTTTTTGATTGAGTAAATCAATCCTAGACATTCTCTTTCAGTAGTGGAATAGTTCTTTTCTGCCGGTGCAAGCCTTCCGTAACATAATCCTGGTAGGAGATGGTTGAACCACACCCTAAGAGAGAGGATTAGGAAGTAATCCTCAACCATGGCTTTTGGGGCAAGTGGTTAGCCCATCACATTCCTAACCAAGAGGTTGTGAGTTCAATTCCTTACATTGGTATAATGCAACAGCGTAACGACTGCAAATGCTTATGAATGAATGACTCTCCTCCCAACCTTATGCCTGTATATATAGCTGCTTGAACTAATGAGGACCACAAATGTAACTAGAGTCCACAAGTGCATGTGCAATCTCCTCCACTCCTTTCATATCCACCACTAGAGTCTATTAGTGGCTGGAGTGATCTCGACCACTACTTTAGTACCTTCCACTAGAGTCCACTAGTGGTTGTTGTACTCACCTCTTGAGTTAAGTCCACTGGACTCAAGTTAACTCACGTTAACTTGAGTTAGAAGGCTCTAGAGCTCTTTGGGCAAAACTCTCTTTCCATGCTCCCCATGGGAGTTGAACCCAAGACCTCTTCCTTCACAACCATGAGACTTAACCACTAGGCTAAGTGGATTACTTGAATATGAGAGCACATGACTTATGCTTGAGTCTACTCTTGAGATCTTTGGTCCTACAGACGAGTGACCAAACGGTATCCAATTTCAGATCTGTCTGAAGCCATCGGATCCCTAGATCATAGACTTACTTTATTACATTCTTCCCCCCTTGGGAAAGATTTTTGTCCTCGAAAATAAAGCTATATATATAACTGTAGGCAACCCCCGAGCCTCATGTTCTAAACTTGAAGAACATGCATTCATTCAATCAGGTTATTTACTTAGAAGCTTGAAAGTAAAAACCTTCTTTAGTTGGGACCAACTTAAAACTTGAAAGCTGGAAAACGTCGTTGGATTGTGGAAACTTTTTCCCATGTTGAATTTTCTTCAGTTCCATCCTTCCATTTTACTAAGCACTCTTCATACAAGTGGCTTCTTGTACGTTTATCTCGTGTGCGAAGTATTCTTTCAGGTTCATGAGGAACTGTTTCATTTACTGGAATAGGAAGTATAACCTGTTGTCCAACTAGATTATCTGAATCTGTTAGACTCTTCCTAAGTCGACTAACATGGAACACTGGATGAATCCAACTATCATCTGGAAGTTGTAGTTCATAAGCCCACAAACCAACTTTCTTGGTGATTGGAAAAGGACCGCAAGACCTAGGTGACAACTTGGCACATTGACCAGTCTTGAATTTTTCCGATCTTTCAGGAATACGAAGATAAACTTGATCACCAACCTAGCTTAGTGGTTAAGACTCAAGGGTGGAATGATCCAATGGCCTCTAAAAAAGGCGCTTGGGCACTCTATCATGTGAAAGGGTAGGAATTGTGGAAGGCGCGCGCGTCGGTTTCAAGGATGGACCTTACAATGATTGGGGTGTATCTCTCAATCCGTATGTCGGATTGAGGCATGTAATATACCGTTGGAAAGCTCTCGGAACGAACTTTCCAATGAGCTAGCTTGGAAGTGTGAATTCCTTGGGAATCCTTGGGTGGCACTTGATTGAGTGTTCAAGATACCAAGCATGGGTGAGAACAAGGTTCAAGACTGAGGTTGAGAACAAGGGCTCGAGACACCAAGGTTGCGAACAAGAAGGTTCAAGACACCGAGGTTGAGAGCAAGGGTTCAAGAGACCAAGGTTGCGAACAAGGTTCAAGAAACTATGCGAGGTTGAGGGACATCAATTCAAGGGTACCTAGTGGTTCAAGGGACTGATCACCGAGGCTAGAGGGATACAAGAGTAGATCATTGAGGACAATGATCGACCAAGGGGGGAAGAATGTAACATAATCCTGGTAGGAGATGGTTGAACCACACCCTAAGAGAGAGGATTAGGAAGTAATCCTCAACCATGGCTTTTGGGGCAAGTGGTTAGCCCATCACATTCCTAACCAAGAGGTTGTGAGTTCAATTCCTTACACCTTCTACTGGCGTAATAAACAGGGCGAAACCACTTATCTGTTTGCTGCATCAGAACACTGCCAATTGCAATATCTGAAGCGTCGACAAAAACATGGAACGGATTGTCCCAGTCCGGTGGTTGTAAAATTGGGGCTTATGTCAGGAGATACTTGAGCCGATCAAATGTAGTTTGGCATTCTTCAGTCCATTCAAACTGTCGGGGAGTTTTTGTGATTAGCCTGTTCAGTGGTACTGCAAGGTGAGCAAGCCACCGTAAGTGTCTGCCATGCCACCGTATTTGACCCATAAAACGCATTACTTCTTTTGGAGTTGCGGGTACCGGGGCTTCTAAAATTGCCGAAATCTTATCTGGGTCTACTCGGATACCTTGAGCAGATACAATATGCCCAAGTAGTTTACCACATGAGACCGCAAACACGGATTTGTTTGGATTAAGGTAGAGTCTATATTCTCTACACTTCTGAAAACAACATCGTAAATGACTTAAATGTGCTATCATCTTCCCAAAGATTGAGAAGTCGTCAAGATATACTTGCATGAATGAAGTGAGATAAGGAGAAAATATCTCCTGCATACATCGCTGAAATGTACTTGGTGCATTTCTTAATCCGAACCACATTACGGTGCAGGCGAAGACTCCCCAATTGGTAATGAAAGCAGTTTTTGGTATATCTTCTTCAGCCATTCTAACCTGATTGTAACCACTGTATCCGTCTAAGAATGAATACATTTCGTGGCCTGCTACCCTATCAAGCATGGTATCCAAAAAGGGGATCGGGAAAGGATCTGGTACTGTTGCTGCGTTCAATTTCCGGTAGTCTACACAGATTCGTAGTTGCTTATTTTTCTTTGGCACAATCACAATTGGTGAAATCCATTCACCATGTTCTACTGGTACGATGAATCCTACTTTTAATAATCTGTCAAGTTCGGCTTTTACCTGAGATGCATAATTAGGATTCATCCGATAGCTGGGCTGCCTCTTCGGTTTAGCTTCAGGCTTCAGCATGACTCTGTGCTAATATATGCGCGGATCTAATCCTTTCATATCTTTGTAATCCCATGCAAAGACGTCTGAGAATTCGCGAAGGAGATGAATCAAATTAGCCTGAAAGATTTTCGGTAAATTTTGCCTTATTTTTACAGGTCGAGGATGGTCCTTGTCTCCTAGATTGTACGTGATCAGCTGGTCTTCAGGGACATAAAATTGTTGTGGGTTCTCTGTATCCTCTGTTGGCTTGAATAGTGGTTGTAATTCAGTATCTGCTTGTCCAGACTTTTCGGTGATAGCTACTACTGCACAAACTGAAGTGTTCGAGTTATTAATGACGGACTGTAGATCAACAGTTCCTAGAGATATTAAATCGGCGTTATTCTTCAGAAATTGCTCTTCTTCATCATCTGATAGTCCATCTAACATATGAACTGGTTCAGCGAGATAAGGTCTGGCGTGAAGTTCGCAGGGTTATATAGCATCTAGTTTTACCACATATTTACGATTGGCATCTTGAATGTGAGCTCTTGCGCAGACCAGTCCTGTATTACCTTTGCATGCTTCAGCCAAGGTCGGCCGAAGAGAAGGTTGTAATCCAAGGTGGATTCGGGCAGATCTAGTATAACAAAAGTCATTTTGAAAGTCGTACCTTGTAGAGTAATGGATACATTCCGTACAAGTCCTACGGGATGGACTCTAGATTGATCAGCCATTCTGACAAAGAATTGAACTGGTTCGATTTCGGTCCAGCCTAGCTTTTTACATAATGCTGCGGTTGCAATGTTTACGCCGGAGCCTCCGTCAATTAATACCTGTGTGATCTTCTGATTCTTATACCATACTGTAATCAAGGGCACTACATGATCAACCGTAGAATCAGATTCTGGTTGAACTGCGGCGGTTGCCGGAATGCAAGAGGGTGCCGGGTTAAAATGTTGTTGAAACTGTTGCCGGATTCCAAGTACTAACGTCAAAAGTTGGCCGAGAGGTAAGGTGATAGATGCCTTGGATAAAATTTCCCAGGCCTGCTGAGATTGGTTATCCTGCTCCTTTGGACTTGAGGTCTCTGCTGTTGCCAATGTATCTGCTGTTATGTCTACTGCTGATGGTTGTTCTGCTGCTGCTTTCTCTTGTTGCATTCCTTCCTTCACTGACGAGGTCTGAGTCACCGGAATAGGTTCTGGGAACACTGGTGGTTCTGTGGCGGTCCAATGACTAGCCTTGTTATACATCCTATGTTGTTCTCGTATCCCTGGTTCAAATACTTCTGCTGCTGGCTGCAGTTGTTTACCTGATCGGGTCTGGACTGTAGTAGTTTGCGTTTCCACCGGTGTAATTTGTACCATGTTGGCCATTGGGTTTTGCCGCTCCTTCTTCCTTTGATCATACTCAGCTGCGTCTTTGCAATATCTTCTAATGTGTCCAAATTCACCACAAAAATGACAGCGTGGCGGTGGTAAATTGGGTTTTTCTGGTGGTGGTTCGTTCTGCCAGCGGTTTGCATTATAGTTATTGTTCCTCTATCCTCGGTAGTTTCGATATCCTTGTGGTTGATTGTTTCTTAGTTGCGGAGGTACATAGTGATTCGCTGCCTGTCCATGTTCTTGTATAACAACATTGACTGTTGCTGTTCCTTGTATTCTGGCATTGTAGAGACAATTTCCGGTGGAGTGTCCGGCAGTGTTGCAGATAGCGCAGAATGTCTGATTTAGTGCACAGTTAGCACTTGTATGGCCTGAATTTTTGCACGTGGTGCAGTATACTTGCCTGGTTATATCTTCAGTCATATTTTTGTTTGTCCTTAACCATTCCAAGTCTTCTGAAAATCCACCAACCTTGGATTCCAACTGTAGAGCCATTGCAATGACTGCATCCAGTGTCATTGCTCCAACACATCTGATAATCATGATCTGCTTCAATTGTGGGGTTAGTCCATTGATAAACCATTGAGAGATGACATCGTCAGGTAGATTAGCATGTGCATGTGGTATCTGCCGTAAATGTGTTCTAAAGAGAGTAGCGTATTCCTGGACAGTCTGATTTGCCTTCTGCCGATTGTTCTGTAGATACTCAAAGATTTTAGCAGGATTCTTCTTTAGTCTGAATCGTTGTAGAAAGGCATCTCGTACTGCCTCATAGGTACGGAAATGATTAATGTCGTATTCTGTAAGCCATCTAGCCACTTCATTGACCAGAGTAGATTGAAAAACAATGGCCTTGTACACCTGATCTGGTGGATGGTTAAGAACTGCATAACTTATCTCAAAAGTTCGTACATGAGCATCTGGGTCATCTCCTGGGAATCCACCGAATTTCGTGTAGGTTACTCCTGTTGGAGGCGGCCTTGGTTGACCTAACTGTTGTTGTTGTTGTTGTCCGTTCATCGTGGGTGTCTCCGGTCCTTCTTCTGTATCTTGAGGTTGATTAGTTGAACTATCAGAATCTGGATCACCGGATGGCGTGCCTTCCGGTGTGCTGTTTTTGCGCAGGATACTTCGGACCTTAGCTTCGAATAGGTCTCCTTCTTTTTGGATGTCCAATATCCGAAATCTTTCTTCCAGATACGCGGGTCTGGCTGAGGATTCTGCAAAAAATGCTAATCCTTGACCGCCAGTTGGGGTTTCTATCACCGGAATATCACCGGAATGAGCTGACAGTCTACCAGATTGTAGCGTGTTTTCGCTTTTTCTGATTTCTTTTCCTAGAGTTTGTCTAATCTCCAGCGGCGTCTTGATAGATTCTGGAATTACTGTACTTTGGTTAGGCTGGGTCGAAGTGACACCAGCATGTACCAAAGGCGTTGATCGTTCGACCGGAATATGACCGAAATTAATTCTAGCGTCCTTAACTTGCTCGACCACTGAGTCAGGTCGCGTTATACCTTCTTCTCCTAGAGTTGTTTTTTGTACTTTTCTTGTTCCCATCGTCTGGGTCCTAGGATACGTTTCACCAGACCGAGTAACCGGCATGTATCATTGCCCAGTGATACTATCTGTGCAGTTTGCAACAATTTGGGTCTGTTGCTACTGTCAGTAGATCAAATGTTACTGGATGCTTGCTTCTTACAACCCGCTTAGCACTCTAATGCCACTTTCTCACAAGTAACTCGTAATCAAATGCTACTTTACCGTAGAGACTGGTAAACAGTTGCCACTTTCCCACAGACGGCGCCAAGTGTTAATGTTAGACTGCTATTCGTTTATGGGTTTAAGCGTTACTCTACTTCGATTCAGATACTTCACGTTCGATCGGTTCCAAATACTTCTAACCGCAATCCCTCTCTTAGCCACGTGGGATCTTGGGAGTGGTAGGGGTCTGTTAGACAGAGGCCCTGTACTATTTTCCCAATTTAACACACAATCTTACAGTCGTTCCGTCCTTAGCTCAGTATCCGTCCCTGAACAACGGAAGTCTGTTCAGTGTATTGGAATTAGAACTACAAGACTGAGGGTAGTCGGCCGATTACGTACTCTACACACAAAAGATACTTCAATAACAAAATTACCTACTGCGTACTTCTTCAAAGTAGGTAAGTATGCCAATTAGACCGTATGCCTTAAAGTCACGCGAATTTGAACAGTTAATCTCCTCAACAATCATACACCGCCAGTGTTCTACTCATACTCAGACCGTTACAGCTACTAATCTTCCGAAGTTGAGGTAAACAGCAAATATATGGTGTAGTAACAACTTCAATCTCTCACAAGGACTCTACAAACAATTAATTCGCGATTACTCTTCGCGCTACTTACTTCCCAGAAGAACTAACAGATAACATGTCACGCTTGTTCACACTCAGAATCATACTTAACCATCACCGAACAGCTTCGCCATACAATACAACTAATTCGTCATTCCGTATTATGGTGAGTGTAATCAACTAGTAGGACTACAATCGGAACAGATCAAGCAGAACTTATCCTTTCAACAACATATACGCGCATACAAGACGGGACAGTAATCTCAGTGAGACTTAATCAGACAACACGCTACAATTCCCGCAAAAACAGGGACTGCCTGCTCTTTCTTTTTCATTGCCTTAAATAGGGGATTTTTTACAAGGGTGCGCTCTTCTGCAGTTACCTGCGCGTTCCCTGAAAGATTCTCTTTTTCATTTAAACTCCTTGTCCTCGTACTCTTGTCCTTGTTCGGTGGCCGTCCAGCACTTTCACATTTAAGGCACCTGTCCGGGTTCATCCGTCTGTCCGGGTTCATCCGTCCTGATTCGGCGGCCCTCTAACAGACTTCAATTATTCTATACAAATTTTGGAATTTATATTACTCAAAGAAAGTATATGCAAGACATGTTGAAGAAGTTCCACTTGGAGAATGCCAAGATAGCTAGCACCCCTATGGAGGTAAACCCAAAATTGAGTGCTCATGAAGGTGATGTGCTTGAAGATATTGGAGGATATCAAAGCATTGTTGGAAGTCTAAACTATGTAACTTTGACAAGGATTGATATTGCTTGTGGAGCAAGTATTTTAAGTCAATTCATTCATAAACCTAGAGCACCTCACGTAGAAGCTACCAAAAGGATTTTGAAGTATCTTAAGGGTACTCAAAATCAAGGTTTATACTTTCCATACACATCAGATTTGGACATCAAACTTTACTCAAATGCAAATTGGGTAGCTTGTAAGGATGACAAGAGGATTACTTCTAGTTATCTTTCTTTTGCAGGTGATAAGCCCATTCCATGGTCTTCCAAGAAGCAACCTCCTGTTGTTTTATCTTCAATAGAGGCTGAATATAGGGGATTAGCCAATGTTACCCAAGAACCCATATGGATTAGATTGCTGTACTCAGATTTGGGACTTCACACTCACTCACCTATGATCTTTGGTGACAATACAAGTTCTTTAAATCTTACAAAAAATCCTATCTATCATGCAAGAACCAATCATATAGAAATTCACTATCATTATCTGAGAGAGAAACTATGGATCAAGGAGATTCAACTTGCATATGTATCCATTAATATGCAATGTGCAGACCTATTGACCAAAGCACTTGATGGTACTAAACTTTGCAAGTTTAAAGATATGATTGGATTGCAAGACATTCAAGAGGATTAATGGAGAAGACCAAGCCATGATGTTTGGCTTGAGGGGGAGCTATTGGTGCAAATGCCAAGCCTTCACACTTCTCTAGACATTGAAGAAGCTATGTGCAAACACGTGAAGGACCACATGACCCATTGCTTGTAAAGCTAGATCATTTACTTCTTGTAAAAGATAAATCCTAGAGAGAATATTGTCATCCCATTTATTTCATGGAGTTTGGAAAACCAAAAGCTACCAATTGCAATTAGAAGAATCATTCCTAACTTAGAGGAACACTTTTAGGTGGAGCTCTATTTGAATTTCAAAATTCAAACATGGATAAAAATCATTGTACAAGGTACTTGAAAACTCACGGCTTTATGCCCCCATTACTGAGCCTATTGTAGATCATTGTTTTGGTTTTGAGAGGCTTACACTATAGCCTACTCTTATCACAATCATTTGGCATCATATGCATGCCAATGATCACGTGTAACATTGCTACATAATACATTACATCATTGATCATGTTCATCTTCTTCTCTGCTATGTTTACTCAGAATAGTGTACTTGTAATGCTCATACCTCAGTGATATCTCCACCTACTTGCTAAAGACATTGCTCTATGTATAGCCAATCATTTTAAGTAATACCACTTGGAAACATTAGCTCTTTAAGCTAGTTAGATACCCTCAAAAGGAAGTTTTCTAATTGCTACTCTACTATGAGTACTGACCAAAACATCTAGCATGTATCAAGACCAAAATAACAAGTTTTTGGTCACAAGCTAGTTGCAAAGTTATCTGTTTTGATCTAATTGGTTGAAGCATCATCTCAAAAGTACATAGGTACTTTATGTGTGCCATTTGCAAGATAAGAGGGCCTACAACACAAATCTGAAATGAAAGAGGGCAGATACAAATCAAGGATTAGCAGTACCAACTCATTTCTTGAGGTGTCCATCCATCTTTCCCAACAAACAGGTTTTGAGAACCCTAATCATCCATCTTATGTTTGTAGACTTAAGAAAACACTATATGGATTGAAACAAGATCCTAGAGCTTGGAATTATAGATTGGTTATATATCTTCAGCATCAAGGGTTCAAAGCTAGCAGCTCAGATCCTTCTCTATTCATCGAAAGTGATCGCGATGAGGTTATCTCTCTATGTGTATAGGTAGATGATATTATTGTGATGGGTGATGATCTAAATGGCATTAAAAACATCAAGAGACAGATGCAATAGGAGTTCAAAATCAGTGGCCTAGGTGAGCTCACATATTTCCTAGGTATGTAGGTGATATACACAGATGAAGGAATGTATTTGACTTAGAGAAAATACATTCATGATCTACTTGTTATGTTCAAAATGGAAAACATTGCTCCTGCAGGTACACCTTTCGAGATGAATCATAAACTTGGTCTTTATGAAGGTGAGAAAATTGAAGCCATTAAAGAGTATCAAAGCTTGGTAGGTAGCTTGATATATGCTACGCATACAAGGGTAGACATCTCATATAGTGTGGGAGTGCTTATTCAGTTCATGCACTCACCAAGAAGACCACACATGGATGCAGCTAAGAGAGTACTTAAGTATCTCAAAGCTACAATCAACGAAGGTATATTCTATCCTTACTCTTTAGAGTTGGATATCAAAATCTATTGAGATGCAGATTGGGCAGTAGCTAACGATGATTGAAAAAGTACGTTTGGTTACTTAGCATTTGAAGGTTCAAAGCTAGTGTCATGGAGTTCCAAGAAGCAACCAAGAGTTGGTTTATCCTCAACTGAAGCAGAGTACAGAGGCTTGACCATAGCAACTCAAGAGACAATATGGTTAAAGGCATTGTATACCGATTTGGGACTTATGAGTTCCAAACCTCAATATTTTGAGAGAATGTAAGTTCCATGCATCTAGCGGCAAACCCTATTTTCCATGCAAGAACCAAAAACATAGGGTTTCATTACCAATTCATCAAAGAGAAGCGCATGGCAAAGGAGATTGACATTTTGTTTGTTCCTACTCAAAAGCAAGTAGCAGATATGATGACAAAAGCACTTGATGGAATAAAGCTTTGTAGATTCAAAACTATGGCAAGTATTCAACCTATTTGAGAATGACGACTCAAGCATACTTTAGCTTGAGGGGGAGCTATTGGAGCATCAAGCTTACACTATGCTTGAGGTGGATTTGATCTACATCAAAGGCTATTGCATCAAAAGAATATCCGTTGGAGAGTTCTTTTTCTTATGCTGACTTATTGTTTTTAAAAAAAAAAGATTTTTCATGGATCTTTTACCATTGTAAAGTCTTGAGCTTTACACATGTAAACGTAGTAACATAGAGCCCAAATCTCATGAAGTTTTGGTGGTTGAGATGCATTCAATCAAGCAATCAATCACCTAAAAGTAGATCAAACTAGATCTTCACTTTTCCTAGATTGTAGGAAAGTGAATTGATTCCCTCCAACAACCATTCCAACCTTCATTTGAATTAAAAATCCTCTTGTAGAAGTATTGGAGCACTTCTAGAGTCTATATAAAGACTTGAAATCCCTTGTACAATACATGGAGGCAATTTTTCACCAATAGTAATCGTGTAGAGGCTGCAGATCTCTCTAAAGAGCCTTAAATTGAGTGCAAGATGGGTTTTTGAAAAGGCTTTAGTGTGTAGTTTATGATTATAAATTTTCATATCATTTGGTTCAATGGATTGGGGGAAATCGTAGTTTTTCTGTCTCGGGGTCAATCTCTGTGTATTCCTGAAAAATAGGAGGTACCACCGTTGAGTGTCTGATTCATTCCTATAGCATATTTTGCTTATTCCTTATCATTTTGTGAATTATATACAATCAACCCCATGTGTATCACTCCCATAAAGGTATTCTCTCTAATTGTAATCACCATGGTGGCTATGAACATTTGAAGTTCATTGTCTTTTCCATAGACAGTAAGTTTTTTGAGCTAGTCGAGATGCGAACCTATCTGTTTTGTATCAAATCTTTTTCCTTGTTGCGTCAAAGTACATAGTGCATTTCTTTGCACTTATCGCATGTGTATAAGGTCTATTTGAGTCTCCATAAGCTCAAGGGCTGGTCTTGTGCCGGTTGGCTGGACCAAACTTCGTCACTTTGAAACGTACTTTTCTACCTCCTACAAGCTTCTCCAAGTTTTTTTCAAATTATGAGGGAACCTTCTCAGCTGTGGCTATGATGCCAACAATCAGAGTTTCAGTAAGTATTTTTTCTTCAAAGAACTGGAACTTGTATCAGTTAGATGTTAAAAATGCATTCCTAAACAGATGGATCACAGAAGCAGTTTACATGGCTCAACCACTAGGGTATGAAGAAAAGGAAAAATCAAATTGTGTATGCAAACTAAGGAAAGCACTCTATGGTTTAAAGCATGCTTCTAGATCTTGGAACCATAGGCTTGTCACATATTTCCAAAATCAAGGATTTGTTGCTAGCAAAGGAGATTCTTCTTTGCTCATAAAGAAGACTAGCTCAAAAGTTATTTACTTATGTGTTTATGTGGATGACATTATCATTACAAGAAATTATGCCAATAGCATCAAGAAAATCAAATCTCAAATGATGGAAAAGTTTAAAATTAGTGATCTTGGTTATTAACATACTTTGTTAGATTAGAACTTGAATATTCATATTCTCGAATCTTTATTACTAAGAGGAAATACATTCATGATATGTTAATCAAATTCAAGATGGAGAATACTAAAAGTGCATGTACACCTATGGAACACAATCAACAGCTTAGCTCTCATGAGGAATAACTACTTGAACATATTATAAGCTATCAAAGCCTTGTTGGGAATCTCAATTATGCAACCCTAAGATGAGTGGACATATGTTATGGAGTAAGTACATTAAGACAATTTATGCATACACCAAGAAAACCTTACTTGGAAGCTACCAAGAGGATCTTAAAGCATCTAAACGGTACCATAAATGAAGGGCTATTTTATCCATCCACATTTGATTTGGATATCAAGATATATTCTCATTCAAATTGGGATGACTCAAAGGATGATAGGAGGAGAACTTCTGGCTACTTATCTTTTGGAGGTTCAAAGCTAATACCATGGTCATCAAAGAAACAACCAACTGTAGCATTGTCATCAACAAAAGCAGAATATAGAGGCTTAACAAATTCAACACAAGAGGCTATGTGGCTCAAGCTACTTTAAAAACATTTAGGATTACATTCTGATAATCCAATGATCTTGTAAATAACACTAGCTCACTTCATTTGGTTGCTAATCCTGTGTATCCTGCAAGTACTAAGCAGATTAAAGTGCACTATCATTATGTAAGAGAGAAAATACTTAGCAAATACATCCAATTATCAAATGTGTCCACAAATATGCAATGTGTAGATATCTTCACAAAATCTTTCAATGGAACTAAGATGAACAGGTTAAAGATGATGATTTCCTTGCACAAAATCAAGGCGATGTCGGGAAGAAGGAGGTCGTGGCGGGAAGCCGGCGCGTGGGGTTGGATCAGGCCCCGCTCTGGTGCGCCGTCCCCGCTGTCCTGCGAGCGGCGTCTGCGCGCTGGGCGCCTCGCCTGTGCTCTCTGGAGCGTGCGCGATCCTCGTACGCGTGGGACTCACGGAAGTGTCGAGACGTGCGTGTGTATACGACCGTAAGCGTCGGGACAGAAACGAATCAGATACAGCACTGATACTCGGAATCACTGGGTCGGAGTGAATACAAACTCGATGATACAATAAAATCTGAATAATACAGTAAAGCCCGCTACAGTGCGGGTCGATAATACAAAATGAAAGCCGCCGCTACAGTGCGGGCCGGCTAGTGTAAACTCTAGATCCCGCTACAGTGCGAGAAATCGCCCTCGAGTCTCGGTAGTCTTCAGAACTTTTCTTTTCTTCCGTCTTCGGTCAATACTTTACTTCAAGTCTGCTTGGCAATATATTTTCTTCACTTTACTTCGGAATCCAGCAGTCACTTCATATAATATCTTCTAAATCATCAACCTGGAGGAGACGATCCACAAGGGCAATCCAAAGGATGGGGTTTAAACATGTTAGTACCATTTCAACCATCATGAATCTTCCATTTATATTTGTGCACTTTAGTTTTTCTTTCCTAAAATTTCCATATGCAACAACAAGAAAAAAAACTAACCCAGAACAAACTTTTACTTTCATTTTCTAAAGACCAATCGGGTATTAAATCCTTTGGACCCCCTAATGCTATTTCAGAGTTACCTCCTTTCTTTCTCTCTTTTCCCTCTTCCTCTTCCTTCTTTTTCCCTCGTTCCCTCTTTCTCTCTCTCACACACACACAGATCACGTGCACATAGTTTTGACAAGATGAATGCACCAGTTGGCGACAAAACCTCATAGACATATTCACAAACCTCATTGACATAGGATTTGTTATGTTTGGTGTTATAAATTCATTGCTTTCTCCGAATTAAGTTTTAATATAATTTCTTTTGATAAATAAAGATACTCTCAAAAGTTCTCTCTTTCTTTCTCCACGCAACGTACGTACTGGCGCCGACCTCTCTCTCTTGTCTGCCATCTGTTTCTTCTCTCTCTCTCCATTGTATGCACCGACTCTCTCTCTCTCTCTCATGTGCGTGTGCGCAGCGCCGCCGTGGAAGGGGGGGGGAGAGAGAATCTTCCTCCAGTTTTTCTGCGTGCGCAGCCCGTCCTGAATCTCTTTGTCCGAGTGTGTAGTGCTCTCCAACAGCGCCGCCGTCGTCTGCTCACGTGTCAGCTGCGCGCCACAAGTCTGGCTCTGTCTGTGATCTCCTCTCTCTTTCTCTCGAACGGAATTCGGCGCCGCCAGATACAGTCCTCTCTCTCACTCTCTCTCTCTCTCTCTCCGTCCTTCACGAGCAGAGTTTGCGCGTTTTTTGGTAGATCTCTCTCTCTGAGATGTCCATGTTTGCTGCGTGCCGCCAAGTTCGACCGAGTCTCTCTCTCTCTTATCATCGTATCCTCCTGCACCGACTCTGCGTGATTCTCTCTCTCTCTCTACGATGCCGCCATAACCTCTACGTGCGTTCTTCGCCGACAGCAGCCCAAATCACTCCCTCCTCCACTAAAGTCATGGAATCCTTGCGCCGCCATCAGACCGTCAATCTCTCTGTACAACGGTGTCACAGGTCTGCGCCATCATCTCTCTCTGCCACGCGTCTCCTGTCTCTCTCCATCCATGCTCTCACGCCATCAGATTAACATCATCTCTGCGGGCGTCGCCTAGAGCAGCGTCTTTCTCTCTCTTCGACACGTCAGACATCCGCCAGCTACTCGCCATCTTTTTCTTTCACGTGGTTAATGAGTTATAACACATATACAAACACATTCAAGAAGCCCTCGTCCAATAATTTGATGCAGATTACAGAACGATTACTGTCTCCTCAAATACGTATGGTAATGCTCAGATACATGCACATCCTCCATAGCTTTATTATACATGCACATCCTCCATAGCTTTATGAATAGGAAAGCAAACATGAATGGAGCACTTAGAACAAGGAGCATACCTGGAGGTGACAATCCACGAGCAAGATCCACGGGGTAGGGAAGAAACAAATGAATTAGCACTTATTTATAGGCCCCCCCCCTTGGACTCGCTTCTAGAACGTTCTAACCTCCTCAATGAACTTTCTATTTTTGGCGGACTTTTTAATTTTTCCCTAGACTAAGGTTTTGATTTCACACTGGATATTCACAATTTAATTGGTTTTTGGGGTTTGACCTACAGAAACCGCCTTTTCCAAGGGTCCAACCTAAAGCTTTTGATCGGGAAAAGTAAGGGTTTGCTTACAATTATCTCAAACTCGCCAATTCAAGGGTTTATTTACAGTTTCGGCTTAAACTCCAAGGGTTTCCAAGGGTTCAAGTCCAATTTTCAGGGGGGTAAAACCACATTTTCAGTCAGTTTGAAGGGTCAAACCTAAGGTTTTCATGGATCTAATGTCAGTTATTTACACGCACGGTTCTAATGCACATCTCTAAAATGGTTTCTTATCACACAGGCAATCAAATCAGTCAAATCATGCATGAAATGTACCCTCTTTAGATCAAAACATCACACAAAAACTCAAAAATAATGAACTTTTGAAAAAAAACAATGCACACTCCCTGCGGGATTTCATCCCGACATTCGCCCCCGCTAAACCTGCACATCGTCCCGATGGGCCAACCTGCAAGATCCAACAGAAGAGTATCAGGGTTCTTTTAAAATCTCTTTACACCTTTTTATCTTTTTCTTTCCAAAACTCAAATCATGATCTCATGCACTCATGCAATTTTTTATAAAGATTAGTATGAGTTTTAGAAAATTAGGTAGATTTAAGCTTCGCAAATATCATACTATGTTTCTGCATCTGCAATCTGACAAGTAATCTCATGAATAAATCGTCGGCTTTCTAGATCTTTTGTTCGTTCAACTGGTTCAGATCCAACTGCTCATTCTAAGTACTAGCATATACATATGTTTCTACTAACTCAGTTTGTAGAATATACCTCGATTCCTACTATTTATTTCCTACTTGTCCAACTCTCCATTAGATCTTTTTCTTTTCCTTTCTCCTTTTCATTTTTCTTTTTCTCTTTCTTTATTTTCCACTTCATCTTAGCTCAGCATTTCTTTTTATCTTTTATTTTTCACAAATCGGCCTATGTCGAAATCGGGTGCGACTCATGGACTTGTCCGCCCGGCCAAGTTTATCCCACCTGTCTGCCGACCCGGCATAGCGCGCGACATACACAGCGTCAGCCCTGCATGAAATCGACGTCAGCTCGTGGCTCTGACCACCCGGTCACAGTGACTCCACCCGCCTACCGACCCATACAGGCGCATGACAACAGATAGGTCAGGCCTACGACGAAACTAGCTACGGCTCGTGGCCTTGATCACCCGACCAAGGTGGTTCCACCCGCCTACTAGCCCATCGTAGCGCACCAACAACATACACGCACATATAAGCTGGCATGAGTATGAATGTTTCTTTATAAATCATGATCCATATGGAGGTAAGATCTCATAAGAAACAAATACTAGGATCCAAAGTTTCCCACTCACTAAGTGTTCAAATCAATCAGTATATACATGCACTCGGTCTAAGCATGCCATCACATCCCCAAGCTTTCACTCCCAAAAGTCTCTAGTCTGCTAACTGATCTCACTCATATAATTTCCTAGTCATTCATGCTTCGTGCAAACCCATAATAGATCTTTGTTATCTTCATTCCACATGATTTTTCATAAACTCATACATATCTTTATCATACACACATAAATGCAGTGCATATGCTCTATCAGAAAGAAAACACATCTCAAATCAGAAACGTTACACCTGGTCATTTTTCTTCATTTTGATCCAGCTTTTCTTTAATTCCATGGTCTATCATTCTTCATCAGTATCAGCATCAATATCATCAGTTCCCTCCAGCGTCATCAGTATCCTCCAGTGTCATCAGTTCCCTCCAGTGTCATCAGTATCCTCCAGTGTCATCAGGATCCTCCAGTATCATCAGTATCCTCCAGTGTCATCAATATCCTCCAGTGTCATCAGTATCCTCCAATGTCATCATCATCATAAATCACCATAAACCATCAATCATCATCATTTTCATCATCAATCATTATCTTTCATCATCATCCATCATCAATCATATACCATCAATCATCACCATATTCATCATCAATCATTATCTTTCATCATCATCCATCATCAATCATATACCATCAATCATCACCATATTCATCATCAATCATCAATCATAATCATTCATCAATCTCCAATAGCTCTTGATCATTCTCATATGTTATCATTATGGTTCTTATTCAATCATGTTTCAATACTTGAAAATATATCTTGAAGGGTTAGATTTTTACTTCTTTTATTCTTCTTCAAAGACTTAGAAGACTTTGCACTCATCTTTACATTCCCCTCAATTTGCTTGATAATATCATCAAGCAATTGTTTTTCCGCTTTGTTAACTCGTTTTTTAGATTTTGTATCTTCTTGAATTTCTTCTTCACTCTTTTCTAGTTCAATCTCTTTATCAAAGTTCATTTGGGATTGTAATTTTGCAACTTTGTCTTGATCAAATAGATTTTCATTAGCCAAAAGTTGTGGATCAAATGATACATATATATCCTGGTCTTTCTTTGAATTCTCGTTAGTTTCTCTATCACATTCTCTTTTATCAATTTCCATTTGTTCTCTTAGTATCCGTTCAATATTTTGCTTCTCGACCTTTATTTGTCTACCTTTGGTTTCTTCAATAAATTTCTCTTGACTCTCAATAGATAGTAGGCTCTTTTGTTCATTAGACCTATTATTTTCATGCCTTTTAGGTTTCCATATCTTTTGAATTGACTTTGATCTAGATTTGGTCTTCTCGAAATACTCTTTCATCCCACCTTTTCCTACATTCAAATGTAAAGGTAGCTCCTCTTGATATTTATAAATTTTTCCTTCATATTCGCTCACTAGTTTATGTTTACATGCACTTTCATACGCTAGACAATCCCAAAACATATGTCCATATTGGTCACACCAAAAGCAACATATAGGTCTCTTCTCAACCCAACTTGATTTCCTAGATATCACTCTAGGTGTGGGTCTTCTAAGTCCTACTGACTCTTTCTGTGCAGATATGCCTTGGACATTTACCTCATGTTCATTCTCGCATTTCAGTGCTTGTAGATTCTTAACTTGGTTAGTCAACAATTCAACCTTATTTTTCAATTCAGAAATCTCAAAATCCATTTCATTTTTTAGATCTTTAATGCTTATACCCATCACCTGAATAGTATCAGATATCGCATTTATCGTTTGCATTAAAGTCATAACAATACCAAACTTTGATTTTATAGATTCATTTGTGTTAAATTCTATTTCCTTAATTCGCTCTTCATATCTCCTAAACTGTTCCTCAATCATTTTGTTCATTTTTTTTATTTCCCTCTTGTTATGTTCTAAGCTATGGACAATGTAGATTTCTAATCTATGAGTCAATGGAATAGTGCACACTCATATGATCAAAACTTATGCAAAAAGTGGATGATCAAGGTCAAGCAGTAAAACAGTCTTTCTTTTTAAAAGTGCGTGGAATCAATGCAAATAATTCAAATAACTTAAAATGCTAGTACCTGGAGTCTCTGTCCGATGCCGAGGTTCCTGTCTGTCTTCTCAAGGAGTGGGTGACGCGATGAGGATCACCGGGCAACCGCCTCGCTTCACGTCGGGTTCAGGTGTCGGGAAGAAGGAGGTCGTGGCGGGAAGCCGGCGCGTGGGGTTGGATCAGGCCCCGCTCTGGTGCGCCGTCCCCGCTGTCCTGCGAGCGGCGTCTGCGCGCTGGGCGCCTCGCCTGTGCTCTCTGGAGCGTGCGCGATCCTCGTACGCGTGGGACTCACGGAAGTGTCGAGACGTGCGTGTGTATACGACCGTAAGCGTCGGGACAGAAACGAATCAGATACAGCACTGATACTCGGAATCACTGGGTCGGAGTGAATACAAACTCGATGATACAATAAAATCTGAATAATACAGTAAAGCCCGCTACAGTGCGGGTCGATAATACAAAATGAAAGCCGCCGCTACAGTGCGGGCCGGCTAGTGTAAACTCTAGATCCCGCTACAGTGCGAGAAATCGCCCTCGAGTCTCGGTAGTCTTCAGAACTTTTCTTTTCTTCCGTCTTCGGTCAATACTTTACTTCAAGTCTGCTTGGCAATATATTTTCTTCACTTTACTTCGGAATCCAGCAGTCACTTCATATAATATCTTCTAAATCATCAACCTGGAGGAGACGATCCACAAGGGCAATCCAAAGGATGGGGTTTAAACATGTTAGTACCATTTCAACCATCATGAATCTTCCATTTATATTTGTGCACTTTAGTTTTTCTTTCCTAAAATTTCCATATGCAACAACAAGAAAAAAAACTAACCCAGAACAAACTTTTACTTTCATTTTCTAAAGACCAATCGGGTATTAAATCCTTTGGACCCCCTAATGCTATTTCAGAGTTACCTCCTTTCTTTCTCTCTTTTCCCTCTTCCTCTTCCTTCTTTTTCCCTCGTTCCCTCTTTCTCTCTCTCACACACACACAGATCACGTGCACATAGTTTTGACAAGATGAATGCACCAGTTGGCGACAAAACCTCATAGACATATTCACAAACCTCATTGACATAGGATTTGTTATGTTTGGTGTTATAAATTCATTGCTTTCTCCGAATTAAGTTTTAATATAATTTCTTTTGATAAATAAAGATACTCTCAAAAGTTCTCTCTTTCTTTCTCCACGCAACGTACGTACTGGCGCCGACCTCTCTCTCTTGTCTGCCATCTGTTTCTTCTCTCTCTCTCCATTGTATGCACCGACTCTCTCTCTCTCTCTCATGTGCGTGTGCGCAGCGCCGCCGTGGAAGGGGGGGGAGAGAGAATCTTCCTCCAGTTTTTCTGCGTGCGCAGCCCGTCCTGAATCTCTTTGTCCGAGTGTGTAGTGCTCTCCAACAGCGCCGCCGTCGTCTGCTCACGTGTCAGCTGCGCGCCACAAGTCTGGCTCTGTCTGTGATCTCCTCTCTCTTTCTCTCGAACGGAATTCGGCGCCGCCAGATACAGTCCTCTCTCTCTCACTCTCTCTCTCTCTCTCTCCGTCCTTCACGAGCAGAGTTTGCGCGTTTTTTGGTAGATCTCTCTCTCTGAGATGTCCATGTTTGCTGCGTGCCGCCAAGTTCGACCGAGTCTCTCTCTCTCTTATCATCGTATCCTCCTGCACCGACTCTGCGTGATTCTCTCTCTCTCTCTACGATGCCGCCATAACCTCTACGTGCGTTCTTCGCCGACAGCAGCCCAAATCACTCCCTCCTCCACTAAAGTCATGAATCCTTGCGCCGCCATCAGACCGTCAATCTCTCTGTACAACGGTGTCACAGGTCTGCGCCATCATCTCTCTCTGCCACGCGTCTCCTGTCTCTCTCCATCCATGCTCTCACGCCATCAGATTAACATCATCTCTGCGGGCGTCGCCTAGAGCAGCGTCTTTCTCTCTCTTCGACACGTCAGACATCCGCCAGCTACTCGCCATCTTTTTCTTTCACGTGGTTAATGAGTTATAACACATATACAAACACATTCAAGAAGCCCTCGTCCAATAATTTGATGCAGATTACAGAACGATTACTGTCTCCTCAAATACGTATGGTAATGCTCAGATACATGCACATCCTCCATAGCTTTATTATACATGCACATCCTCCATAGCTTTATGAATAGGAAAGCAAACATGAATGGAGCACTTAGAACAAGGAGCATACCTGGAGGTGACAATCCACGAGCAAGATCCACGGGGTAGGGAAGAAACAAATGAATTAGCACTTATTTATAGGCCCCCCCCCTTGGACTCGCTTCTAGAACGTTCTAACCTCCTCAATGAACTTTCTATTTTTGGCGGACTTTTTAATTTTTCCCTAGACTAAGGTTTTGATTTCACACTGGATATTCACAATTTAATTGGTTTTTGGGGTTTGACCTACAGAAACCGCCTTTTCCAAGGGTCCAACCTAAAGCTTTTGATCGGGAAAAGTAAGGGTTTGCTTACAATTATCTCAAACTCGCCAATTCAAGGGTTTATTTACAGTTTCGGCTTAAACTCCAAGGGTTTCCAAGGGTTCAAGTCCAATTTTCAGGGGGGTAAAACCACATTTTCAGTCAGTTTGAAGGGTCAAACCTAAGGTTTTCATGGATCTAATGTCAGTTATTTACACGCACGGTTCTAATGCACATCTCTAAAATGGTTTCTTATCACACAGGCAATCAAATCAGTCAAATCATGCATGAAATGTACCCTCTTTAGATCAAAACATCACACAAAAACTCAAAAATAATGAACTTTTGAAAAAAAACAATGCACACTCCCTGCGGGATTTCATCCCGACAGCGATATGAAGAACAAGCATGTTAGGCTTGAGGGGGAGCTACTGGTGCAAATGAGGCCAAGCCTACATACTTGGACAACTAGCCTTTATCTCATATGGTCACATATGACTACTCTCTTGTAAAAATCAATTGACTTTTATCCTTGTAAAAGTGCATATGTTAATTGCACTAACCCCATTGGTAATCAGGAGGAATCAAATGTCAAATTCTTGGTGGTTGATTGATGAGAAAGCAAGTTTAGGACTCACTTTATGGTGAGAGCTTGAATTTGAATTCAAAATTTGGCTCAAACTCAAGGCTATAAAAATGGATCAAAATCTCACATGGAAAGAAGCCCAATTTGGAGATCAATTGAGAGGTGTTTTTTTGTGATTAAAGAGCTCATTCAATAGCTCTATCACTATGCTCACACTGTGCAATTATACATTGCCAATGTCATTGTATTTTTATGTGATTTAATACATTACATTGATCACTTCCTACTTCATCTCTCTATCAAGTTCATCTCAAAACAGTGATCTTCTTAGACTTTTTCTCAGTGCATACTTGATCATTTGATGTGATGTAAAATGCTTTAGATTCAGTATAATGTCTATTGCATAGCTACAAAGTTTCATTGTCATTGCGATTCTTAATCTTGAGATATCTTCACGTTTTTGCTCAATGGTCTGCATACTGTAGCAGCCCAAAAATGTCGGGTTAGTCTTCCAATTTGCTAAGCATCATTCTAAGTGTATAGTTGATTATTTTTATTGAAATAACTCATGAACAGTAGCTATCTAAGTTAATTAGATACTCCCAAAAGGAATTTAGTCAATTGCTAGTAGGTTGAGAGCTCTGTTCATTTTACTGAACATGTGTAGAGACCAAAATAGCAACTCTTCACACTTAGTTGACGTTTCTACTCAAAGAATAGAGTTGAGATAAACTTGAAGGTTTTTTTGGCTAGTGTTTGGGCTATGAATTCAGTCTTTCATAGTGCATATATTGAGCATATACACACTATGTGCACTTTTATGGATATTGCTCATGTATGTTTCCATGTTTTCTATGCTCACACCTTTCACATTTCAAAGGGAAATATGGTTATTGAAAAGGGAAGCTAATTTGGCTCCATTTACCCTTTAATTTTATCATAGAAACAACACTTAGCTATTACGGACCATCCTATGGCATTTGGCATGGTTTTTTGGGCCATTTATCTTGTAGTGGAATTGAACATCTTTCTTGTTATGGCTAATTACTTGTGTCAGCTTTCGTTGATTTTTCATTTGATGAGCATTGTCAATATGGAAAGCAAACTAAGAATGTGCATAAAATGCAGATTCACTCTTCAATTTAAGCCTTTAGATCTCATTCATATAGATGTGCATGGTCCTATGCCCATAAGATCATTACGTGCTTTGTCACTTTCATAGATGATGCTACTAGAAAAGTCTAGGTATAGCCTATCAGCTTTATGTTCAGATAATGGGGGTGAGTACAAATCACATGAATTCATCCTTTTCTATCAGTCCATAGGAATTCAAAGAGAGTTTAGAGCTCCTTATACCCTAGTATAGAATGGTGTGGCTAAAAGGATGAATAGAAGTATTCAAGATAGAGTAGTTTCTATGTTGCATCATGCTAACCTTTCACAAGGCTTTTGGGTAGAAGTAATATTGGTTACAATTCATGTGATTAACCTTTCACCTAGTACTACCAAATGTATGAAAGTGGCACAAGAGGTATGGACACAGGAGCCACCATATTATGATCGAGGGTGAAGCATATGTTCATATACCCAAGATTGTTAGACAAAATCTGGACCATACGTGAACGAAATGCATTTTTCTGGGATATGGTCGACAAAAACAATTTGGATATCACTTATGGGATCCTGAAACACTATCAATGATCATATGTAGTGGTGTGATCTTTCACTGAGTCTAAGATGCATAAACAACTCACTAAGGAGCTTGAAGTGTGAAGAGTGGTGTTCAAGGATACTAGTCCTCCAATAAACTTGCATGAAATGCTACATGTAGGGATGTTCATGAGAATGTCTAATCAGATGAGTCTACAAATGGTCCTGTTCAGCAACCATTAAGATGCTCGGCACGTGTCTCACATCCACCTAATAGATATGTCCTAGGCTTGGCTTTGTTTATTCTAATAGATGCTAGTGAGCCTTCTTGCTATAAAGAGGCTATGTAGACAAAGGATCATGTCACATGGGAGCCTATCATGAAGAGTGAGTTGGGATCTATTTACAAGAAGGTTAGTTGGGATTTAGTACCTTTTCCAAAGGCCAGGAAAGCTTCACCATGTAAATGGTTATATAATATAAAATTCACATCAGATATTGATTCTCCAAAGTATAAAGCATGAATTGTTGCAAAGGTTTTCAAGCAATAATATGTTGTTGATTTCAATAAAATCTTCTCTCTAATGGTCAAGATTACTACCCTACAAATGTTACTTAGATTCATTGCAATGGAGGACTTTCAGCTAGTCCAAATGGATGTGAAAACTACTTTCTTGCATGGAGATCTTACAGATGAGAAGTATATGGAAAACTAGAGGGCTATGTAGGTCGTGGCAAGGAAAGTCTAGTTTGTAAACCAAAGAAGAGCTTATATCGACTCAAACAGTCCCCTAGACAATGGTACCAAAATTTTGATGCTTTTATGAAGTCTCAAGGCTGTTTCGAAAGAAATCAGGATCATTGTCTCTACATAAAGAGATGCTCAGGTGGTAGTTTGATATGCTTGATACTCTATATTAGTGCTATGTTGATTGCTAAGAAGTCCTCTTATGACTTGTCAATTCTCAAAAAGAAGTTGAGTCAGACATTTGATATTTTGGGGACGCCAAACATATTCTTGGCATGCACATTACTTGTGATATGACTAAAAGATGCATATACTTGTCTCAAAGTTAGTATATATCCAAAGTACTTCACATATTCAATATGAATAGTAGAAATGCATTGAGTACACATCTACCCACATATATGAAATTGAGCAAGGATTATTGCCCTAAATCAGATGAGGGAAAGGAATTCATGACCGAAATTCCTTATCATTCTATTGTTGGTAGTCTCAAGTATGCTATGGTAGCTACGAGGTAAGACTTGCATTTGTAGTGGGCGTTATGAGTAGATATATCCATAATCATGGAAAGAAGCATTGGGAAGTGCTCTAGATGATTTTGATATGTGTGATGGATGCATACTCCAAGAAATGAGTAGGTATTGCTAATCCCTGCTTACTACCAACCCTCTCTGACTCTAGAGTTGTGTTGTAGGCCCTCTTATCTTTCCAATGACACTAAATAAGTGCCTATGTACTTTGAAAATGATGCAAGTAATGCTTGATACAAACTAGACTACTTCCAAATCAAGAATCAATGAAAACCTTCTATCTTTATTCACATATCTACTACTTGTTAGGCTTAGTGCTTCCAGTACAGTAGGAATTAGAGAAACTCCTTTTGGAGATATCAAATTAGGTTAATGAGCTAATGATTCCAAGTGGAATCACTTAAAATGATGTACTATACACAGAGCAATAAATTTTACAAACAAAGCATTACCCCCAATTTTTTAGGATCTCTGCACAGTTTGACAAGTGACCACCTGGATGCCCTTTTCTCCAAATTTACTAAATAGAATGTTCTCAAAATTTGTTCGCATGTAGAGGATGTAGAGCTGATCCCCAAAAGCTATAGAACTTTGAAAATGATGAGGTATTGACTGAGATATGAGCAATAGAAAATGACTATTCTGGGTGACAATAACAGAGAGACCAATATATATAATGGATGATCTATTGTATTATGAAAAAATGTTGTTTATGATCATTGGCATGATAAACAATGCTCAATGATAATGAGATGTATAGGCTATGAAGTAAGCCATACTCTCCTACAATGAGATCAACAAAGACTCAGATATGGAGTGATCTCTCTCACGCGTTTTTCATTCATCTTTTATAGATGACTCATTTGAATTTTGAATTTGAATTCAACATTGGCTTTCTCTAGAAAAGTGATCCTCTAATCCAAGTAATATTCTCTCCAAATAAAGTCGTATCTTTTCCATCTAACAACCTCCACTAGTTTAGTGGTAGCTACAAATATTCCTCTAAGCCAAGTAGACTTTTGCAAATGGTGAAAAGGTAAATAATCCATAGCAATGGTTCTCATGGAGCTCCAATTATTCTTCATAGGATCTTCGCATGCCTAGCCAAGTGTGTAGGCTTGGCATTTTGTTGGGGGATTCTTGGATAGGAAGGGATTTGAGTGTTTGTAGGAGAAAAGGGAAAGACAATAAGAAAGATACACACTGGAAGCCTCTCTCGATTGATTATAAGAAGACAAATACAATGGTGATGCACAATACAATCCAATGCATCTGTCCAAAATCCCACAGAGTGCTCAGTCACAAAATACCAAATACCCAAGGGTCTTGTTGCTGTCGGCCTTCTCTGCACCACACCTCCACCGTCTCCAAGCCTACACTTGTGCACACCTTGCACCAAGCTTCCAATAGGGGGGGGGGGGGGGGGGGGGGATGGACACCTTCTATCGGCACGTGCACAGCTTCAATGACACCTGGGGATCCTTGGGGTGAATAGCTTAGCACTTCTCAACACACTTCTTAGTCACTCTTCATGCACACCTTGCACTTCACTTCTCTGCGTCGCACATTGTGTGTCTCTTGCACTTCTCTCTCTTGCCTAGCTTAGACTATGCTCACCTTGCTTAGTCCTCCAAGAATAGTCCTTTCCTTGATTTGAGTGTTGGTTCACGTATGCTCCTAACTGCAAGAGTATCTTGGTGCTCACTTTGATATCCCAAGATTGTCTTCAAAAGTGGGCAGCCAACGAATCCTTGTTTTGTCCTGTAGTGACTTTAGACTAAGACAACAATTTTAATGGGGGACCATACTTTCACTTCTGCGTACCCTACCACTTCACATACCTTCACATTTTGCCTTTTAATTCTTCAATTGTGCACCTAAGAGAGGGTTCATCTAAACCTTCCAAAACACTTTAAAAATACTTTTGAACCTTAGGGGAATTACAGAAATACCTCTACAACCTGCAACCAACTTTCTACAATTTACAACCGTTATGAACAATTACTTGTGCACTACCTATGCACTTTGACACCTGAACTTTGCACACTTTGACTTTGCTCATGTTGACTTTGACCTTGAACTAGTTGACTTTGACCAATTTTGACTTTGGCCTAGTTGACTTTGATTGATTTTGACTTTTCACTTTTGACTTTGACTGTGGTTAACTTTGATTGTGGTTGAATTTGACTTTTATAGGCTCAATAGTTGCCCACCACTTAATGTGCTCTCCATCCTAGAGAGCTACATCCAAAACTTTGAGCAGATATGACACCATGATCCTAGTGCTGCAAAATCTTCAAAAGGACACCTGAGGAGCTACCAAGTCCACCAGAAGAAGGAGAGAACAAACAGGAGAGAAGAACCCAAAAGTGGAATGTTTGCATGGAAAAGCAAAGGAGGGCAATGGGGGGATAGAAAGGAGGGGGAAAGAAGGGTTGAGGGGGCTGAGATGGATAGGGCAGGGAGGGGTAAGGATGGGGATGGGCAGAAGGGTAAAGGGAGGGTGAGGGAGTAGGAGCATGGGATCTGGTGAGGGCCGAAATGAGAAAACAGGAAAGCTACAGAGGGTGCATATGGGAAATTGTGAAACATAAGGTAAAACAAAGTGAGAATAGACCATGTGGATCATGTGGTTGAATAAAAACATGTGATAAATGTGCTCAACACATGTGGTTTTTTACCAAAACTCAGAGCAAAGACGGGAATTTGAAAAACAAATCCAAAAAATGAGTCCAAAGGTGCCAAAATACATGAAAATGACCCCAATTTTTGAAAAACATGGCCATCCGAGGCGCGATCTAGAGCCAAAAGCATTGGACTGTTAAAAGTGATATATATATATATATATATATATATATATATAATTATTATAAAAAAAACACTGGTACTCCTTTCTTTCTTTCCCTTTTTTCTTTTAATGCACGGGGTTAAATAATACTTAAAAAATAAAAATAAAATTAAATAAAATAAAAATAAAAATAACTAAACAATAAAATAAAAAATATAAAAATAAAAATAAAAATAAATAAAATAAAAAAATCGGTGTTCTGGGTGTAGAGAAAAAGAATAAATAGAATTTAAAATAAGTAATTAAAAAGAAAATAAATAAAATAAACAATAAAAATAATTAAAATAAAATAAAAAATATTAATAAGGGGGGCGAGGGGGGGAGGTGGGGGGGAGGGAAGAAAGAGAGAGAGAGGGAGGCGGGGGGCAGAGGTGGGGAGAGAGAGAGAGAGAGAGAGAGAGAGAGAGAGAGAGAGAGAGAGAGAGAGAGAGAGAGAGAGAGAGAGAGAGAGAGATAGGGGGGGATTTGTTTTTGAAATTATCTCCCTTTTTTTCTTTTTGGAAAAATAAATTCCATGGGGCCTTTTTTTAATATTCAAAATTGGAGAAAAATCCAAAAAAACATCCAAAAAATGCAAAAAAATCCAAAACATTTCTCAAAACATTCCCTTCACATCTAGGCTAGTTTCCTCACTCAAAATCACAGAGATCTTCCTTTATTCCTCCAATTTGGCAAGAAAATGATATTTGAAAATGATAGAAAATGGTAGAAAAATTATAAAATGCTTGAAAAATTCATAAAACATTTCCAAAAATTGTGCTTATGCAAAGGCTATGAAATGGTTGCTAAATTTGCTAAAAACTCAAGGAACAAGCATGAAAAAAAGGATAAAAACTACTTAAACTGGAGTAAAATGAAATGAGAGGGCTATGTACAACCTGGACAAATTTTGCAAGTTTGAGGTGATCCATAAATCTTCAGTTGTGCTGATGATAGACCTTGAGCCGTGATATATTGACTAGTGGCAAGGCTTCTCCTTTTAGCATCTCTAACTCCATTGCACCCCAATTCAACATTGTTTCAACTCGATAAGGTCCTTCCGAGTGTGGAAGCCATTTTCCCCTTACTTGTGTTTGGATTTGAGGTCTATGGAAAAGAACTAACATGACTGGTTATAAGTTATTGTTCCATAGATTCCAATCATGTGCCTCCTTCCTCTTCATTTGAGTCTCTATCAATTGTTTTGCAGCGTGTAGACATATCTCTTCCACTTTATGCAGTGCTCCAAGCCTCTGAGAGACACCACAATCTTTCTTTCCTTGCATGAATGCTACTCTTGGTGATCCATGTAGAAACTCAAAGGGTTCAATACGCAATATCTCAAAAACCAGTTGGAATGGAGAGTATCCAATAGCCTCTTTGTAAGATAACCTATATGCCCATAGGGTACCTTGATAAGCAATGCCCTAGGAAGTGGGCTCTTACATACCAATACCTTATTAGTGGATTCTCGCTGTCCATTCACTCTTGGATAATAGGCACAAGAGGTCCTATGTAGAATTTTGTACCTGTTGAAAATTTCCTGGAGGACCTTATTCACAAAATGAGTACCTTGATCTGTACAAATTTCAAGTGGACATCCAAACCTGCAAATGATGCTACTGTAAATGAAATCTGCAACAATTTGATCGGTGCAGTCAAGGGAGGCAATAGCTTCAGCCCACTTTGTCGCATAGTCTGTGGGGATCAATAGATACTTCTCTCTTTTTGGAATTGATGGAGGGTAGATGGGCCCTTCAAAATCTAGCCTCCACTTCTCAAATGGTTGCCAAGAAGTGGAAATAATCAAGGGGTTGTGCCTCTGCTTTGTTGGCTTGGGTCCACACATCTAACAAACATCACACGCCTTTCCCCATTCCTGTGCATCTTTGAATAATGTAGGCCACCATAAGCCAGCAGTAAGTGCAGATCTAAGAAATTCCCTCACTTCTTCTTCTTCTTCTATGCACTTCCTAACCCTCTTATCTTTTCTCTGTCTATATAATTTTCCTTCAATGAAGGTAAAATGTCTGCTTTTGATTAGTAGTCTCTTTCTTTGCACAGTACTTGCCTTCTCTAGATACAATCCAATTTTAATAAAATTTTTGATGTCCTCATACCAACCTTGAGCTTGTACTCCAAATAGATTAGCATCTAGAAAATCATCATTTCCTCCAATTGCTTGATCCAGCATGTTGATCCTCGATAAGTGGTCTGCCATAACATTTTCTTTACCTGGTCTATGGACTACAGAAAAATCAAATTCCTGGAATAGTAGTAACCACCTCCATATCCTACCAGTAGCTAGTGGTTTGTTTAGTAAGTATATGAGTGGCTGATGATCACTTATGATAACAAATTCCACTCCCAGCAAATAATGACGAAACTTTTTGTTATACTTTATGAAATATTTGGAATGAAGGTGTAATGCCTTGAGGATTTTAATGTGTTTTGTGTTTTTGATTTAGCAGGTGAAGATCCATGAGGGTGTGAACGTGCATGGACTTGGAGATATTTAGAAGAATACTTTTAGAAGATGGTTATTTTTAGAAGAAAGTATTTTTAGTTATTTTTGTAAAAATAATGGATCGCTTTAGAAAGCGTCGTTTTTGTAAAAATAGAAAATTACGAACTTGTAAATAAAGCAAAAACATGCTTTTTGGAGCGCGACCCTCATGTATCTTCTATTCAGGACGTAATATGAATTTACTATAAATACGCATGCTTTGATAGAGTTGTCCATCAGAGTATGTGGGGGGTGATTGTACCCAATTTGGTGTCGTCTCTTGTCTCTTTCTATCTCTGAGTACTTTTTGTGTGATTTATTTGTGTATTATTCTCTACGTTCGTGCGTCTGCGGAATCTGGGCGTCAACACTTTTGGATAGCAAAAACCATGGCTAAGGCCTCCCTTTCTGTTGTGCTATAAATCCTTTCAGCCTTGGTCAAAATTCGACTGGCATATTGAATTGGTCTGTCCATTTTGTATTATTCACTATGTTGAGTCAAAACTGCCCCCATTGCATATGCACTAGCATCTACATTTATATGAAAACTTTTTTACCACTTAGGTGTGATCAAATGGGAGCAGCTACTAACCTTGACCTTAATGTTTGATATGCTTTTTCCTCCTCTTCCTCCCATTTAAAAGGTACTTCCTTGCCTGTAAGCCTAGCCAATGGCCCGTCTATTTTTGCATACATCTTAATAAACCTCTGATGGTACCCTGTATGTCCTAGAAAAATTTGAATATCTTTTGGAGATTTAGGTCTAGGTAACTTTAATATAGCTATAACTTTATCTGGGTCAGGTGCCATACCTTTGGAGGATACCACATGTCCTAGGAGGGTACCTTCAATCACCAAAAAATGGCATTTATTTGGGTTCAATTTCAACTTTGTTTCTCTGCACCTCTTAAAACTTGTTGTAATTGAATCAGATGCTTTTCTAAACAATCCAATGGAGTCTCTACAAGAGTACCTAAAAAGGATGAAAAATCATCCATGAAAATTTTGAGAGATTCTAGCAGTAATGGTCCAAAAAGGAGATTAACTATTTGATTGAATGTAGCTGGGGCATTTCTCAGTCCAAATGGCATCTTTAAAGATACATAAGTTCCCCAAGGTGTAATGAATGCAGTCTTCTCTCTATCCTCAGGGTGGATGGATATTTTGTTATATCCATTGAATCCATCCATGAAGTTGTAAAGTGTATGCCCAGCCACTTCTTCTATGACTTTTTCAGCAAATGGCATAGGAAATCCATCTGGGATGGTGACCTTGTTCAATGCTCTAAAGTCCACATAGATTGTGATCTTGTTAGTGTTTTTCTTTGGAACAATTACCATAGGAGATAGCCATTCTGAATGCTCTACAGGGATAATAATTCTTGCATCTTCATTTTCTGAATTTCCAAATAAACAGCTTTAGCATATTTAGGATTCAGCCTATAACTCTTACCTTTCACTAGTTTTGCTCCTTCAATGAGAGGGATTCTGTGCTCTCCATAACTAGGTGGTACTCCTTCTAAATCCTTACAAGCAAAGACATCTACAAATGACTTCATGAAAGATGTTAACTTTAAGAGCACCTCCAGATGATTCCCTATCCATGTGGCTAGTAAAATGAGAGGAACTCTCCTGAACAGAATGGGGTAGTTGAAAGAAGAAATAGGTTAATAGTTGAGACAGCTAGATCTATGCTTAATGAGAAGAAGTTGCCTAACTATCTATGGGCAGAGAGTGTCTCTACTGCCACCTATCTCATAAACAGGCTACCATCAAAGTCACTTGATGGTATGACACCTTATGAAGCATGGCATGGTAAGAGACCATCATTAGATCATTGCAAAATTTTTGGATGTGTAGCATATGTACACATACCTTCACAGGTAAGAGGTAAGTTAGATCCAAAGGCTGAAAAATGCATTTTCATTGGATATGAATTAAATAAAAAAGGTTACAGGTTCTATAACCCTACCAATAAGGGATTCATGGTAAGCAGAGATGTGAACTTTGATGAAAATGATTCTTGGTATGAGAATGAGTGCAGGAAGGTCAAACTACCCTATGACTTGGAAGAGGAATTTCCAAGACTTGCAAAGGAGGAACCTATTCAGAAAGAGGACTCAAGTTCAGATGATGAAGATACAATCAACCTTGAAGAGTTCAAGGCATGGAAGTCTAAAGGCAAAATGAAGATGAAGAAGCTTGAAGACATACCTGAATCTTCAACTCAATCAATTAGGAGATCTCAGAGAGAAAGCAAAAGACCTATCAGATATGGGTATGATACATCTCTTGTTACTAAACATTCAGTTTATCTTGCAAAGGATTTGTTAAATGAAGAACCAGGTTCATATGAAGAAGCAATCACCAAATCAGTATGGAAAGAAGCAATGGATGAAGAGATTGAAGCACTCAAGGAGAGTGATACATGGGAGTTAGTACCCAAGAAGGACTCCATGAAGGTAATAGGATCCAGGTGGATCTATAAATTAAAAAGGAATTCTGATGGCACAATCAACAGGTACAAGGCCAGATTAGTAGCCAAGGGTTTTGCACAAACCCAAGGCATTGATTATGAAGAAACATTTTCTCCTGTGGCCAAGATGCCAACAATCAGAGTGTTGGTGAGTGTGGCTGCTTCCAAGAATTGGAACATGTACCAATTGGATGTCAAGAATGCTTTCTTGAATGGATGGATCTCAGAAGAGGTTTATATGTCACAACCTCTTGGCTATGAAGACCCTAAGAAGGTAACTTATGTTTGCAAATTAAAGAAGCCTCTATATGGATTGAAGCAGGCACCAAGGGCATGGAATTACAGGCTAACTACATACCTCCAAGACCAAGGATTTGTTATGAGCAAGGCAGATACTTCTTTGTTCATTAAAAGAAGTAATTCAGAGGGAATTTATCTCTGTGTTTATGTTGATGACATCATCATTACAGGTAATGATGTCAATGGAATCAGAAATATCAAAAGCCAAATGATGAAGGAGTTCAAGATCAATGATCTTGGATTATTGAAGTATTTTTTAGGACTTGAATTAGTTTATACTAATTCAGGGATATACATTACTCAGAAGAAGTATGTGCAGGATATGTTAAAGAAATTTCAATTGCAGGATGCTAAAATAGCAAGCACTCCAATGGAGGTGAATCTAAAGCTAAGTGCCCATGAAGGTGATGAAGTTTCAAAGACATTACAGGTTATCAGAGTATGGTTGGTAGCTTGAACTATGCTACCTTAACAAGAATTGATATTGCATATGGAGTTAGTGTGCTAAGTCAATTCATGCACAACCAAGGATACCTCACCTAGAGGCTGCAAAAAGAATCTTGAAGTATCTCAAGGGTACACAGAACCATGGTTTGTATTTCCCTTATACTTCAGATATTGATATAAAAGTCTATTCAGATGCAGATTGGGTAGGATGCAAGGATGATAGGAGGAGCACTTCAGGATACATTTCTTTTGCAGGTGACAAACCAATCTCATGGTCTGCAAAGAAGCAACCAACTGTGGCATTGTCTTCTACAGACGCAGAATATAGAGGGCTAGCTAATGCCACTCAAGAAGCAATCTGGATTAAGCTTTTGTATACAGAATTGGGCTTGTATACTAGGCCTCCAATTATCTTTGGAGATAATACAAGTTCTCTTCACCTTGCAGCCAACCCTATCTATCATGCTAGAACCAAACACATAGAAGTTCATTATCATTATGTAAGGGAGAAGTTGCTAAGCAAGGACATTTAGTTGACCTATTTGTCAACTAACATGCAATGTGCAGATTTGCTGACAAAAGCTTTGGATGGAACCAAACTTTGCAGGTTTAAATCTATGATTGGATTGCAAGAAATACTTGAAGAATGAAGATGAAGACTTAAGCCAAAATGTTTGGCTTAAGGGGGAGCTGTTGGTGTAAATCACAAGTGTTGGAACTCAAAGTCAAGCACAAGCATGGAAGCACATCAGAAAGGTGGAAACACACAAGAAGAAGGAGCACGTAGGGAGCTCCATGAAGTAACTGTCAACTTTTCATAAGAATCCCCTACAAAAATAGTGATTTCCATCACTAAAATCATTGTAAATACCATTTTCTATTTTGGTAGCTCCATTTTGTGCAAGCCGAGGAGTCCTCGAGCTTGAGGAGCATTAGAAGTACCATCGTACCAAATTTCATAATTTTTAGACTCCGTTTGAGCCCTCAAATAAGCCCTGGAACCTAATTTTTAACTAGGCCGGACACTAGGTCTGGACAGGGCCAAAACTAGTCAAAAAACTATAAAAAGAGCTAGAGAGCTCATTTTTGAGGTGAGCTTCTTGTAGATTTCAGTTTTGTAATAGATTTCTTTTTGTAATCAAAATCCTTCCATTGTTCCTCTCTTTGATCTTACCGTGTGCGCGCGTGTGTGTATGTGTGTGCATGTTTGTGTGCTTTCACTCACGCACTTGTGCCTTCACTTGCTCATGGTCTTCATACCGGTCCTCACGTCTCCGCGGATTGACAAGTAAAGGAGGTGGTGCTTACGCTTGAGCTACACCAAATTTTGGCGCCGTTGCCGGGGAGAGAGCTTCGAGGACGAGCGTTGTGATGGTAAGATCGTAGATTTGCGACGTTGGAAGGTAAAAAAAAAACTGTCATTTCAGTTCATTTTCTGTTTTTTCCTCTTCATCTTCATCATCATCATCATCTCCACCTTCTTCCATCTTCTTCTTCATAGAAAATTCTTGTTTTTTAGTGCATTTTCACCATTTTCATACCATTTTTCATGCATTATTGTGTGGGAAGGAGTTAGGAGGTGCAAGGGAGAGCAAGCGCTGTGTTTTTTTCTTGATTTTCTGCTCATACGGAGCTCGCCATAGCCGGCGCTCAGAAATTTGAATTTCCCGCCAAAAAACGCGATTCTGTGATGAAAATCGCGATTCTGTGAAAATTCAAAATTTTTTAAAAAATCACGATTTTCAGTTTTCCCGCCTAAAAGTTGGTTGAAAAAAATCGCGATTCTGTGTTTTTCTCAAAAAAAAAAAAACACGATTCTCTGCTCAAAATCGCGATTCTCAAAAAAACACGATTCTCTGCTCAAAATCGCGATTCTCACCAATCACGATTGTCAGCAAAAAACACGATTTTGTGAAAAACACGATTCTCTGCTCAAAATCGCGATTCTCACCAATCACGATTGTCAGCAAAAAACACGATTTTGTGAAAAACACGACTTTCTGCTCAAAATCGCGATTCTCACAAATCACGATTTTCAGCCAAAAATACGATTTTGAGAAAACACGAATTTTTGCTCAAAATCGCGATTTTCAATTCACGATTTTCTGCTCAAAATCGCGATTTTCATGTCAAAAAACACGATTCTGAGAAAACACGATTTTCAGTCAAAAACACGATTTTGTGAATCACGATTCTCTGAGTCAAAATCGCGATTTTCAGAAACACGATTTTGTGATCAACATCGCGATTTTCAGAAACACGATTTTGTGATCAAAATCGCGATTTTCAGAAACACGATTTTGTGATCAACATCGCGATTTTCAAATCACGATTTTCTGCTCAAAATCGCGATTCTCTGAAACACGATTTTGTGATCAACATCGCGATTTTCAGAAACACGATTTTGTGATCAACATCGCGATTTTCAAATCCCGATTTTCTGCTCAAAATCGCGATTTTCAAAAACACGATTTTGTGCTCAACATCGCGATTTTTTGACTTCACAGCATCGCGATTTTCAGAAAGTTCACAAAATCGCGATTTTCTCCAAAGGTCCTGTTTGCCTGTTTTGACCCCCAAGAGCCTGATTTGACATAACTTTCTCATCCAAAGTCCATTTTTTGAGCTCTATAGCTTGTTGGAAAGCTCGTTTCAAATCCTACACGATCTCAACTGTTTTTTTCAAGAATAATGCGTTGATTTTGAGATAGGATAATTTGAAGTTGACCCTCAGGTGGGACTAGGGAACCAAGGGGACTCCAAAGAATTTTGAACCATACCAAGGGGAAATTCTGGACTCCTGACTAAAGCTTATGAACCTGAGATCTGGTAGACACTTAGGCAAGGATAAACAAAGCATTAGATCTTCTGAGGCTAGTGTCAACCATACATCCAAGTCTTGGGCACAACAACTAAGTGGTCAACTTTTACTCAGATCGGACACAAGTGATTCAGAAATGTCTTTTAGTATGGGAAAACCTGCAGGTGGCTCAGGGACTGCCCATCTACAAACACCGGAAGGTCCCTATAAGACACAGTTGGAATACATTCGGACCAACCAATTAGGTGCTCGCATCTATGAGGATGGTCTGAGGCGATCAGTGGTCCAACTCAAAAATCCAGATCAATCCTTTGGACTTGAACACCCGGTGGTCAAGTTCGAAGAGGGTTCATACATTGATAAGGAAGGAACCATGTATGTGGTTACCAACCAACCAGATAGGACCGATGAGTTTGGAAATATCATTCATGAGAATGAGATAGGAGACCTAGAACAAGGAAACGTAGGACAAGGACCCCAGACTCCTAGAGGTAAGTCAGTTTTGACCCGAGTGATCACTCCAGACTGGATCCCTCAAGACAACAAAAGCATAGAACTATTTTTGAATAGAGAAACAGAGGAAGCCTTTTGGAGGTTCAAGCCAGATCAACCTAGCCAATTGGGCATAGTTATCATCTATGAATTCAAAGATCCTGAGATACCAGGCAAAGTTGTCTACCTGGATAACACATCACAAAAAATTTTCTTGGTAACAGAACATGATAGACATGCATATACATGGAAGAATGACATGATTTTCCCCCCACCAAGATCCAATGTTTCCCATGGCCTCCAAGGGGTAGGATCGTCCCAGGCTCATGAAGCCCAGAGAGAAAGAACTAGAGAGAGACCTGAGGTAAGTTTTGCACACACCGTGGGCAGGAATAGGTCAGGATTTGAAAATGAAAGACCTGAAAGAGAGAGACATCAAGCACATAGGCAACAAAGAGATGAACAGGATTTTCCATTGCCTAGACCCCGGGAGTACCCAAGAGCCCTTAAACCCAGTCACATGATCAAGGCAATGAAGAACTATTTCGATGGGACAGGGGATCCTTATGATCATGTGGCCGAGTACAAACAAGTGCTGAGAGCCGAACAAATTGAGGACTGGTTCACCCAGTACGAGGCATTTGGTTTGACCCTTAAAGGCACGGCCTTAGCTTGGTTTCAACCATTGAGTAGAAGCAGCTATCGCGATATAGGTCAACTGCTAGACGAATTCATTGTAGAATTTTCCAAGAGTGGTATCAGGCATAACACATCGTCCCTGATCCATAGTTTCAAGCAGACACCCCAAGAAACAGTGCGACTAGCAGGTAGAAGGTTCAGACAGTACCTAGAAAGATGCCCTGCTCCAGAGCTACCCACACCAGCCAAACAAGTGGCTTTGTTTTTAGATGGCTTATTGAGCACAAAGTTAAGATCCTATGTATACTTGAAAGATCCTAGATCCATAGAAGAGTGTGTGCGGACGTGCATAGACATAGAAGATAACTTGGGTGAGGAGTTAGGATTGGCCAAACTCTACAAAGATTCGGATAGTTCTACTAGTCATACTTCAAAGATCTCCACAGAAATAGAAGAGATAGCTGAGCAAGTTGCCAAGAAGCTGGGAGTCCAAAATAAACAAACACAGGGAGTCACTCCATTGAATCGGTGCTATACTTGCGGAGGTGACCACATGGCTAACGTATGCCCAATGCAAAACCAAAACATTAGAGAAAGGAATGCTCTATATTGCACTATTGAGAGAAAATACACAAACCACACGGCTCAAGATTGTCCCTACAATAGGCAGGCTGTTAGACAAAATTATCAGCAACCTTACCCACAAGGTAGGTATCAGAATCAATACCAACAGCCATATTACAGACCACAACAGCAATATCAGGTACCATATAGGCCACAACCTGTCTTGGTAAACCAACCACCAGCTCCAGCCAACGTGATTCCAGTCAAGTATGCTGTGGGAGAGGAAAATCCAAATAGAGCTTTGGTGCCACTAACCCCATTGATACCAGATAATGACTCTCATGCTCATAGTTCAGACTACTCCCATGAAGGTAGTCCACATGCTTATTACACAGAGTCACCTGAACATAGTGAGATTTACTCGTATCAATATGAGGCACCGCCTATGGAGCAAAATTGGGAGCCAGAATACTCCAAGGTCATGTACACAAATCCTAACCCTAGGCCCCAGTTGAGACAAATGAGACCACAAGCCCCTAGAGGATCTTGTTTCAGATGTCATGGTGACCATTTCATTCGTGACTGTCCCCACCCACCATCTCCGAGCCAAGGACAGGCTATCACAATACAGGCTTTTTGTCCTGATTGTGGCAAAGACCATCTCCCCAGAGATTGTCCAAGAAACCCCTCTAGTGCACCCACGATTACACCCATTAATGTGGTAGGCTTAGTGGCAGATCCAAGTTCAAGTAGTAGCAATGTGGCTCCTATACAAGCTGTTACTAGAGCACAAGCCTTAAAACAGGATAAACCAGTAGAACAATCAGAGTCGAGTGAATCGGGAGAGCCTAGTAAGAGGAAAACAAGAACATGGAAGGATACCAGAGAGAAGGCCAATCTCAAGTGGAATAAAAAGTTATCGGAACTAGAAGAAGGCTTAAAAGAAGCGAAAACAAAAATAGAAGACATTGCATCTCAAAGCCCCTCGCATGCCGAAACTCCATCCACTCCACCTCATCCCACCCCACCACCCACTGTAAATAGACCGCAACCAGGGTCTGTTCTTGCAGATCCAACCCCAGAAGGCTTGGACATGATGTTCAAGGCCTACCAGGCTCGACTTCAAGAAGGGCCTACAGCGGCAAACCTAGACAAGAGTTACCCTAGAGCAGATTTAGAGATTGAACGGATGAAAATGTGCATGAAAATGGTAGAACAAGCTCAAGCCATACTTGAGACTAGTCAAAAGTTCAATCAGACAAACTCTATCAAATCAGATTTGCATTTCCAGGGCTTACTAGAAAGATTAGAGCAGTTGGTAAACAAACCACAAGTTTCTTTACCTCCTCAGGCTCAACCAGTTATTGAAAGAGGAAGCTCACCACCAAGGGGAGCTTATGTTCCTAATTCCACGGATGCTGGAATACCTCCTTCTATTCAACAGTACTCTCAAGAGTTCTTGCGGGAAATACAAGAGGAGAAATGGGCCAAGGAGAAGGGTAATTCCCCTCCTATTCCTGAGATTGATGATCTTCATGATCAATTTCCCCAAGACATCCCATCTATTTACGAAGATGAAGCAGAACAACAAGAGGACGAAAGGTTAGATTTTGAATCTAATACCTTAGAAGAACTGCCTCAATTTCCAGGCCCATGGGAATCTGAATCACTCCAGATTAGAGCTCCCACAATACTGGTAAGAAATGAAGACTCAGTGGTTCCAAGGAACACTGATGTCGTGAAGAACACTAAGGTTCAGTGTCATCTCACTGTAGAAGAGCTGCTCAAAGCAAAACCTGAGCTCTGGAATCATGTGAAGGATCAGGTTCCAGAACTTGATTCCAACATGCCAAAAGCAGGCTCCAAGCAAAGGGTACCAGAGATACCTCTAGACAAAATAGGGGACATGTGTGAGGGTGAAGAAGGTAATACTTATCTTCCCATCACCTACCAAGGTTACACAACCAAAGCAATCATAGATTCAGGTGCTGGTGTTGCTATTGCGACCATCTCCTTGTGGAAGCAATGGGGCAAGCCCACATTAAGACCAACTAGAATGAAGCTTCAAATGGCTGATGGTCATTTTGAAAGACCTCTAGGATTGCTAGAAGGGATCACTCTAACCACTTGTGGTGTAGAATTTGAGCACACATTTGCTATATGTGACTTTGAGAAAAATAATGTCTTTGAGATGATCCTAGGAAGACCCTTCCTACGACAATTGCAAATAGTACAGGATTGGGGAACTAACTCCTTGTACTTACAGCACTTAGGGGTCACCACTAAGGTCAATTTGAAGGATTACACCTTCAGAGATGTACCACCCCTACAGTGGAATTCTATCCACAAAGCGAAAGAAGATTCCATCTCTGTGCATTCTGAAAGTTCACCTGATCCATCATGGCTGCATGAAGATACTCATTTGTGGATGTGCAAGGTCGCAAAGGAAGAGGAAAAACGTTTAAAGGCAAGAGAAGAAGGAACTTCGCTAGGAGATAGACCAGTTAGGGACCCAGCCTACACACCGATGATCTTTCCAGATGAGGAGTTTGAGCCTCATGGCTGGCCAGAAATCTTAGCCACCATGGACATTGCTGTCAATGAGGAACAATGGACACCTCATTGTGATGAGGAGGGTTATGATATCTCAGTGTTCATGTGTCAACCCCTGCTAGAAGAATGTGACCCTAGTGATGTCATAGAAGAAGAAGAGAATGACGATGATTTGGAGTCTATTGTGATGGATAGTTGCTTTAACTCAGAGCAGCACTATCTAGAAGATATAGGAGTGTTCACCCAGAAAGAAGAAGAACCTCTCACAAGTATTAAAACAGTAAACTCAAAGGATGGAAGTGAGAGTAGTCAAAAGAAAAAGAAAAGAAAAGCAGTGAAACAAGAAAAGGAGGAATCATTGTTTGAAGTACCAGAAAACTTCAAGAAATATGAAGTTGACGACCGCAAAATTCTGGTACGAATGCCTAAGAGAGAGGCCATCATAGGAGAATCATATGATAATAAAGAAAAGACCAAGAAGGTTGTAGTGACCATTGAAGAGAACGAAGAGAGATGCACATATATAGGAGATGATCTAAGTGCAAGAGAAGAAATGGAGCTCATAGCTCTATTAAGGGAATATAGGGATGTGTTTGCATGGCACTATAGAGACTTGAAAGGGGTAGATCCAAGAATTTGTTCTCATACTATCCCCATGACTGCTGATGCTAAGCCCACCAAACAGAAGCCCTACACATATAATGATACCTATGCAGCCAAAATCAAAGAAGAAATTGATAGGTTGATTGAGGCTGGATTCATCTATGAGATTGAGCATACCGAATGGGTGTCCCCCATTGTTGTGGTACCCAAGAAGAACGGGAAGTTGCGAGTGTGTATTAACCTTAAAAAAGTTAATGCCGCTACGATTAGAGATAGTTATCCACTTCCAATCACAGAACACCTATTGGAGCGTGTTGCAGGCAAGGAAGTTTATAGCTTCCTTGATGGATTTTCAGGTTACAATCAAGTAGCCATTGCCCCAGAAGATCAACACAAAACAGCTTTTGCTACAGAGTGGGGAATCTTTGCATTTCGGGTGATGCCATTTGGGCTCACCAATGCACCTGCAACATTCCAAAGGCTCATGTGTCATGTCTTCAAAGAGTTCTTGCGAAAGAGCTTAGAAGTGTATGTGGATGATTTATGTGCTCATTCCCAAGAAAGACGGGTTCACATCCCTGAACTCAGACAAATCTTCAACAAGTGTAGAGAATATCGAGTGTGTCTGAACCCAGAAAAGTGTGTGTTCATGGTGCGTCAAGGTAAAATCCTCGGTCATATTGTTTCTAAGAATGGAATCTCAACGGATGAAGATAAGGTACGAGCCATAGCGCAGCTGCCAAGGCCAAGGAATGTTAAAGAGGTACAAGCCTTTATGGGCCATTGTGGATATTACCGTAGGTTTATCCACATGTACGCGATCATAGCTAGACCCCTTTATGCCTTGTTGTCTAATTTTGAGTGGAACGACGAATGCGAGAATTCTTTCAATGAACTGAAGAAACGTTTGTGCACAGCACCAATACTGACCACTCCTGATTGGAATAAACCATTCCATGTCCATGTGGATGCATCCAATCATGCCATAGGATGTGTGCTAGCACAACCCACAGGTGAAGGGAATTTAGATTTGCCCATAGCATATGCTAGTAGACAACTAAACCCAGCCGAAAGAAATTATACCACAACCGAGCGAGAAGGGTTAGGCATGGTATATGCTGTCAAGAAGTTTAGACACTATTTATTGGCCAACAAGTTCAAGTTTTTCACTGATCATCAAGCTTTGTTATATTTGGTCAATAAACCTTGCAATACTGGACGCTTAGTAAGATGGTTCCTCTTACTAATGGAGTATGACTTTGAAGTTGTTGTCAGGAAAGGTAGAACCCACCTTCGGGCAGATCACCTTTCTCGCATTACTTCAGGAGAGTCACCACAAGGAGTGTCTGATGAACTACCTGATGCTTATCTGTTCAATTTGGAAGTTGTTCCTAAATGGGCAAATAAGTTGGTACCAGTCCTAACCTTCGGCCCTGCAAATAAGAATGTGAAAACATCACAAGAAGAAATTGTAAAATCACAAAAATATCACATATTGGCAGGAAGCATGTACAAACAAGATACTGAGGGTGTATTAGCTTGTTGTGTCGAGGATGATGAACATAGTAGTTGGTTGCAGCAAGCTCATGAGGGATTGCTAGGAAATCACTATTCTAAACAACGAACATTGCAGAATTTGAAACGTTTAGGAGTGTATTGGCCTAGCATGGACAAAGAAATACATGAGTGGATCAAGAATTGTCCAATGTGTAGAGAGAAACCACCAGTGGAGCATGCGACCCTTTATCAAGTATCATTAATTCCAGATTGGAGTACTCCATTGGTAGAGTTTATGAGATCGGGAAGATTACCCAAAGAGGCCAGTCTAGCAAGAAGACGAAATATGGAGCAAGAGGCTCAAGGCTATGCCTTAGTAGGAGAAAACCTATACCGAAGAGGTAAAGATGGTTACTTAAGACTGTGCGTTCATGAATCAGACTATTTAAGGGTCTTAGAGACTGCACACAGTGGTGTTGCAGGTGGACATTTTGGCCCTGACCGAGTGATTAAAACCATTCTATTCTCAGGACTTTGGTGGCCCACTCTTCATATGGATGCACATACCTATGTGAAGAAATGTGACACATGCCAACGTGCACAATATCCAGTGAGAAAAGACGAGATGCCCTTGAGGCCAATGATGGGAGGACGTGCATTTTCGAAGTGGGGCATAGACTTCATAGGTCCTATTAACCCCCCAGCTAGAAACTCCCATGCAGAATACATCATTGTAGCCACAGATTACCTTACAAAGTGGGTAGAGGTCAAAGCCACAACAAAGAATGATGCTCAGACTACGGCTAAGTTCTTATTCGAGAATGTGTTCACGAGATATGGACTACCAATAGAGTTGGTGAGCGATAGAGGCACACACTTCTTGAATGAAGTCATTGAAAATCTTCTCCAAGAATTCTTGGTGATACATAAGAAATCTGCCCCCTATCATCCACAAGCCAACGGACAAGCCGAGAGTACCAATAAGATCCTCTGTAACGTATTGACAAAATTGGTAAATAATAAACGCTCTGATTGGGACAAACAACTTCATCATGCTGTTTGGGCTTATCGAGTTGCCTACAAAACGGTACTCAACGCCACCCCATTTCAGATGGTCTTCGGACAGAACGCTGTGCTACCATTAGATTTCTTAATCCCTGCCTTAAAAGTAGCACAAGAGTATGAGTGGAATGGGCATGAATTGTCCTCTAGGATCTTTGATCTCGAACGCTTGGGTGAAACGAGGCTACGAGCGGCAGCAGGCATCTACGCTGCAAAGAAGAGGCAAAAGGCATACTTTGATGCACACATCAAGGATAAGGGATTGAAAGAGGGAGATCTAGTGTTGGTATACACACTAAAACAACATGCCCGTAAGTTGGAAAAAAGAGGTTATGGACCCATGATCATTAATAGAATTTCCACTAGTGGTGCAGTTCAGTTGGCCACTCTAGAAGGAGATATCTTGCCAAACTATATTAGTGGCTGTAGAGTCAAGCTATATCAAGAACCTCTTACTGAGGATATGCTAATGAGACTCAACACTGCGAAGAAGCGAAAAGAAGAAGAGTTAAGAGTGAGAGAAGAAGCACAGGAAGAGGCCAGAGAGCGTATTAGGCAAAATAAGTTAAGGCGATTAGGCCTAGATGTCAACTCAAAAGCCCCAAAGTATCACATGGATATGTGTCAAAAGTCAGGCATTGCGACTTCTCAGGTCATTGACCGAAGACCCTTTGTGACCATAGAGATAGGACAAGGGAAGGGTGCAAGGACGGTGAAAGCATTGATTGACTCAGGTGCAGCAAGTAGTGCAGTTAAACTTTCCTACTGCCAAGACTTGGGGTTGAACATCAATCCCATAGAAGCTTATCTCATAGGATTGGGAGGTGTGGAAACCCCTTGTTTGGGCGAGGTGGAACTTCCCATCTACCTTCAAGATGTTCCAATGAAAGTCAAAGCGCTAGTATGTCAAGATGAGAACCTTACAGAACCACTTGTCTTGGGTCAAGATTGGATCTATGACCATGCAGTTAACTTAAACCTAAGAAGTCAAATTCTTCAAGTTTGGGTACATGAACAATGCATTACATTAGAATTAGAGAACTGCATGCTCCTAGATCATGGCACCACACACTCTCTTAGTTCTTCCAAGACTAATCATATGAAAGAAGATGTTGTATGTGTCAAAAGCTCTATGATGCAGAAGGAGTCAGTCGTGGAAGACCAGGTTCGAAGGCGGGTGGATCTTTCTTCTTCTCCAAAGACTCAAGTAGCCACAGTAGTGAGCCCACCACACAAGCAAACACCACCGTTCACGACAACTGCTACATCAAATAGAAAGACACCATTCGGTAAAAAAGCGGTTCCGGGCATGAAGCAGATCTGGGTACGCAAAGGAGAGCAACCACCAGCCTTACCCCCACAAATCCCATCCATGCACACTAACCAAGCCAGAAGACGAAGGAAGCAGCTCAGACAAGCTCCGTCACAAGATATCCAACAAGTTTGGGTGCCTAAGAAGTTAGCTGCAGCTCAACAAGGGCAATTACAGATGTGGGTACCTAAGAAGGTCCTACACCCACAACAACCTTTGTTCTCCCACATGCAAAAGGTTTCAACGAAGAGGCCAAAAAGAGAAAAGGGTAAGAACCACGTACAGAGACCAAAGGAAGATCAAATCAGCTCTTCAACATTAGTAGGAAGACATGCAAAAAGGATATGGGTTTGGAAGCCAAAAGTGCAAGTAGCCTCCACCGAACCAAAGCATCAACCACACTGGATACCACAGTTCAGAAAGCATCCAAAGAGAAAGACGCCTGAAGTGACCTCTACAGTGCCAAATGATGTTCTAAAATGGACTCCAATAAGGAGGATTACATCAGTTCGAGACTCCATGGATACCTCCACTAAGGCCGGCATCAACCTCCACAAATAACATCGAAAGCCTCGAACGAGCAACAACCATGTGCTCCTTGCACAACCCTGTCTTTTGCACCATTCAGGTCATGCATTTCCAAAGTATGCATTAATATAGGGCCACATTACACGGCCGTGCATAGACACACTTGAGAATCCCATGCACAAGAGCACAGTGACATATGTCGAACATTTCTATTGATACTAACTTTTGTGTTCTTGTTTTGTGATATCATGTTCCTCAAAAAAAAAAAAAAAAAAAAAAAAAAAAAAAAAAAAAAAAGAGAGAAGTGGGAGAGAGCTTGTTCCCAGTGTGTCTCAGCCAGCAGTGAGATTATTGCTGCCTTATCTGGTAGAGGACAAGCATTTGGCATGAACATGGCATCTACAGCTATGATTTTCTCTTACCATGAAGAGCTTGAAGGTCCGCAACTTGCGTGATGCTTAACTACTTCATGTACCAGAGCATCCAAGGAGATATCTGCAAAAGGTAGTTCTGGAGGAGAAGACTCCTGCATATGGTGAGCTAAAGAGTATATGTGAAACACAGCTTGGTGTAGTTATCCGATGTTGCTTGCCAAGGAATATAAAGCAATTCAATTCTCAGTATTTCCTGAACCAGTATGGAACAGTAGCACTGGTGAATGGTCTATGTCAATCAGCATGGTAATCTCTTAGAAACCGGCACGTGTCCAATATTCCTCTGAGTGTCAATATAGGGAAGTGAACGTGCATGAGCCCAAGCTCAGAAATGCACATTGTTAGTGACAAATGTTGCTTTGAAAAGAGGAGAGGGGATCCACCACTCAAAAGATCTCATCAGTGGACAATCAACATGGACATTCATCAACAAGGTTCCATCCCAAAGGCCGAGTGTACCACACGAAGAGGCAAACATCCATCAACCTTCGCCATGGTAAGTATCTTTACTCTGGAAACACCATAACCATGATAGTTTAGGAAACCTCTTCGTCAGCATACCCTTGAGCACTTAGCTCAAGACCCGCAATTTTTGCACCATACTTCTTCCAATGCATTTTCCAAGTAAGCATGCGTAGGGCTACATTACAAGGCCGTGCACAAGGCACATACTTTTTTCAACCCATGCACGAACACACTTACCCATCACTCAATATGGGTTATGAGTACTTGGCTTGACTACTATGAAGATCAACTTTGGAAGATCTAGAAAACATCAACGGAGACTCACAACGACACAGTCATGCTGGAAGATAAGGCAGAAGCACATACCAAGAGACTACAACCTGCAAAGACTCACAGTGATAGATGAAGAACGTCGGACGACTTGTGTTCATACAGAAGGGACACTCCCTCTCAAGGCACTACTTGGAACAATCACTACAACAAGGGTCTGTCAGGGACGACAGACTCGAGAGGGGGGGGAGTGTTGGAACTCAAAGTCAAGCACAAGCATGGAAGCACATCAGAAAGGTGGAAACACACAAGAAGAAGGAGCACGTAGGGAGCTCCATGAAGTAACTGTCAACTTTTCATAAGAATCCCCTACAAAAATAGTGATTTCCATCACTAAAATCATTGTAAATACCATTTTCTATTTTGGTAGCTCCATTTTGTGCAAGCCGAGGAGTCCTCGAGCTTGAGGAGCATTAGAAGTACCATCGTACCAAATTTCATAATTTTTAGACTCCGTTTGAGCCCTCAAATAAGCCCTGGAACCTAATTTTTAACTAGGCCGGACACTAGGTCTGGACAGGGCCAAAACTAGTCAAAAAACTATAAAAAGAGCTAGAGAGCTCATTTTTGAGGTGAGCTTCTTGTAGATTTCAGTTTTGTAATAGATTTCTTTTTGTAATCAAAATCCTTCCATTGTTCCTCTCTTTGATCTTACCGTGTGCGCGCGTGTGTGTATGTGTGTGCATGTTTGTGTGCTTTCACTCACGCACTTGTGCCTTCACTTGCTCATGGTCTTCATACCGGTCCTCACGTCTCCGCGGATTGACAAGTAAAGGAGGTGGTGCTTACGCTTGAGCTACAACAAGCCTACACATTTGGCTTGGAAGATATCATGAAGACTCTACATGCATGAAGAACCATAGGAACATATGCTAGTAGTTTATTAGAACTTTACCTCATGTAAAAGTCTAAATGACTTGGGATCTTTTTGTAATCACCTACCTAATTGATTCGAGGAAAAAGTAGATCACTTGATTGAGAGAATATCTCCAAACTTTTAGAAGCTTGATTATAGGGAGCCAAGAATTTGAATTTGAATTAAAATTCTTATTCACTACTTATAAAAAGATCAAGAAAAAAGTCGCATGTGAGAGATCACTCCCGAGCTTCATTTTACTGTCATTGAGTGTGTGTGAGGATTACATCATATCCTACACCTCTATACACCATTAGGCAATGCTTGTCATGCCAATGGATTTGTACAAAAGTGTTAATCAATAGATACATTTACATAATTCATCTCTGTGTTCATTACTTGTCTACTCCAAAGTCTGTCAACTTGTCAAGGGCATATCTCAGCCAATACTCAACCAAATTCAGTTATTCAAAGCTTGTTGGATTCAGCTCAAAGTCATCTACATTATGACAAAGTTTGAAGTGATTTCATTCAGCGAATTCAGAGAAAAAATCGTCGAGGTGCTCACTGGTCTATCTCTGCAACATTCTTAAAAAGTCAGGGGTATTCCAAATTTTGCTAAATTAATTTCTCTTAGCATAGTTCAATATTTTATACCATTCCACTTGCAAATGGTAGCTTACTAAGCTAATTGAATATCCCTATAAGGAATTTTATCAATTGCTACTGTACTGGTCACACTGAGCAAAACTCTAAGCAGGTGTCAAGACCAAATTAGAAGTTTTTGTTGAGTTTGTGAACTACAAAGTTATCTGTTTTGATTCAATCATTGCACATAACATTTCCAAAGGACATAGGCCATTTCTTGGTGTCAATTGGAAGCTAAAGAAGTCTACTAATCAACTCTGAAGCACAAGAGGGCTGGTGCAAAGCAGGTTTAGCAGTACCTACTCTGTTTCCTGGATCATCCATCCATCTTTCCCAACAATTACTCATACCTATGAGGTTTTCTTTTTGCCTTGTATCTGCACATATGGTGGCTTCGTCTTCAGATGTCTGTTTGTCTTTATTCAATCCATTAATCCTTGATTCTTGACCCATTTCTACTTGAGCCTTCCCCTTGCTTCTTCTCTCCATTGTAAAAGATTCAATTTCTTCTATTTGCACCCACCCTGGTAGATGGTGATGGCACCCTAGCTTGATCTACCATTTCTTCTTTGCACACAAAAATCATTTGAATGTGGGGCCCAAATGAAGATGCTTTCTTCTTAGGACAAAAATTAGTATATTGGTCTCTAGCCTCTGGGCAATTCTTGCAAGGAGGGGCATTTTCTCGTAGAGTGCACCTACTTTGGTGGTGCCCACATTCTCCACATTTGAAACAAAAAATTGGCCTCCTAGGCCCATTTCCAAAGTTATTCCTCTATCTAGGGTTGTAATTGTTACCTTGATTAGGTGTAGTCGCCATCACATTTGCTAGTGGTAGGGGTCCTCCTTGTGTCTAATATGTTGTTGCAGGCATTCCTCTTGATTGGCATTCCTGGGCCTCATGACCAGCTTTCCTGCATAGTTGGCAAGTTACACTTAATAGAGGACATTCACTTACTACATGACCTTGCTTGCTGCACATGGTACACCATAGCCCACTTTTGATGCCACCCCCTTTGAGTTCCTACAACTCCTCTCGAAGCTGAGCCAATTCCTCTGCTTGGGCTTCCTCTTCCTTTTGTAGCTTCAATGCCTCTATCTCCCTCCTCAAGTGAGTAACAACATTCTCCTACTCTTTATGGGGCTTATTCCTTTTTAAGCCCTCCATCTCTTTCCTTAGCTGGATTATTGGATCCTCCATTTTTGTAAAATAGGGTAGTTGAAAAGAACTTGCTCTATATTGTTGCCTTATTTTCTCGAGTCGTGTAGCTGTACTAATGAACTCCTCTATGGAGGTTGTTGGCAATACTAATTCCTTGATTTTACATTGTGTGGTTAATGGAAGTGGCTTAGCTAACCATTTCTTAATAAAGAAATTATGTGGATGATCTAGAAACTTAGCCATTGGTGCCTTGGCCCTAGTTACAAACTCTGGAAATTTTTCACTTGGACCCAGTCTCAAGTTTTCTAATTCCTCTATGATCATCTCTCTAGTATTTCCATGCTGGAATTGAGTTTTGAATGCATCTTTCATTAAGTTCCAAGTGGTGAAATGGTTCTCAGCAAACTAGCTGAACCATTTATCTGCTAACCCTTCTAATGTGGCAGGGAAGAGTATCAAAATGGCATCCTCTCTTCCCATCAAGCCTCTTGTTTTACATAGTGCTAAAAACCTCCTAATATGCTCGTCCGGATCGTCCTGAGCTAAGCCTTTTAAAGAAGGAAATTTAGTATTTAATCTTTATAGTAGGGTTTCCAAATCTACCTGACGTGCCATGCTCTTTACTAATGAGGTTGACAACACTCGATTGGAGGATCTTCTAACAACCTTCCTTCCTGTAGCTTTGCAAGGGACCCTCAATGTTTGAGAGTAGGTTGCAGTCATGAGCTGTTCATAGTCCTCTTAGAATAAGAGAATTAATACTAAAATTTAGCTCTTGATCTAATGAAGTAGCACTGTAGCACTGTCGGCACTTGACCTCTTCTACACTTTGTTGTCTTCTACTATGCTCAAATCTCCTTGGAGTCCCACCGTGCGTGCCAAATTTTGTTGGGGGATTCTTGGACAGGAAGGGATTTGAGTGTTTGTAGGAAAAAGGGGAAAGACAATAAGAAAGATACACATTGGAAGCCTCTCTCGATTGATTATGAGAAGACAAATACAATGGTGATGCACAATACAATCCAATGCTTTAGTGAAAAATCCCACATAGTGCTCAATCACAAAATACCAAATACCCAAGGGTCTTATTGCTGCCGGCCTTGTTTGCACCTAACCTCCACCTTCTCCAAGCGTGCACTTGTGCACAATTTGCACCAAGCTTCCAATAAGCGGGAGGGATGGACACCTTCTGCTGGCACGGGCACAGCTTCAATCAGACCTTGGGATCCTTGGGGTGAATAGCTTAGCAGTTCTCTGCACACTTCTTATTCACTCTTCATGCACACCTTGCACTTCACTTCTTTGCATCGCACAGTGTGTGTCTCTTGCACTTCTCTCTCTTGCCTAGCTTAGACTATGCTCACCTTGCTTAGTCCTCCAAGAATAGTCCTTGCCTTGATTTGAGTATCGGTTCACGTACGCTCCTAACTGCAAGAGTATCTTGGTGCTCACTTTGATATCCCAACATTGTCTCCAAAAGTGGGTAGCTGACGAATCCCTGTTTTGTCCTGTAGTGACTTTAAACTAAAACAAAAATTTTAATTGGGGGCCATACTTCACTTCTGCGTACGCTGCAGCTTCACATACCTTCACATTTTGCCTTTTAATTCTTCAATTATGCACCTAAGAAAGGGTTTACCTAAACCTTCCAAAACACTTTAAAAACCCTTTTGAACCTTAGGGGAATTACAAAAATTCCTCTGCAACCTGCAACCAACTTTCTGCAATTTACAACCCTTGTGAACAATTACTTGTGCACTACATGTGCACTTTCACACCTGAACTTTGCACACTTTGACTTTGCCCATGTTGAATTTGACCTTGACCTAGTTGACTTTGATTGATTTTGACTTTGACCTAGTTGACTTTGATCAATTTTGACTTTGACTATGATTGACTTTGACTATAGTTGACTTTGACCAATATGACTTTTATAGGCTCAACACGTTTCCGCCAACAGCTCCCCCTCAAGCCAAACATCTTGGCTTGGTCTTCTTATTCAATCCTCTTGAATGTCCTGCAATCCAATCACAACTTTAAACCTGCAAAGTTTAGTACCATCAATTGCTTTGGTGAATAAGTCTGTTGATTGCATATTGGTTGATACATATGCCAACTGAATTTCCTTCCTCAATAGATTCTCTCTCACATAATGATAGTGGACCTCTGTTGCGAACATTTGTTTTATGTAGGGTACAAGTTTCAAATTATGTAAATACCTTTGGGAAGTCTTCAAATACTTCAAGAAGGCTCATATTATTGATAAAATGTAGCAAAAATACCACGTGAGTTCTAGAACATGGTGAGTCAAATTAGTGAGTCACAAGGGAGCTTCAGTGGTGTCCTAGTGGAAGGTCGATGTGGCTAGTTCTCAAAGTCCATCAATACTTTGCTTATTTGAGCACTTGAGTCATGTAATACCTCCATCCAAGTGTCTACCACGAATTTAGATGTATTATGAAGGTTTTAGATTAGTTTCCCATGCTATAAAAAGAGGAGAAAAGTCGTGATCTTGTGGGATGTCCAAGAGAGTCATATGTGTATCTCTACACTGCTGTAGTTTTGTATGCAGAGATTGCAGAGCTTGTATCTCCCTCATTATATATCCAAATTACATGTTTGATAGCTCATTGGAAAGCTCTTACTGTCTACGTGCTTCTTGTAAATTTTCATAATCATTGGATTTGAGAGCTGAGAGCAATACTCTCTGCAAGTAGTGTGTGTTCTCTATTTTTTATCCCTGCTGAAGGTCTCCATTAAACCTCAAACTTGCAGAGGTCATATCTCCTTGTGTATGTATCCAAATCATGTGTTCTTTGGCTTGTTAGAAAGCTCTTTAAGTCTACTTGTATTCTGGAAAGTTTCAAAGTCATTGGAGTTGTGAGTTAAGAGCCGTAGTCTCTGCAAGTGATGTGTGTCCTCAGGTTCATCTCTGTTTCAAGATCTCCATTAAAGCTGCATATTGCAGAGGTCATAGCTCATTGTGTATTTATCCATTTGAGGTGTTCTATATCTTTTTGGAAAGCTCTTAGAGTATAGTTTATGTGTGTGAAATAGTTTTGGAAAATTCCAAGTGAGTAAAGAGAAATTTGCTCTGCAGAAAAATTGGTCTGTGCATATAAGTTTGTGAAAAAGTCAACTAGGTCCTGTTGGGTTTCACCTACTTCTAGCTGTACTTTGGAGATCAATAAACTCCAACATTGGTATCAGAGCAAGTACTTGGAGGCTTGGAGAAGGTTATCATACCTTGGCGAAGAATTTGAAGCTATCAAAGAAGCAGTTCATCATCAACACTACACAAAGGTAGAAGAAGATTGCAAGGAGGCATCTGAGGCAACATCCAAGCAAATAAAGGTGCACATACCTCATTTACAAGGTAAATATTATATGTCTTCTCATCACACACATTGGAAAGGAGGCTTAAAGGAGGAAGCTTAGCATTTGTATTATGGGAGACCAACATGCACAAATAGAGAAGCTTGATAAGACCAATTATCAAGCATGGAAGTTTAGAATCACAGCATACTTGCAAGGTAGAGGCTTGTATGGTTTGATTGACGGCACAGATATCAAACCCACATTACCAGAGGACCCAAATCAGCAACAATTGAGGGAGTTTAGACTTTGGAATGAGAGAGACAAAAGGGTTATATTCATTTTATCACAAAATATTCAAGATTCAATGGTAGGACACATACAAGATCTAGACACAAGTAGAGATGTTTGGCTTGCATTGGAAAGGTTGTATGCTACAGGTACAAGAGCAAGGAAGATTCAACTCAAAAATGAGTTGAATAACATAAAGAAAGATACAAGGACATCGGTCAATGATTACATATTGAAAGTTAAAGAGATTGCAGATCAACTAGGATCAATTCAAGCTCATGTGGAGGACGACGACTTGGTTGCACATACTCTCAACGGACTCAAAGATGATGAGAGATGGAAACCCTTCATTACTTCAGTTTATGTCAGATGAGAATTACCAGATTTTGATCAACTTATTGCCCTCATGGTCACGGAGGAGATGAATCTAAATGGTTCTACTTCAAATCAAAAAGGATCTCAAGGACAAGCTCTTTATGTAGGATCATCAAGAGGTGGAAACAGAGGTGGAAGAGGTTCAAATAGAGGTCAAGGAAGAAGGAGCGATGAACAAAGGACTTCAAGTGGCTTCTTCAACACAAGAGGAAGAGGAAGATCAAGCGCTAGAGGTACGAGAGGCTACTACAACTACAACCAAAGACAAAGGAGTGAAGATAATAAGAACAATTGCTATATATGTGGAAGGTATGGACACTATGCCAAAGATTGTTATCAAAATGAAAATAATCAAGGTGGTAATCGAAGAGGAGGCTATTCAAGAAGAGGTAAACAACAAGGAAATTATGCAGTTGAAGGTAAAAGTGATGATTATGATTCTCTTCTTATGATGAATGTAGAAACTAAGATGAGTTGCAATAGCGATGTATGGTATGTAGATAGTGGTTGTTCTAATCACATGTCTCATGATGCTTCATGGTTTTCTAATATGCATAATCCGTCATGTAAAGGTCATGTTGAAACAGGAGATGATACAACACATAAGATTATGCAGGTTGGAGATGTTGTTATGCAGGATAAGAGCAAGAAAAATTGCTTGAAGGATGTACTTAATGTGCCAACGATCACTAAGAATTTGATGTCGGTTGGTCAAATGGTAGAAAAAGGTCTACAAGTGAGATTTAATCATGCAGGTTGCTTCATTGAGGATCCAAAGCAAAGGAGGTTAATTGCTAGAGGTAAAAAACAAGGTAGATTGTTTACATTCAAGGTAAACCCAAATCATACAAACTATTTCTCTTATGGTATGCATCGAATAGCAGAGCTTGATCTATGGCACAAAAGGATTGGACACATGAATGTACACAGGTTAAAGGAGCTATCAAAGAAGAGGATTGTTGAAGGATTACCTGATCTTACTAAGCAACATATGGTGCATCTTTGTGAAGCATGTCAAATGGGTAAGCAGAGTAGACAACCTTTCAAGCATTCAAGCTATGTAAGTGATGGTTTGCTAGATCTCATACACACAGATGTGTGGGGACCTACTAAAGAGGCATCCTTGGTTGGTAATAAGTACTATGTATCATTCATTGATGATCATAGTAGAATGACATTTGTGTATTTCATTAAACATAAGAGTGAGGTTTTTGATTGTTTCAAGAAGTTCAAATCATATGTCGAAAAGCAAACAGGAAGGTATGTTAAGAAGCTAAGATCTGATGGAGGGGGAGAGTATTTCTCTCAAGCTTTTACTGATTTTTTGTATGATGAAGGTATCAAAAGAGAAGTTACATGCAGGTATACTCCACAACAAAATGGAGTCGCAGAAAGAAGAAACAGAATCATAGCAGAAGCATCTAGAAGCATGCTTAATGATATGTGTTTGCCTAATTATTTTTGGGCTGAAGCTGTTAGCACAAGTGTTTACATTATGAATAGAGTTCCGACTGCTGGAGTTCATCATTTGATACCATATGAGGTATGGCATAGAAGGAAACCAAGTGTAAGTCATTTGAAAGTATTTGGCTGTGTATGTTATGTACATGTACCTAGTGAGGTGAGATCTAAACTTGATGCAAAATCAGAAAAATGTATATTTATTGGTTATTCAGATACTCAAAGAGGATATAGATGCTATAATCCTCATACCAATAAGGTTGTTGTGTCAAGAGATGTAAACTTTGATGAATCACTTTCATGGTATGCAGATAAGAATTGTTTGCAGGTCATGGATGAAAATGAAGAAGGTGTGGTTGAAGGAGATGAATGCATAGTTCAGCCATCAGGAAGTTTAAATGATGAAAGGAGTGGTTTAGATGAAGAAAGAGGATCACCTTTCAATGGAAGATTAAGGCAAGAGTCACCTCCAAGTGTTAAAAGTAAAGGTAAACTCAAACTTGTTGAAGTTAATGATGAAGGAGAGGAAATTAGTGATGTATGTGAGTATGGAGAATCATCAAAGGTTCCTAATAAGAAAGGAAGAGCATCTACATTGGAGGTAAGAAGAACTTTAAGAGTAAGTAAGCAACCTCAAAGGTATACTTATGAATCTTTCATGAATACTCATTATGCTTTTATGACAAAAGTTGAGCAGGAAAATGAACCCACATGTTATGATGAGGCCAAAGGAGATGAAAAGTGGGAGAAAGCAATGAGAGAAGAAATGGAAGCACTACAGGATAACAAGACTTGGAATTTAGTTCCAAGTTCACCAAAGCAAAAGGTAATTGGTTGCAAGTGGGTTTTTAAGATTAAAAGAAATAGTGATGGTAGTGTGTCTAGATATAAGGCTAGACTTGTAGCAAAAGGATATAATCAAACTCAAGGTGTGGACTATGAGGAAACATTTAGTCCAGTAGCAAATATGGCAACAGTGAGAACTTTGTTGGCTTTAGCTGCAAGTAAAAGGTGGAATATATATCAACTCGATATAAAGAATGCCTTTCTTAATGGTGAGTTAAATGAAGAAGTGTATATGTCACAACCAGATGGTTATGTGGATGCAAAATGTCCTAATCATGTATGCAGGTTAAAGAAGGGATTGTATGGTCTTAAGCAGGCACCAAGGGCATGGAATGCAAGGTTGGTAAAGTATCTTATGCTGCACGGATACACAGCGAGTCATGCTGATCCTTCACTTTATGTAAAACATGTAGATGGCATGTGTGTCTATGTATGCATTTATGTGGATGACTTGTTGATTACAGGGAATGATGCAAAAGCAATTGATGAGATAAAAGGTAATTTGGGAAAGGAATTTAAAATTTCAGATCTTGGTTTGCTCAGATACTTTCTTGGGATTGAAATTGTGTATAGCGATGAAGGTATGTGGTTGATACAAAGAAAGTATATATGTGATATGCTGAAAAGGTTTGGTATGCAGGAATGTAAATTTGTTTCTACTCCAATGGAATGTAATGTAAAGCTAAGCGCAAAGGAAGGTGATGAGTTGCATGATATGAATGTATATAGATCCATGGTAGGATCTTTGATTTATGCAACAAAAACTAGACCTGATATATGTTATGCAGTGGGAGTATTGTCACAGTTTATGCATGAACCTAGAGTACCTCATATGCATGCAGCGAAAAGAGTGCTTAGGTATTTGAAAGGTACCATGAACGAAGGATTATTTTATAGTCATGATGCTGATCTAACTCTTAAAGTCTTTAGTGATGCAGATTGGGCTGGAAGCAAAGATGACAGAAGATCCACAAGTGGATATGTGGTAATAGCAGGAAACAAGACATTAACATGGAGTTCAAAGAAACAGCCTACAATTGCTTTATCTTCTACAGAGGCTGAGTATAGAGGTTTAGCATTGGCTACTACTGAGGTTATGTGGTTTAAAAAGTTGTTTCATGACTTGAATGTGCAAGTTGATGTACCACTGATATATGGGGATAACTTGAGCAGCATTCATATGACCTCAAATCCTATTTTTCATGCTAGAACAAAGCATATAGAGGTTCACTATCATTATGTTCGAGAGAAGGCCATGAACAATGAAGTGCAGGTTTCTTTTGTTGGAACAAAGGATCAAGTTGCAGATATCTTCACCAACTCCTTGGATGGACCAAAGCTTCAAGGATTCAACTATATTCTTGGCATGAAGGAAATACCCTTTGAAACTTGAGGGGGAGAATGTTGCGAACATTTGTTTTATGTAGGGTACAAGTTTCAAATTATGTAAATACCTTTGGGAAGTCTTCAAATACTTCAAGAAGGCTCATATTATTGATAAAATGTAGCAAAAATACCACGTGAGTTCTAGAACATGGTGAGTCAAATTAGTGAGTCACAAGGGAGCTTCAGTGGTGTCCTAGTGGAAGGTCGATGTGGCTAGTTCTCAAAGTCCATCAATACTTTGCTTATTTGAGCACTTGAGTCATGTAATACCTCCATCCAAGTGTCTACCACGAATTTAGATGTATTAGGAAGGTTTTAGATTAGTTTCCCATGCTATAAAAAGAGGAGAAAAGTCGTGATCTTGTGGGATGTCCAAGAGAGTCATATGTGTATCTCTACACTGCTGTAGTTTTTTATGCAGAGATTGCAGAGCTTGTATCTCCCTCATTATATATCCAAATTACATGTTTGATAGCTCATTGGAAATATCTTACTGTCTACGTGCTTCCTGTAAATTTTCATAATCATTGGATTTGTGAGCTGAGAGCAATACGCTCTGCAAGTAGTGTGTGTTCTCTATTTTTTATCCCTGCTGAAGGTCTCCATTAAACCTCAAACTTGCAGAGGTCATATCTCCTTGTATATGTATCCAAATCATGTGTTCTTTGGCTTGTTAGAAAGCTCTTTAAGTCTACTTGTATTCTGGAAAGTTTCAAAGTCATTGGAGTTGTGAGTTAAGAGCAGTAGTCTCTGCAAGTGATGTGTGTCCTCAGGTTCATCTCTGTTTCAAGGTCTCCATTAAAGCTGCATATTGCAGAGGTCATAGCTCATTGTGTATTTATCCATTTGAGGTGTTCTATATCTTGTTGGAAAGCTCTTAGAGTCTAGTTTATGTGTGTGAAACAGTTTTGGAAAATTCCAAGTGAGTAAAGTGAAATTTGCTCTGCAAGAAAATTGGTCTGTGCATACAAGTTTGTGAAAAAGTCAACTAGGTCCTATTGGGTTTCACCTACTTCTAGCTGTACTTTGGAGATCAATAAACTCCAACAACCTCTATATGCTTGTTCCTAGCATGATAAATAGGATTTGCTGCAAGATGTAGTGAGCTTGTATTATCTTCAAAAATCATTGGAGATGTAGTATGCAAACCCAAATCTATATATAACAATCTGATCCATATGGACTCTTGAGTAGCATTCACCAATCCTCTATATTTTGCCTCTGTTGAAGATAAAGCAACAGTAGGTTGCTTCTTGGAAGACCATGATATCGATTTATCACCTGCAAAAGATAGGTAACCTAAGGTACTTCCACAATATTTGCAACCTGCCCAATCTGCATCTGAATATATCTTGATGTCCAAATCTAAAGTATAAGGAAAGTATAAGCCTTGATTTTGAGTGCCCTTAAAGTACTTCAAAATCCTCTTGGCATCCTCCAAGTGAGGTGCCCTAGGTTTGTGCATAAATTGGCTTAGACGCTTACTTCATAAGCAATATCGATCTTTGTCAATGTAGCATAGTTCAAGCTTCCCACTATGTTTTGGTATCCTTCAATTTTATCAAGCATATCACCGTCATGGGCACTTAATTTTTTATTTACCTCCATTGGAGTGCTTGCTACCTTGGCATCATGTAAATGAAACTTCTTAAACATGTCCTGTAGATACTTTCTTTGGGTAATGTACATTCCAGAGTTAGTATAGACTAACTCAAGTCCAAGAAAATACTTTAGTGACCCTAGATCACTGATTTTGAACTCCTGCATCATTTGATTCTTGATCTTTTTTATTTCATTAGCATCATTACCTGTAAGTATAATATCACCAACATATACACATAGATATATCACCTCTGAATTACTCCTTTTAACAAATAGAGAAGTATCTGCTTTACTCATGATGAATCCTTGATCCTGAAGGTATGTTGTCAACCTATGGTTCCATGCCCTAGGTGCCTGCTTCAATCCATAAAGATCTTTGTTCAGTTTACACACATGATTTACCTTGATTGGGTCCTCATAGCCAGGAGCTTGTGACATGTACACCTCCTCTGAAATCCATCCATTTAGAAATGCATTTTTTACATCCCATTGGTACATGTTCCAATTCTTTGATGCAACCACACTTACCAATACCTTGATGGTTGGCATTTTGGCCACAGGTGAGAAGGTTTCTGAATAATCAAACCCTTGGGTTTGTGCGAAACCCTTAGCCACAATTCTAGCTTTGTACTTGCTTATTGAGCCATTGGAATTTCGTTTGATCTTATAGATCCATCTAGAACCAATTACCTTCATAGACTCCTTCTTGGGCACTAGCTCCCAAGTATTATTCTCCTTGAGTGCTTCAATTTCTTCATCCATAGCTTCCTTCCATTCTCACTTGGTCTTTGCCTCTTCATATGATGATGGTTCTTCAAATGATAAGTCTTTTGCAAGATAAACATAATGCTCAGTAACTAAAGAGGTATCATACCCATATCTGATTGGCTTCTTGATTTCCCTTTGTGATCTTCTGATTGCTTGGTTGGATGACTTGAATTCCATGCCTTGACTTTGCCTTTGGATTTCCATGCCTTGAATTCTTCTAGGTTGATGATGTCCTCATCATCTAAGTTGACGACTTCAATCCCTTAGTGAGGCTTGGAAACTCCTCTTCCAAGTCATAAGGCAACTTTACTTTCTTGCATTCACTTTCAAACCAAGAATCATTCTCATCAAAGAAAACATCTCTACTGACCATAAATCCTTTGTTGGAAGGATTTTAAAACCTGTATCCTTTCTGATTCAAGTCATACACTATGAAGATACACTTCTCTGCCTTATGGTCTAGCTTACCTCTCATTTGAGATGGTATATGAACATGAGCAACACATCCAAAGATCCTACAATGATCAAGTGAAGGTCTTTGTTAGAGGGCCGCCGAACCAGGACGGATGAACCCGGACAGGTGCCGTAAAAAGTGGATTCGCGGAAACATTGTAGCAGACTTCTATTTAAAGCGCACAAAGGAAAGCGGTAAAGACCGGCAGTTTTGGGAAGAGCCTCGGCTTCTGTTGGGTATTGTAGTGAGTGGGTTGATTACGTCTCGAACCGAGGTGTTTGGAAATTGCAAGTATAGCATTGTGTGTGTATGTGTTCTGTCTGTCTGTTCTACTGATTCCATTTGGGAAATTGCGAGCATCTTGTTTGAGACCATGTATGAGGTGTTAATGAGAATATTGCGTTCTGTTCTGTTCTATTCATATCTAACTATTCTGCTATTCTTCCTGTCGTGCCGAGTTCTATTCGGTAGTCTTGTGTTGTGAATCTGTTTGGTGATAAGTTAAATGCGGTTCTGGATCTTTTTCATCACGGAATAGTGTGGTTTATCATCCTACGAGAAACTGTGTAAGGTCGAAGTGAATCATTTGCATTTTAGTATTTTTTCGGTTAAGTGACGAGATTCGATACAATAGTCTGCGTTCACTGAGGATTCCGATCTTAGGAAGAACTTGTATCGGTAAAGGTCTGTACGTGAACAGAAGCATTGGTAAGTTTGTGATGAATCAACTGTGGTAGGAATTTGTTGCTTGAGTTGGTATACGATACGTTTGCGTAACCTCGATTATAGCTGTCTATTGTATTATTGTTCGGTATACCTATCTGTCACACGGAAGCAGCATATTGAGTAGTATCCAATTAATGAAGTTGAGTATTCTACTAGTTATAAGTTGGAACAGGACCTCTGCTCTATTACTATAGCAGATTCAGTCCAGAAGTCATGAGTTTCCGCATAGTTGTCAGTAGTCAGAATCAACCACTGAGCTAAGACGTGATGGAGTATTTATGAGTGTGTGAAAAGTTGGGAAAATAGTACAGGGCCTCTGTCTAACAGACCCCTACCACTCCCAAGAACCCACGTGGCTAAGAGAACGATCGCGGTTAAAGATTTGGAACCGAGTGAAAGAGAAGCATTTGAATAGAACGTAAAGTAACGCTTAATCGGTATCAGTTTAACCCATAACCCATTTTTACATTTAACATTTGGCTCCGTCTGTGGGAAAGTGGCAACTGTTTTACAATCTCTATGGTAAAGTAGTATTTAACAATCTCTGCGGTAAAGTAGTATTTAAATACGAGTTACTTGTGAGAAAGTGGCATTAGAGTGCTAAGCGGTTTGTAAGAAGCAAATATCCAGTAATATTTGATTTATTGACAGTAGCAACAGACCCAGATTGTTGCAAACTGCTCAGATAATATCACTGGGCAATGATACATGCCGGTTACTCGGTCTGGTGTAACGTATCCTAGGACCCAGATGACGGGAACAAGAAAAGTACAAAAAACAACTCTAGAAGAAGAAGGTATAACGCGACCAGACTCAGTGGTCGAGCAAGTTAAGGACGCTAGAATTAATTCCGGTCATATTCCGGTGGAACGATCAGTGCCTTTGGTACATGCTGGTGTCACCTCGACCCAGCCTAACCAAAGTACGATAATTCCAGAATCTATCAATACGCCGCTGGAAATTAGACAAACTCTAGGAAAAGAAATCAGTAAAAGTGAAAAAACGCTACAGTCTGGTAGACTGTTAGCTCATTCCGGTGATATTCCGGTGATAGAAACACCAACTAGCGGTCAAGGATTAGCATTTGTTGCAGAATCCTCAGCCAGACCCGCGTGTCTGGAAGAAAGATTTCGGATATTGGACATCCAGAAAGAGAGAGAGCTATTCGAAGCAGAGATCCGAAGTATCCTGCGCAAAAACAGCACACCGGAAGGCACACTGTCTGGCGATCCAGATTTTGATAGTTTAACTAATCAACCTCAAGATACAGGATCAGAGACACCCACGATGAACGGACAACAACAACAACAATAGTTAGCTCAACCAAGGCTCCCTCCAACAGGAGTAACCTACACGAAATTTGGTGGATTCCCAGGAGATGACCCGGATGCTCACGTACGCACTTTCGAAATCAGTTATGCAGTCCTCAACCATCCACCGGATCAGGCATACAAGGCCATTGTTTTTCAATCTACTCTGGTCAATGAAGCGGCTAGATGGCTTACGGAATATGACATTAATCATTTCGGTACCTATGATGCTGTACGAGATGCCTTTCTACAACGATTCAGATTGAAGAAGAATCCTGCTGAAATCTTTGATTATCTACAGAACAACCGACAGAAGGCAAATCAGACTATCCAGGAATACGCTACTCTCTTCAGAACACATTTACGGCAGATACCACAGGCACATGCCAATCTACCTGATGACATCATCAATCAATGGTTTATCAATGGCTTAAATCCGCAATTGAAGCAGATCATGATTATTAGATGTGTTGGAGCAATGACATTGGATGCAGTCATCGCTATGGCTTTGCAACTGGAATCCAAGGTTGGTGGATTTTCAGAAGACTTGGAATGGTTAAGGACAAACAAAAATATGACTGAAGATATAACCAGGCAAGTATACTGCACCACGTGCAAAAACTCAGGACATACAAGTGCTAACTGTGCGCTAAATCAAACATTCTGCGCTATCTGCAACACTGCGGGACACTCCACCGGAAATTCTGTCTACAATGCTAGAATACAAGGAACAACAACAGTCAATGCTGTTATTCAAGAACATGGACAGGCAGCAAATCACTATGTACCTCCGCAACTGAGAAACAATCAACCACAGGGATATCGGAACTACCGAGGACAAAGGAACAACAATTATAATGCTAACCGTTGGCAGAACGGACCACCACCGGAAAACCCCAACTTACCACCACCACGCTGTCATTTTTGTGGTGAATTCGGACACATTAGAAGATATTGCAAAGACGCAGTTGAGTATGATCATAGGAAGAAGGAGCGGCAAAACCCAATGGCCAACATGGTACAAATTACTCCGGTAGAAACACAAACTGCTACAGTCCAGACACGATCAGGTAAACAACTGCAACCAGCAGCAGAAGTATTTGAACCAGGGATACAAGAACAACATAGGATGTATACCAAGGCTAGTCACTGGACCGCTACAGAACCACTAGTGTTCCCAGAACCCATTCCGGTGACTCAGACCTCGGCAGCAAAGGAAGGAATGCAATAAAAAGAAGCAGCAGTAGAACAACCATTAGCAGAAGACATAACAGCAGATACTTCAGCAACAACAGAAATTTCAAGTTCAAAAGAGCAGGATAACCAATCTCAACAGGCCTGGGAGATTTTATCCAAGGCATCTTTCACCCTACCTCTCGGCCAACTTTTGACGTTAGTACCTAGAATCCGGCAACAGTTTCAACAACATTTTACCCCGGCACCCTCTTGCATTCCAGCAACCGCTGCAGTTCAACCAGAATCTGATTCTACGGTTGATCATGCAGTGCCTTTGATTACAGTATGGTATAAAAATCAGAAGATCACGCAGGTATTTATTGACGGAGGCTCCGACGTAAACATTGCAACCGCAGCATTATGTAAAAAGCTAGGCTGGACCGAAATCGAACCAGTTCAATTCTTCGTCAGAATGGCTGATCAATCTAGAGTCCATCTCGTAGGACTTGTACAGAATGTACCCATTACTCTACAAGGTACGACTTTCAAAATGACTTTTGTTATACTAGATCTACAGGAATCCACCTTGGATTACAATCTTCTTTTCGGCCGACCTTGGCTGAAGCATGCAAAGGTAATACAGGACTGGTCTGCGCAAGAGCTCACATTCAAGGATGCCAATCATAAATATGTAGTAAAACTAGATGCTATACAACCCTGCGAACTTCACGCCAGACCTTATCTCGCTGAACCAGTTCATATGTTAGATGGACTATCAGATGATGAAGAAGAGCAATTTCTGAAAAATAACGCCGATTTAATGTCTCTAGGAACTGTTGATCTACAGTCTGTCATTAATAACTGGAACACTTCAGTTTGCGCAGTAGTAGCTATCACCGAACAGTCTGACCAAGCAGATACTGAATTACAACCATTATTCAAGCCAACAGAGGATACAGAGAACCCACAACAATTTTATGTCCCTGAAGATCAGTTGATCACGTACAATCTGGGAGACAAGGATAATCCTCGACCTGTAAAAATAAAGCAAAACTTACCAGAATTTTTTCAGGCTAATTTGATTCAGCTTCTTCGAGAATTCTCAGACGTCTTTGCATGGGATTACAAAGATATGAAAGGATTAGATCCGCGCATATATCAGCACAGAGTCATGCTGAAGCCTGAAGCTAAACCAAATAGGTAGCCCAGTTATCGCATGAATCCCAATTATGCCTCTCAGGTAAAAGACGAACTTGACAGATTATTAAAAGTAGGATTCATCGTACCAGTAGAACATGCTGAATGGATTTCACCAATTGTGATTGTGCCAAAGAAAAATAAGCAACTACGAATCTGTGTAGATTACCGGAAATTGAACGCAGCGACAGTACCAGATCCTTTCCCGATCCCTTTTTTGGATACCATGCTTGATAGGGTAGCAGGCCACGAAATGTATTCATTCTTAGACGGATACAACGGTTACAATCAGGTTAGAATGGCTGAAGAAGATATACCAAAAACTGCTTTCATTACCAATTGGGGTGTCTTCGCCTGCACCGTAATGTGGTTCGGATTAAGAAATGCACCAAGCACATTTCAGCGATGTATGCAGGAGATATTTTCTCCTTATCTTACTTCATTCATGCAAGTATATCTTGACGACTTCTCGATTTTTGGGAAGATGATAGCACATTTAAGTCATTTACGATGTTGTTTTCAGAAATGTAGAGAATATAGACTCTGTCTTAACCCAAACAAATCCGTGTTTGCGGTTTCATGTGGCAAACTACTTGGGCATATTGTATCTGCTCAAGGTATCCGAGTAGGCCAGATAAAATTTCGGCAATATTAGAAGCCCCGATACCCGCAACTCCAAAAGAAGTAATGCGTTTTATGGGTCGAATACGGTGGCATGGCAGACACTTACGATGGCTTGCCCACCTAGCAGTACCATTAAACAGGCTAATCACAAAAACTCCCCGACAGTTTGAATGGACTGAAGAATGCCAAACTACATTTGATCGGCTCAAGTATCTCTTGACACAAGCTCCAATTTTACAACCACCGGACTGGGACAATCCGTTCCATGTTTTTGTCGACGCTTCAGATATTGCAATTGGTAGTATTCTGATGCAGCAAACAGATAAGTGGTTTCGCCCTGTTTATTACGCCAGTAGAAGGCTTGCACCGGCAGAAAAGAATTACTCCACTACTGAAAGAGAATGCCTCGGATTGATTTACTCAATTAAAAAGTTCAAACATTATTTATTAGGCCGGAAATTTACCTTTCATGTGGATCATGCTACCCTTGTTTATCTAGTAAGACAGCAGCATTTAGGTGGACGATTAGCACGATGGGTGCTACTTTTACAAGAATTCGACTATGACGTCATTCACCGACCCGGAAATGCACATGCACTAGCAGATTTTTTATCTCGCCTGGATTCCGGTGAAGCTCCGGTGGGCATAGATGACACGACTCCTGCGATTTATAATGCTGAACCACTATCCGATGAGACGGCTCAGCTACAAGCACCATCTACATACTATGATCAGATTCTAACTTTTCTCACCGAAGGATGCTTCCCATCTGAGACGACCAAGGCAGTTCGAAGGAAATTAGCAGTCTTTAGCTGTCGATTCCGGCTAATAGCAGAAGAACTATATTATACAGATCATACCGGAATCTTACTTCGCTGTATTCCACCTCATGAGGTTAATTCAGTTATCACTTTGGCGCACTCAATTCCTTCTGGTGGCCATTTTGCAGTTGACTTAACTCACCGGAAAATTCTGCAAGGAGGTCTCTGGTGGCCAACGATGTACAGAGATGTCGCACAGTTTGTTAAACAATGTGATACTTGTCAAAGAACTGGTCAGCCTTTGCAAAGGCATCTTTTTCCTCTGCAACCCATCTTACCACTCGAACCATTTCAAAAATGGGGATTAGATTTTATCGGTCCAATCACACCCCCAGCAATCTTCAGTAACAATAGATACATACTAACCTGTACAGACTATGCAACAAGATGGGCAGAAGCATGGGCTTTACGATCTGCTACAGCGGTTACGGTAGCAAAATGCCTACTCACGGATGTCTTCCCACGATTTGGCTTACCCTTGGAAATTGTCTCAGATCAAGGCACTCACTTTGTGAACAATCTAATGAAGGCTCTTACACAATCATTCCAGGTCACACATAATTTTAGCTCTCCTTATTATCCACGTGCCAATGGATTGGCTGAAAGTACAAACAAATCACTTTTGAATATCCTCCGGAAATTGATCATGGAAGCACCGGAAAGATGGGATCAACTACTACCTGCAGTATTATGGGCTTACCGGACTACATATAAGGTAACAACAGGCTTGACACCTTTCAAACTAGCTTATGGCTTAGAAGCAATAGCACCCATGGAATTAGTCATCCCAAGTCTGCGTGTAGCAATCACTCAGAAAATGCTACCAGAATATTCACTAACAGCAAGAATGGACGCACTCAGAGAACTTGATGAGCACCGATGGCTCAGTTTTTCAACTATGCGCGAAGTACAACTAAGGCAAGCCAAGACACACGATCGATATTTGAAGACTCCAATCTTTTCGGTAGGCCAGCTTGTACTCTTCTATAACGCAAAATCGGATAGAGCAGCAGGAAAATTCAAACTACGATGGTTCGGCCCTTTCAAGATCTCAGAACAAATCGGTCCGGCAACTTTTCGGTTGACTGTTGACCGGAAATCCACTTCCAAAGGTAATCAATGGGTCGAAGCTGCGGCCGTATTATCCCACTACTAGTACGCATTAAATTATTCGGCGGCGAACCGCGTTTTGTATAAATTTTTGCGTTTTTCTTTTTTCTTCTCTCCCTTTTTAGTAGTGTTTTGTACGAATCTGTATGTTACCAGCCGCCTCTCCCTACCAATCACTCAAGCACACACGCCAGCATGCAAACAGTACCTTTTCCGCACCGCACAATGATACCCACCCCCCTTCCCCCTCCCACCGTGTCCTCCTTATTTAACCCCCTCGGTTGCGCCTAAACACTATTGTGTTCCCGAGACTATACGTATTATCCTTGTCTTCTGTGTTACCTATAAGTGTGCTTGTAAACACCATGGAAGCGATAGCCAACTACGCTGCTTTCCGTGATGGTATCCCGACAGACGTCGGCGAATACCTGCGCTACAGAGGATTGTCCAACTTCGCTGAGTTGCCCTGGCACTCAGTGGAAGCCCATCCCTTCTCCGCACAAATCATCCACGCCATCGCCCAATTCCCCATGACCGAACGACAGTGGGTCTTCCCTTGCCTCCCATATAGAACCGTCATCACCTTCCAAGCCTTCGCTGCAGCCTATCGCCTCACCCGAGAAGGACGCGAAAATGGTCCTAGCATCCCTATCGCTCGCATGACCGAACTCTTTCCCCGCTCCTCATCAAACGAATATGCCATTCTCTGGCGCCCAGAACCCGAACGATCCGCCCTACAGTTCCTCGTAGCAATCCTCAACCTGCAAAAACGAACCTACGACATCTCTCGCCCCTTCTATTCCGCCCTAGAGTTAGCCACCCGCGAACCTGTCAACTTTGCCTCTTATTTTTTCCAACGAATCCATAAGGAATCCGTCGCTATATTAAAACAACTCCAGAAGGGCAGCTCTCCGCGCTCTCGCCTTCCCCACATCATCTCCTTCCTCTTCCCAACCATTCTTGCCGCACAACCCCCACCCACAGGCCCAGCACTTAGGCACGAAGAATCAGCACAACCACTTGAGGAAACTGAAGAAGACGACGAAGAGATGAATCAACTCTTCCGCACGAAGCGAATTCGGATCAGCTCTTCAGAAAGTGAAGTTCAAGGATCCGCCGGAAAGAAACACGACGCCGAAGAAGATAAGCAAGAAGAAACTTACCACGACACCGCCACTTCAATACACAACGACACTTCGACAGAGCAACAAGACCAGCAAAACCAAGCAGATACAGAGATACTGTCCACCGAAAAGGAATCCGAGCATCAGCAGGATGAACCGGAAACCGCCACAAAAGCACTGGATGAACTTATTGCGGCCATCAATCATACGGAAGCCGAACAACAGACCGTTGCAAAGGTAACTACGACTGACTCTGTTCTGCCTACCCCACCTGTCGACCCCAACATCCCACCGGAACCATCCCGCCGACCCGGTTCTGAACCTACACCCTCCTCCTCTTCCTCCCCTAACTACTCTCCGCCAAACTCCTAGAATCTCCTCACCGATACCTCCTCTCAGCCTTGTCAACCACCACCACCACCCAATGTATTTTTGGAACTAGCCTCCATGGGGCAGTTCCTCATGCAGTTATCACACCAGCTGCCCATACAGTTTAAGGAAACCACGGACAACCTGAAGGCCGAATACCAATACAAGGTCGACGTCCTGGAAGATGACATCACCGCCCTCCAGGAAGAAATAGAAGCCACAAAGATTGAGAACCATCAGCTCCAGACGCAGTTAGCAGAGCTCCAAGCCAAATTCTCGGTAGAACAGACCCTAGTAGAGCAACGAGATGCAGCCCTCGAGCAACTTGCAGCCAAAGATCGACTCCTACATGCCGCGCATGAAGAAATCCGAGCTCTGAAGGTCACCCTCCACGAAAAAGAAGATATCAACGCCTCCCTCGAAAAATTGATCGCAGAGACGAAGACTCAATTGCAGGAAGCCATCCAGAAGAATCAGGATCAATAGAAAGAAACCAAACAAATCCAAGAACAGTTACGGCGAGCCGAAGAATGCGCAAATGAAGTTAACAGTATCCTCAAAACACAACTAATACGGGAAGGCCAACACTTAAAGGATATCAACAGGATGCGCAAAGATCGAGATGCATTCAAGAAAACTCTGGATTTCCAAACTCAGTAGTTTGAACGACTAGATAACCAAGTGCGCAACCAGAAGGAGTATATTACAGAGCTAAAGACCAAACTGGACGACATGAAGACTTCCAAGGACGCCGCACTATCCAACGATTTCTATCTACAGGAAGCTTTTGTGCAGACCCAGGCCGAGAATGTGCTCACCGAAGCAATCGCTCTTAGCTCTGCTAGATGCGCAGCTTCTAGAGCCTGATACGCTAAAACAACTATTAGAAACTCTTAAGAAAAAGATAGCTCGAACATTTAGATCGGCTAGGACTATGTATCTCGAAGGTCTCATCGAAGAATAAGTATATTCGCCCATCCAAATTCATAATGTATGAATATGATAATCAACTTTTGGTTTTCTGACATTTTTGCACATGAAAAATCTTGTTCAGTCTAGCACCAATCTACAGTATAACACGCGGCATAATGATTTCTACTCTGATACAAATATTATCATGAGAGGGAAGAGTCATGTCCTACTGACATACAATCAGTATCGCAAATGGCCGTTCAAGCACCAGTGTTTATAAAATGCGTATACACAACATAGCTTTCTTCATTAGTATTCTTCGAGATTCAGCCCCAGTTAGCAACTTCTAGCATATTCTTCTCAGCAACCCTTAACCAAGCATGTCGGAATCTGACATTCTCCGTTGGCAACTCAGAAAGCGCACCCATACACACACCCATGTGGTAACGACAATAGATACTACCCTACAAGATGAAGCAGATGACGCAATAACTTCTGCATAAAAAAAGACTCAGCATAAATTCTCCACCGAATTTAAAATCGAGCTCGACATCAAATCGCAAAAGAATGAAGACTGGCTACGAAAGATAGAGCTCCTCCAGTTGGCCCAATTACCGTGGAAACAGTGGATTGCTAATGACGATGCAGAGGACCAATTACATAGCATGCGACAAACCAGCGGCTTCATTCTCAATCAGGTACGATTTTCGCCCCAGCTCGTCTCAGCCGTATTTAAACTACCACTCTATGATGGTGCCCCATATCTTAAATGTTCAAATGAGGACATGAAGAAGGAATTTGGCGACTGTGAAGGCCCCCGACGGTATTACATGTTGAAAAACGCCACCTATCACCGACGAGAACAATTTAAATGGTATTTAGAAAAGCTTTGTTTACTAGTAAAATTCGACTTAATGTCGAAAGAAAATTTTTCCCCCCTATTGCATGCCAAAGAAGGAGGTCCGGTTAGCTGGACACATTGGCTCTATAACCAGCTCTACACACAAATCATTGTCGGGGATAAGAGAAGATCCCACACCAACAGCAGACTAACAGCCTATTTAGCTGCTATATTTAATTTTGTCCAATCTGTAAAGGATAAGCAGCTACACTGGTCCCCCCCTTTTTATTCCGGTGAACATGATCAAATAAATTCAGAACACCACATAGAGCCTGAGGAAGCAGCTCAACCCTCCACCTCGTCTGCATCTTTATTCCACACAGGTAACAGCGCACAAAATCAGACAGTAGGGACGCTGTTTCGGCTGTCCATTAAATGACGAATGGCAGACAATTTACCAACTGCCAGTCCAGAGCAAGCACCGAACGACCCCCAACCTGATTTTGTCATAAGGATGCAAAACCAACTTCAAGAGGTTTCTCAATATTTACGGCAACGAGAACAAGCGATTCAGCACAAAAACAAGTTATTATTTGCCACGATGACTAAGTCCAATTCATTAATGACACAGATGCAAAAAGAATTGGATGACAAAGAAGCTTTAATACAGGTGTTACAGAGTAACAACCGGCATCTAATGGAAGAATTGATCACCGCAAAAGAGTGTGTCCAAGACTTTAATCAGTGGCAGCAATCTATCCAAACACAAATTCAAACCGAAATGTCAAGTTTTTCTACCATGAATGCTCACCTGCAAGCCGAAAATGAAATTTTGCAGTCAAGGATACAAGTATTGCAGGAGTTCGAAAAGCAGATATTAAAAGATGAGGGCGTAGAACTAAATGCCACATTGATGACAAATGTGGACATCGACTTATTAAAACAACAGTTGGATAGCCGTGTTCAAAATAGCTGGACACTTTTTCGCAGGAGATGGCTGGCTATACTTGTTCCGCCACTAGAACGAGTGCGGTCAGAAAGGATTGGGGAGTCAAACCCTGGTATGGACCGACAGGCAGTGCAAAAAGATGTTGCAGATAGTAATGCACCTGCGGGTTCGAGTCCACCGTGTGTGCCAGTGTTAGAGGGCCGCCGAACCAGGACGGATGAACCCGGACAGGTGCCGTAAAAAGTGGATTCGCGGAAACATTGTAGCAGACTTCTATTTAAAGCGCACAAAGGAAAGCGGTAAAGACCGGCAGTTTTGGGAAGAGCCTCGGCTTCTGTTGGGTATTGTAGTGAGTGGGTTGATTACGTCTCGAACCGAGGTGTTTGGAAATTGCAAGTATAGCATTGTGTGTGTATGTGTTCTGTCTGTCTGTTCTACTGATTCCATTTGGGAAATTGCGAGCATCTTGTTTGAGACCATGTATGAGGTGTTAATGAGAATATTGCGTTCTGTTCTATTCTATTCATATCTAACTATTCTGCTATTCTTCCTATCGTGCCGAGTTCTATTCGGTAGTCTTGTGTTGTGAATCTGTTTGGTGATAAGTTAAATGCGGTTCTGGATCTTCTTCGTCACGGAATAGTGTGGTTTATCATCCTGCGAGAAACTGTGTAAGGTCGAAGTGAATCATTTGCATTTTAGTATTTTTTCGGTTAAGTGACCAGATTCGATACAATAGTCTGCGTTCACTGAGGATTCCGATCTTAGGAAGAACTTGTATCGGTAAAGGTCTGTACGTGAACAGAAGCATTGGTAAGTTTGTGATGAATCAACTGTGGTAGGAATTTGTTGCTTGAGTTGGTATACGATACGTTTGCGTAACCTCGATTATAGCTGTCTATTGTATTATTGTTCGGTATATCTATCTGTCACACGGAAGCAGCATATTGAGTAGTATCCAATTAATGAAGTTGAGTATTCTACTAGTTATAAGTTGGAACAAGACCTCTGCTCTATTACTATAGCAGATTCAGTCCAGAAGTCATGAGTTTCCGCATAGTTGTCAGTAGTCAGAATCAACCACTGAGCTAAGACGTGATGGAGTATTTATGAGTGTGTGAAAAGTTGGGAAAATAGTACAGGGCCTCTGTCTAACAGACCCCTACCACTCCCAAGAACCCACGTGGCTAAGAGAACGATCGCGGTTAAAGATTTGGAACCGAGTGAAAGAGAAGCATTTGAATAGAACGTAAAGTAACGCTTAATCGGTATCAGTTTAACCCATAACCCATTTTTACATTTAACATCTTCTACCATTCCATGCTTCATATGGGGTCATCACGTCAAGAGATTTGGAAGGAAACCTGTTAACAAGATAAGTGGGAGTAGATACACTCTCTGCCCACAAGTAAGTAGTAATTTTTTCTCATTTAACATTGACCTAGCTATTTCCCGAATTAGTCTATTTCTCCTCTCTACCACGCCATTTTGCTCAGGGGTATACCTTGTGGTAATTTCTCTTTTGATTCCTCTATTCTGCAAGAATGCATCAAACTCATTTGAGAAGTACTCACCTCCTCCATCTTACCTTAGTCTCTTTATACTTCTTCTTGTTTGGTTCTCAAAAATTGCAATATACTTTTTAAAGCAACTGAATACTTCATCTTTGTGCTTCATAAAATATATGATAGTCCACCTATTGACATCATCAATGAAAGATACATAATACCTTGATCCAAAAATTGAGGGATCCTTACTTGGTCCCCATACATCTGTATGGACAAGCTCTAGGTAATCCTCATGCATGTAACCTTTCTTTGAGAAGGGTAACCTGTGAGACTTTCCAAACTGACAAGCACCACATTTATAGATGATGTGTTGCTTGGATACATTAGGTATCCCAAGCACACATTGTGTCACATCATGGGGGTTGTGAGAACACCTCTTGGGTGAGGTGGCAGAGATGCCACTTGGCACCAACAAGGACTTATGTCATATAGTAGAGGAATTAAGAGATATTGACTATGACTTATGTGTGACTAGTTGATTACATGAAAGGTTGAGCTGCTCGGCGGTTGGGTGGAAAATAGAACATGCTTCTCTATGTGTAGTCGAAGGGGATCGATGGAATGGCAATAAAAAAGAACTCTTGTCGCTACAGCGCCACATTGGTATCAGAGCGGAGAAGTCTTGCGGAGGTGTATGGAGCCCGGGATTTGCACCCGTCACCTATGGGAAGACATACAACATTTTAACCATTCAGCTATGGCCAAATGATGTTCTAGAACTCCACAACGATGTTCTATTGTCCGATTCAGCAGGCAGCGCGTTTCCTTGGAGGTAAGATTATAATCTCTTCCATAACTAATAGGTAAAGTGATAGTAGCATCCGCCCATGGGTGACACCTTTGTTCTAAGGAGAGGAGGTGAGAAAGCATACTCTCTCCCCCTGCCTTTTGCAAGACGAGTCTATTCGTAACATAGTCAGGAGTATGAGAGAGATACCTCCTTAGCTTGTGCTCAAATTAGAGTGGATCGTCACGTTATACGTGAGCTATGAAGACAATATTGGCTAAGGGTTCAATCCACATCTCCTTAGAATTTAAGGAGGATTTGGGCAAAGCCTCTTGAAGGAGGAAAAGGACAATTTGCACTTTCCTCTGCTACCTAAAGAATGGATAGCTAATGTTTCTTCTTAGTTTATTGAGGTGAAGCACTTGGAGGGAAATCACATGTATGGAGAGTATGAGATATATATTCTCACCTAGAGTCAAGGATTCCCACAAAATGCAATAAAGGTTAAGCTTTAGGCACCTCCAAAGTAGCCTATTTTTATAATTTTTACATAAAATTTCAGGGGCTATTTTTTATAAGAAGCCTTTTTGGGAAGGGGAAATGAAGCGGGAATTTTCATGGATTTATGGAAAAAACCATGCACACCCATAGTATAGTGTATTGAAGTCCATGTACAATCAAGAAATTCAAAAGATACCTCAGTTTGATGGGATTTTGAAGCTCCACAAAACCCCCTTCCATCACAGTTTGATAAAAAAATTCAGCACCTAAATCTAAGAAATTCCCATTTTCGAAGAGGGAAAAAGAGGTGCAATAGTTACGGATGGATGGGAAAAGGCACATGTACTGAGAGTATGGTGTATGGAATTCTTAGGTGAATCATTAGATTCATCCAAATGATCAGTTAAGGAGGAATTTTACTTCCTCAAAGACCCCCTTCCCGCACTTTTTGGAAAAAATTTAGATGTTAACTTTTGTCAAACTCCACTTCTGGGAGTAAGAATAAAGACCATTTAAGAGGATTCCCATGGATTATTGTATAAAATCAAGAGAAATCCACATTTAGAGTGGATTAGAAGCTTGCTAAGAGCTCCCATTTAAGTTTTTACGTGAGAGAAAAACTTTGATTTAGGCCTCTTTTGGGGAGCAAATTAGCATGCACGAAGGGAGGATTTGAAAAGGTAAAAATAGGCTGAAGCATCTTCATATACCACTCTCTGAGGTTATGGAGAGAATTTTAGGATTTGCATGATGGAAGAATGCTTTTGGGCACCCCAAAAATCATATTTTTACACTTTTTCCAACCCCTCCACTAGTTTGGCATGTCCCGCTTGGAATTGCCATATCTTGGGCTAGAAAACTCCAAATTGGACGTGCTAAGGCTTGTTTCGAAGAGCACAAGGTCTACGTTTTGTTTATAGAAAAAGGTTTTGGAAAACAAGTATTTTTGTAGGTCTGAACAGGTCTGCAAAGTCTGAACAGTTTTTGGCAATTACCTTCCGGGAGCCATATCTCTCAAACCGGGAAGGCAATTTGAGTAATTTCACTTCGAGCTCTTTGCACATGCTATATACTTCAGTTTATGAAGATTTTCAGGTCCTAAAGTGGTTTTTGCATGTCTAAAAAAGGATTACTAATGCAATTTTTGACTAATTTTGCATTATTTTAGTAATCATTTGACCATGCTTTATGTTTTGGGAAGTGATCTGACGTTTTCGGACACTTAAAAGTTTATGTTAGGACCTTAGAAGGAAGGTGCAGAGGTCTCGAAGCTTCTCGAGAACGATTCGATGCATGCAACTCCAAAACCAATCTATTCAGGGACGTATGCTTTATGCTTCAGCCATTTTACTTTATGTTATGGCATGTTCTGTATGTACATGCATATATTGGATTGCATACATAAAATGTTGATCATCGTTTAAATTCTAAAAGAATGGATCAATAGGCAAGAAGTACACTTTTGATTGTTTGCAGGAAAGAAGATTACAGAAACTTTATGGCTATGCAACATAGAGAATTGTTGTTGGCAATTGCTCTTATGTTTTTGCAAGTTATGGAATTCATATATAAGTTTATGGCGTGCATGCCATGGGCCTGTCAAGCCCTATGTTGTTGGGTGGTCTGTGTGCCACTGAGCTATGGTTTAAATTTTTTTGGGATTCCATTTCCTGGGAAAATGCTGCCAAAAAATTTGCTACCGCATGGCGTTATATATTCACTTGTCTTTAGGTAAGAATGTTATGGCATGGTAACATGCCTTTCTGCAAACATCAGTAAGACCTAGGCATGCTTGTAAGCATGTATTTGATGGACTTAGGACCATCTTAGTAGTATACATAAGGCAACTTCAGTAGTAACAGGATCCCTACACATAATCCTTATGGATTTAGAACATAGGATTGCTAAGGGAATAAGCTACACCTTCACCATTAGTAATGTGGACAAGCAATCCTATAGGTTTAGGAAGTTGCATATAGCTATGGGAGATACAGTTTGATAATCTCCAAGGTAGTGACGATTTATTTATCTTCACAAGAGTCTCACAGTATGATGAGGAGACTATGGGGTATTATCAGGAATACCCAAAGAGTGACTAGTTTCACTCATGCACACCACTTGACCAAGTAGTGAAGCATTTCTGCTACACTACTAAGGAAACCAATTACATGGGATCACATAGATGGGTTTCATGAGAGAGCATCGAGGGGTGCTTATGTGATTCAAGTGATGGTTAAGAAGGCCACATGTATGGCACTAGCTCTATGACTTAGAGCATAGATCCCTTATTTAAGAGTAGTTGGGGTACCCAATACATGTATGTATATTGGGATCTACAGAGAGGTACATAGACTTAGTCTTGGTATCTGGGAACAAGTTGGTTTGGAACAGAAAGGGATATACATTGTCACACATTGACTAGAACCAAACTAACTAGTTCGAGGACATGGGACTCATTTGAGTCCACTGACATGATTTTAGGATATGGGATTCATTAGAGTCCACCTGCATATTCCATTACATATGTATGGAATATATATTCAGTTTAGTGTAGGTATGACAACATGAGTTGGAAGAAGGTTCCACTGGTATGGGACTGTGGAAACGACTTCCCTTTGAGCACTCTTCTTCTATGGCCAGGGAGAAAAGGACTCATCATTCATGGCGTCATGTCTCACTAGATCAGAGGAGAGCTCCTAGTAGAAATCTCCTTAGGATTGGGAGTTATCCTTCATAGTTTAGGGAAGATTTATTCTTCTAGTAGAGAATGTGATAGGTGAGTTTATTACCATCAGTATCACATACTCATTTTGAGTTTTTTAAGAAGGATAATTCCATCAGTCTAATTGGATCGTATAGATCCATGCACAGAGTATGGTTGGCAGAGATAGTTCTTTATTATGGATATACATGTGTTTACGGTATCATGTCACACTATTGCTGACCTTTTTAGCAGAGGGCTTTGACCCTTATTAGGAATTTATGTCCTCCACTCTTCACTACATACACCTTCATTAGTTATGGGAGATTTGTTCTCCATCTTTATAGTAATGTTTGTAATGAGGGATTATGTCTTAGTTATGGAAGAGAGGACTAAATAAATTCATGAGTTTCTCTTTCAAGGAAAGGAGAAAGTGAGAATCAGTTCAGAGATCCATGAGAGATCTCACTTTAGTTCAGTGGTCTCACTTTAGCTCCTGTTCTTTGAGAGAGAAAGAAGGAAAGGAAAACATGATTTCTTGATAGGAGAAGAATAGAGTATGTTTTCCTTTAGAGAGAAGAGATGTTTAGAAAATATCTCTTAGTCTATATTCTAGAAGGAATTCATTTCCTCTACTTTTCAATGTAATTTTTCTTCACATGGGAGTATGACTCTCCACTATTTTGGGAGGAAAAAGCATGGAGAGCTTATATATGTGTTCTCAGTTATGGATGAGTAGAGCAAATGGATTCAAAGGAATCTCTTCAATAGGGAAAGGGAAAAAGGAATAGATTCCGCTACCAGAGCTCTTTTCCTTAGATGCGATTAGAGAGAGAGTTTCACTTTCTCTGGATTAGATTGTCTAGATAGAAGTGGCACTCTTCTATCAAAGGCAAGAGGGAGATCAGTTAATCATGATGCTTAGATTGAGTCTCACATGGAGACTCTAGAGAGGAGCAATTATGTTACTCCAGTGATGGTCTTTGACTAGATGAGATGATCTAGTTATTGACATTAGTTAGACTGGGAGTAGAGTTATGACTTTTCTCTTTAGGGTTTATAGGAGATAGAGATATATCTAACCTATTAGGGTACCAAACTCTTAGTTGGTGTTACATCATGAGTATGATGAGTAAACATCAGTTAGGAGGATGGGTACTTAGGGATTATCTGAATCTCAAAGGGAATGCTTTCTGCATTCATATGGCAAACTACAAGGAAGAGAAATATTAGAGTTTGCACAAGTGCCAATAGATGCTCTTCCAATAGAACTTAGTCCAATGGTAAAGGTTGACAAACCATAGACTTCTTGGTTGGTGAAATGTAGAGATTGCATTTTACTACCAAGAAATCCTTTTATATGAGCTAGATGATGGATTTGCATAGTCACAAGGTGGTTTATAGTAAACTATTACTTGTGAGCACACTCAAGATTAGGAATAGCTGGAGTGTTATGAGGGCAATCTATCATTTATTCTTAGATGGGTTTCGAGTCACTTATTATCGGACTTTGTTCTATATTTCATAGGATTCTATGGTTTATTATCTCCACTATGGTACGGTCAAACTTATAAGTTTGGCACTTTACACTTGCTTTTAATACTATTACTCCATAGAGGATACATCATCTGGACTTAGGTCATTTGGATGATGTTGTATGTTATGGAAGTGATAGTTTGGAAGTAGAGTGTACATGGGAGATAGTAGGCACCGCTCAGATGGTTTCCCACCTTTGAGATGATCTCATATGAGACTTCTTAAGGGGAAGGATATAGAGAAACAACACACAGAGATGACCATGTACATAGAGTACATGGGGTTCAGGGGAGTCCGAGCATTTTCTTCTACTATTACGGACATTTCATCTACATTTTCGAGGGCGAAAATGCTTTTAAGGGGAAGGAAATGTCACATCATGGGGGTTGTGAGAACACCTCTTGGGTGAGGTGGCAGAGATGCCACTTGGCACCAACAAGGACTTATGTCATATAGTAGAGGAATTAAGAGATATTGACTATGACTTATGTGTGACTAGTTGAACACACGAAAGGTTGAGCTGCTCGGCGGTTGGGTGGAAAATAGAACACGCTTCTCTGTGTGTAGTCGAAGGGGATCGATGGAATGGCAATAAAAAAGAACTCTTGTCGCTACAGCGCCACACATTGATATCTATATATTTGCTTTAAAGTTCTCTCACCAATATGCCCCAATCTCTTATGCAAAATTTCAAGCTCTAATAGTGTTTGGTCTTTGTAACTATAACGTGCAATATTTCTTGTATCCAAGTTCAAAAGTGAATAATCTACCTGTCTTTTCTCCTTTGGAAATTCTCTTGAATCCATGTTGGGGATCCTCCACAAATGCTCCATATTTGTTGAACCTGACCTACAAACCTTTTTCCACAATCTGTCCAACACGCATCAAATTCTTGGTAATTGTAGGTACATATAGAAACCTCCTCAATAGATTTCTATTTCCATAAGAGGTTTTAACATTTCCTACCTTAATCACTGAGTGCTTGGTGTCATCGCCTCTTTGTACCTCATGCTTACCCTTTGGTTCTACAAGGTCAAAGAGAAGAGCTACATTGCCTTCCACATGATTTGAGCATCTTGAGTCAATGTAGAAGAGATGGTCATCATTTATACCCGGCCTTGAAGTCATATTCATAATCAGAAGAGAATCCTATTGTTTTTCTGTATAATTGTTGTAGTCTTTCCTTGTGAGATGTATCCATAGAGACTCCTTCCTTGCAAGTATGTCTTCATCCTCAAGGACCATGCTTGGTAGTTGTTGATGTCTAATTTATCAATGAAAGGTGGAAAACCATCTCCCATTTTACCTTACCTTTGCTATGATACCACTGTTGGAAAAGATGGATAGACACTCCGAGAAATGAGTAGGTACTGCTAATCCCTGCTTAGTACAAGCCCTCTTTGACTCCAAGGTTGTGTTGTAGGTCCTCTTAGATTTCCAATGACACTAAATAAGTGCCCATGTACTTTGGCAATGATGCGAGTAATGTTTGATACAAAAGAGACCACAGTGCAGTTGCTTTGGCTAAGAATCTCGTCTATCATGTAAAGACCAAGCACATTGAGGTGAGGTATCAATTCATTAGAGATTGCTTAGCCACCGAGTGAATTATTTTTTATCAGGTGCATACTTGAGATAATGTTGCAAATTCTCTGCCTAAGGCTCTACCATAGGATAACTTTCGACACTCTTGTCACTTGATGGGCTTACTTGATTCATGATCTTACACAGTCACTTCTATATTGTGTAACATGACAATCATGTGGGACGTATATTTTATATACTTACACTTAGGTATTCGCTATCATTCTTTATTTTTCTCCTATACTCACTTTGGCCATATTGTCCTTTAGTGGGCAATTGTTATCATTAGTGTCCATGTGAAAGACCAAATGGCCACCGGACGCTTTTGTATATGTTCTTAATAAAACATATAGTGGCCTAGTCAGCTAGAGATTCTAAGTTCGACCAGATCTGTATGACCTAAGAAATCTGTGTTTGTGGTTTGTGTACTGTGTGTTTTTTGTTTATTCTATAGCCTCTATGTGCAGTATTGTGCATGGCATCTCAAACTCTGTTTTCTACTTTGAGGGGATCATCTTGGATCTCTCGAGAAGGAGAGTCCACCATCATGCCTCGCCAAAGGAATACTTCAGCGACTTCCTTTTCTACTAAAGCAATGGCATTGGGAATTCCCACATTGCCCTCCTCCTATGGAACAACACAAATGTCCCATTTAATTTTTGAGATTCCTCTACTATTAGGATCCCCCCACCCAACGGAAATCTCTGCAACTTCTTCTCATCTTGAGAATTTCTTTGTCCTAAGGTATCCAACACAAGATGGAAAACATAGCGGAGGGGATAAGAGAAATGCTTTTTTCTACTGTTTTACCTTTCACATTGAAAACCCATGAAACCTCCTCAAAGTGGTTAAAGAATAGTTTTTTAGTTCTCTTTATTTGTTCGAAACTCCATGCTATTATTTCCGGTCATCTTAGTAAGATACTCTTTGATTCACTTCTTGTTCAGGAGATTGCACATTTCTTTCAAATTTTCCTAACGTCTCAACCCAGTATTTTTTCAAGAAAGTTGTAGTCTCTGATTTCTTTGAGTTTTTCTTCACACCTCAACTCTGTCTTGCTCTTCGTGAGGCTACTACGCTACGTTCTTGATCTGCACGCATAGATGTCCACCCTTGATGATATTTGCCCGTCTAAGCCTTTCAAGGTGCACAGCATCAGCTGTCACCATGATAAGAAAAATGGCGAGAATCCAAACATGGTAATACATATGATGCATTCCCAGCGATCCTTTTTTGTCAGAGTCTTCGCTCTATGCTGCAGGGCCCTTCGGCCTCATTGTCATGAATCAGCTCGCTATCTATGACTTACCAGTGTGCTCTCTCATAAGTCATCCCCCTATTGATTCATGGATAGCCCTCGCTCCTCCACTCTTTGCTATTGTCATGAATGGCCTAAGCTGCATAGCGAATCATTTTGCCTCAATTGGCCGAGTTTAAAGTTTGATGGTGCCCAACAACCAAGACCAAATTATTATGAGAATGTTTGCTAATGACACAAACGCCTTCTTACATCATGATCCTAATTGTATTTTTTCCTTCTGGTATTGTCTCCATTGGCTTTAGCATCTAGAAATGACCACTCAAAAAAATTATTCAAGACAATTTTGGGGCCCCATCCGCAGCTCCTTTTGGACAAAGTGCATGAGACTATTTGGACTGGCCAAATTTTTGTTCTCCTTCGTATTCCGTTGGGCTTCAATGTTACAATGGGCCAGAGATGGGATTTGGTCCTCACCAAGATTGACAAAAGCTTAGCTATGGATTATGGAATCCAAATAAGTTTGGTTGTTCACGCCATGGTGGTCAATGCATTTCTTATAGCTGTGACTAGCTACTTTCTCTAATGCTGGAGACCGAAAGATAAACATTTTTCAAAATTGGATAGAAGCTACAGAAAGGTCTCATGGTTGAGTGATCCTAATCGAAGGTTCATGCCCAAGATCAAATGGAGGTACTCTAGAAGTAAGAGAGAGTCAAGAGGGTTAGTCATTTTGGATATGCAAGCGCTTGTAGACAAGCTGAAAACCAAATAGATAGTAAAAGCTTGAAGCAATAAGGATTACTCCTAGGCCAAAGTGAGTTTTAGAAAGAAAAGTGAGCTTACTCTTGTGGGCTTGCCTTGTTGGAAGCGGCTTGACCTTACCACCTTGTGGCTCTCCCCATCCCCGATTACTCTCAAAGGATTTGATCTACTCTGCTCATTATGAAAGCATTCGAATAAGATGAAAAGATGCCTTAAGATTAATGAAGAGTGGAATCGGGTGGATGGTATAAGATATAATGATTCCATTCAGTTCCCAATCAAGGGAATCACGTTTGTGGATGTGGACAACCTCCAAATAGCAAAGAAGTTATGGATAAAAGGTTTTTGTTCATGGAAGCACCTCTCGAATAAAAAAAGGAGACAATGGATAAGATTCAAGGTCATTACCACTGGTAGGAGGGTAGTCTATGAAGATTTATGCATGATAAGAAGTAGAATCAGTGCTTGGGACTTCTGTATGTTTCATCTCCTCTTTGAACAAGATCCCCCCCCCCCCCCCCATATAGTGTATAAGATGGCACAACGGCAACAACGTGGACAAAAACTTGACCCTCATGAAGAATTTGGATCTTATTAAATTGCTCAACAAGATTTGGTGTCTCAATTAGCCAAATATCAAATGGGATTTTAAGTTCTCGTCAATGTGGCATCTCCTCATCGACAATAAAAAAATGTTGTTTTAATATTAGGGAAGATTCGGGGCACTTTCTTTTCCGTGCCCTAGTAGCTTTGTGGTTTGAAGTGTGGTGGGGAGAATTTTATACCTTCAATCCCTAATTAGCTGGAAACAAGCTCACTTGGAAAAGCTATCAGATGCTTTGTGTCATTTTATAACACAATAATAGGAAAAGCTCTTTGGAAAATTTGGAATGAAAACCTTGTACGGTGTAATATATTAACAAGTCCCTAAGTTTTTTAGTTATAAGAATTCTTAATTGCTGAAAATCACCTCCCTTCAAACATCATAAGATCCATTGCAAATGGGCTCCCTACGAGTTAATAGAAAACGTGATTAACCTCCTTTGTAACTCCTATTACACTCTTGAGACTTCCTAGGTGGAAGGGACTTGATTTACGCTCTTGGATGTTTTCTCCTTTTGTTGCGAATCCCAGAGGCTGAGAATTCATTTTCTCTTTGTGAAAGAGTTGGAACTAGGTGAAACAGTATGTAAATGTCAATAAAGATTGGAAGTGGACCGCTAGTATAAAAAAAATGTTTTTATTTGGATTCCAATTCAGGGAATCAAAGAAATTTGCTTGGAGAAACTCCAAAGGGGAAAGAAACAATGGAACAAAAGTTCTCATATGTGGAAGCATCTATGGAATCAAGAGAGAACACAATGGATTAAATATGAAGACTTTGACTTAGTGAGGACATTTGACTATGAGTATTGGTGCCTTTTAAGACAAAAAAGAATACATGGAAAAACTCAAAGATAGCCCTCCTTCTCGGTCATGAACAACCTGTAGACTAAAGTTTTAATATGGAACAACCACATCAACTTGAATAAGAACTTTGATTTGCATATGTCCATGAACAGGGGGTGGTTTTCTCATCACATATTAGATGGAATTTTACGTTCATGGACCTGTTGCATCCTCATATTGAGAATAAAACATTTATTCTCATGTGGAAAATTATCCATCAGGATATTTGGACGAATGCCAAAGCTAGTAGAATTTGTTAGGTTCTACCTTTCTGTAGGGGTCTGTTAGGTTCTACCTTTCTGGTATATAAGACCTTGGCCACCATCTCTTTTCATGTCTTTTGGAAGGCGCTTTCCATGTTTTTGAGATTACTAAGTAAAATTAACTAAAAAAAGTTTTGCTTGGAGAACTCATCGATTGATCTTCTATCTTATGGAATTCCATCAGGGGAGAAGCTCTTTGGAACATATGGAAAGAAAGATGTGCTGATAACTTCGAAAACCTTTTTGACTGAAACATTGCATAGCTTTTTAGGTAAAGAATTTGTAGTTGTAAGAAGTCCCTCTCCTTCAAACACTATAATTTTTTTTTTCAAAAACAAGAAGACCAAAAGTAAGTGGAGCATCGATAAGAGGGACAAAAACATTATCAACATTCTCCGTAACTTTCTCTAAAACCCCTGTTAGTTCAGTAATTTTTCATAGATGTGCGCACAAACATACAGACACACACACATACATACATATATATATATATATATATATATATATATATAACCATATATATATATATATATATATATATATATATATATATATATATATATATATGTGTGTATATAAGAGAGAGATAGAGGGACACTACGTGAAGATAACATGATTCGGACATGTGTGGGTATGTGTGAGTAATGCGCAAACTCTTGTGGAATTGGAGAAGGCTTGTAAAGTCAATGAAAGATGCCAAATGTATGATTACATGTTCGTGCGCAACTTCACCAAATTTTGGGTGTTTTATAGTTCAAGAAACTGAGTCAAAAAGGTTTTTATAATGTGGTTGAATTCAATCTCTAGAGAAGGTTGTGAAGTAGTCGGCATATTTGAAGACAGTGGCCCGAAGTCAAGCCCCATGGAAAATATGAGAAAATGTGACCCAAAAGTTCAGCCCTTTAAAGAAACTGCTTAATTTTTCCATGTTTTAGGAATGCGATGAAGCTTGAGCGGTATCTCTCTTGAGCTAATCAAAGTGGTGACTTTGTAAGTGAAGTAGAGGTGCTGCACAAGTCCAAAGTGGTGCACATGTTCAAAGTTGTGTAGAGGTGGTGCAGAAGTGGCCAAGGACATGGGTGCACAAGTAGTACATATTAAGTCTATTCACAATGGTTTTGCATGAAAATTGGAATGCGGGTTGGAATATGGTCTTTTTGAAGGGGTTTTAAAGATTTTTAAGTGTTTTGGAAACTTCAAGTGAACCCTACATTATGCACATAATTTCAAAGAAATCAAGGTCAAAAGTGGAAAAGATATGAAGTGAAATATGTATGTAAGAGTTTATGAGTTTCCCTGAATTCGACATTTTGTTTCTCATAAAGTCACTATAGGACAAAATAGGGAGTCATTGGCCTTAGACATGAAGTGGCTCTTGGGACATCAAAGTGAGTACCAAGATACACTAGCACTTGAAGCAACATACGAAAAGAGAATTGAAAGAGAATTGAAACACAACCAAGGGCATAATCATTCTCAAACTAAGGAGTTAGACTAAGGAGCAAGAGAGAGAGAGAGAGAGAGAGAGAGAGAGCAAGACATACTTGAATAGTATGTGCACACAAAAATAAGGTATGCAAAGAGAGTGAGAATTTGTGCTAAGAAGTACACAGAGAGAGTGCACAAATCGAAATTAGGAGAGAAACAAGGACATGCTATATGTTGACAAAAAGCCACCCTTCCTCCGACCTTATTGGAAGTTTGAGTGCAAGCTATGCACAAGGGAAAGCTACTAGACAAAGTGGATGATTGGTATAGAGAAGGTTGATTGCACTAATATTTGTAGTATTTTGTAAACTTATGGGCTATTGGGCTTAAGCACTATTGCACAAAGAACATTTTTGTCTCACTTTAGAAAAACTTATTGTATTCTTTATGATTAATCAATATGCTTTCAGTGTAATTGTCTTTCTTCTTCTTCTCCATTTTTGTCCATAAAACACACAAGCCCATTTCAACTAAACAATCCCCCAGGAATCCCACCCAAGGTATGAAGAAGAAAATAAGAGAATAGATATAAGTATCTATCAAGAAATAAACACAAACATAAACGAAGGAAATAAGAGAAGAGATATAACCATATTTGAAGCAATAAGCATAAACATAAAGAGTGGAAATATATAAGAAAATCCATGAGAGATACAAGAAAGGGAGACTTACACCCTTAATTTTTGAAGCTAAAGGTACTCAACCTTACCTTTGAGATCAATGCTAGAGATCAGCAAGTGAATTCACAAGTAAGAGGCACTCCCAAGATCACATTCAACAATACAAAAGATCAAGTATCCTACCACGTTTTATGCTTCTTCACTATTTTACCTCCGGTCCATCCTACCCTTGCTTTGTGGAATACATGGGATCCCAAGAGTACTAAGTCCATTCATTGTATAATTGTTTTTTTATCAATTTAAGTATGGGAGAATACGCCTCGATCAAACTACCTTTCATGAAAAGAAAATTACAAAACACCAATCGACATAAAGAAAATCCTTGCTTGATCAACATGATCAGGAAAGAGCTTTATAGCGAAGATCTTTATAACGAAGATTATTTATTTCGAGAGCGAATTTTCTTTTATCTATTCCATTACGTTCATTGAAGCATTGTATGTATATGCAAAGATCTCTTCTGACTCTAATGATACATTGACATCCATAGGTGTCTCCATAGGCTTGGAATCTGTCATCTCAAACCTTCCCATAATTTTTCAAATTATTTCTACTACGTTGTGTCATACACATCTTTGTGTACGAACTCAATCCCAAGATAATAATGCCAAAGTACCTAAGTCATTCACATCAAATGTATGCTTAATTTAACCCTTAAAAAACTAAAGGTTTGAATCTTTGGGACCTATGATAATCATACCCCTTTGTACTACATCTTGAACACTAGCTCATTCATTCTCAACTAAAGTAAGTGCTAAAATATTATGAATCTCAAAATGTTATGCACAATTTACCTCATCTATTTGTCTTCTTCTGGTTTGACTTCTAGTTCTTCCATTGTATTCCTTTATACCATTGACCTTTCATGTTTGATATAATCACTTTGGGGTATTCTTAAAAAGTGGTGGAATCCTTTCCCATTCTTCAATATCTCTTTCTTCTGCAACTCTAGCACCTTCTCCAACTTCATAAGTCAGAACATCAAGAGGTAGTAATGATGGACTAGGTACTCATGTAGATAATGAAATTCTCTCTATACTGTTATCAAGTGCATCTTTTAGGGTTCTAGAAGGTTCATACCCTCCCCCATCTTGTATGGCTGAATGTAAAAATCCAAATTCCTTCTAAATAGTGCATAATCATTTGCTTTTATGAATTCTAGAATCTCTACCTTTTTTATCATAAATTTGATTTTCTACAATATATGCATTGTGTGATAATGGGATATCACCTATATGTAGAACATAAAATCTATATCCGCTGATTTCAAGTGCGTAAACAATAAAGAAAGCTTTAATGGCTTCTACATCAAGCTTACTACGATGCATCCTCTAAATGTGAACATAATCTTGGGATCCAAGAACTTTGAAGTAACTTACATCGGGCTTCCTCCCATAGTAAGATTCATAAGGTGTGATGACCTTCAAAGCTTTTGTAGAAGACCTATTTAGAATGTGATTAGTTGTATGCACTACATCAAACCAACACTTGGGAAAATGCATTATGGATGGCATCATACTACACATCATCTCAACAAGTATCCTATTCTTTCTCTCTGCAGCACCATTCTGTTGTGGAGTGTAAGCAATAGTGAGTTGATGAGAGATACCTTTGACTTCAAGAAAAGACTTAAATTATTTAGACATCTACTCTCCTCCTCTATTACTTCATAATATCTGGATCTTTGGTTGACTTTCATTTTCAACTATAGCTAAGAACTTCTTAAAATTACAAAAAATCTCTCAATTCACTTTAAGACCATAAATCTATGAATATCTTGTGAAATCAGCAATAAACATATAAAAAAGTTCCTAAAACTTTGAATAGAATTTGTTCTCATTAGACCATTCACATGTCAATGTCTGATCTGCAGCTTCCTTGTGGTCCTAATGTATCCATTCTTCTTGAAAGGTAGTTTGCAAAGTTTTCCTTCAAAACATCATTCACATGACTCTACATCATCTAATAAAGAAAAAGAGGAAAAATATCCACCATACCTTGATCTTTAATATGCTTGAGAGTAGTGTAATTAAAGTGGCCAAATCTAGCCTGGAATAACTTCATTTTCTCCTTTGGTGTTGTAGATCTAGCAATATTAGCATGAATAGCTTTGGATAACACAAACATGACACTTCTGTTTTCCCATTGAAGTAGACAAGGCCCCCCATTAGGTGAGATAATTTGACATGAATCTTTCTTAAAAACAACTTTATAACCATTTTACAAGTAAAAAGTGACAATATCTGAATCTACGTAGAAATAGGAACTAGAAACAAGAGATTGTGTGCCTAAGAGGTATTAAGAGTGTGTGTGAGAATATAGGAAACTAGAATTTTGATTATCCCTAAATAAAAAACTAGTAAAAGAACAAGTGAGGACAGATGTAGACTTGCTACTCACAGTACATTGGCTTATACGAGCTCCTTTAGATATGTCTAGATGTAGAGCACAACTCCTCCAAGAGTGTAAGAACTCCTGCTCTAGTTGATTACCTCTACGATCACCAAAGATCTCCAATGCTAGAGCTTATGAAAGCTTGAGTGATGCTTGAGAAGATGATTACATAATGACCCATGGGCCTTCTTATATAGGATCTGTAACACCTTAGAAAACATTCTTAACATAGGATCACCACAAAAAAAAAATCATGCTCATATGAAAAAGCAATTATGACTAGTTTTAGCAATCTGGAAAAAATCAATGTTGAAAAATCATCTTCGCAAAAAAAAACATGTGATATGCTGCTACCCACCATGTATTGCTACCAAGATTTGAACCTAGGGGGGTGTGTTATGAACTATTTATACTAAAAACATTGCCACGTGGTTTGTTCCAGAGGCTATTATGAAGAATACAATATAATGCTACTAGTTTGGATGATTTTGGACACATTGGACATTGTTCCCGACACTATCCCTTTCGCACAGGAGAAGATATGGGAATATCGGGTTCATCCCTCAAACGTGCATTCAGGTGGAGAGGAGTAGTTTTTTTTTTATATAAAGGAAGTTCGGCAATAGCCTACTCTCCCGGACTTGAATTAAATTAAGAAACAAAGGTACAATGAAAGGGGACTAGTGCCCGCGGGACCCCCCAAATCCCACAAAGCAGGGGAAGCTTGATTGAATCCTAGGTTGCATTACAGAGAAGGTTAATCACCCTCTCATCGCCCTCATGCGGGGCCCACTTGGGTTTGAGCTTGTTGTTGATCAAAAGGAGGACTTGATGGTGCCTGAAGGGGGGGGATTTCTTACTGTTAACAATCCTTTTGCCAAGGAGGAATAGTGATTTCTCAATCGACCACTCCCTGGGGGGGTCGCCGAAGTTGAGAGCACACCTCTCCCGCCAAATTTTCCACAGGACTTCCCCTCTGATGGCGTTCCAGAGTGTCGCAGAGCAGCCGATCGCTTCTCCCAAAAGGACTTGTTTCCAACTAAGCTGTTTTTGAAGTCTGATTTTCATTCCAACTGTCTGCCAGATTCTGTAGGAGTTGGGGCAAGTAAGGAAGATGTGTGGGACATCTTCGATAGCACGGCGGCAGCGTTTGCACCAAGGAGGGATCCCACAAAGTTTGCTAGCCTTATGGTTGGTCCAAATTCCTCGATGAAGAATTTGCCATAAGAGGACAGACTTCTTAATCTCTATAAGGGGGTGCCAGATACCCATGAATTTCATGTCCCACCGAAGCCGCGTCCAAGACAGGCACCACTTCTTGTTGAGGCTGATCTGGAGGTCAGCCGTTTCTTTGATGTTCGGGATTTTGAGTAGGCTATTTCCATTGTGCCATTTGAGACCAAGCGAGTTCGGTGTGTCGTGTCCCATGAGAAGGCGAGTCTTGTGACGATCCCAAGCGAGGCATCTGCTTTGCAAAGTGTTCCATTCTTCGTAGGAGATGTTTATGCGAGGGTCAATATCCTCGAAGTTGATCCAGCTGTTGGTGTCATGTTTCCAGAGGTGTTTCCATTTTTTGAATCCTTTGTTCCATAACTTCTTGGCATTTAGAATGTTCCACGACTCCACACTCCGGATGCCATGTATTGAAAACCAGATAGAGTCGTTTTGTCTGATTCCGGCCGCCCACTTCCAGTCCTCACTAATTCTTGTGAAGCTTTTGACTTTATTCCAGCCCTTCCAAAGGGAGCACACGAGATTGGAGCCTTTCGGGAAGACGGGGATCGGGAAGAATAGCAGGGTCATGATGTCTAGATTCTTCGAGTTCCGAATCCCATGAGGGCCAACTCATTCTTGTTTCTGAAGATCAGCTTGGCCCACGAGGCCTCCCTATTGCACCAAGCCTTAATCATCCATTTGGCTGCCAGTTTGTTAGCCATACACCCAATGTCCAGGATACCAAGCCCCCCGCTATCTCTAGGGCTAGTGCAGATGGCCCATTTGATTTTAGGCACCCCCCTTCTGTTATGATCGCCCGTCCAAAGAAAGTTTCTACAAATACTATTCAGTTTGGACAGGCCTTGCTCATTCGGTCTCCAACAAGAAAGGAAATAGATGGTAGAGGAGAGGAGGAACGTGTTGATAACCATCGCACGTCCAGCGAGATTGATTTGCATACCTCTCCAATAATTAAGCTTGTTTTCGAGTTTGGCCAGCACCCAGTTCCATCGCTGCTCCATAGAGACGCCAAACCCCAAGGGGATTCCAAGAAGTCGAAAGATTTGGCCCTGCGGAATGATTTGACAGCCATGATCAATGAGAAGGCCAGGATGATGTCCCACAATAGCCCTAAAGGCGGTCTTAGAGTGGTTGATTTTGGATCCAGAGGCATCACAAAAGGTAGCAAGACATCTCCAGAAAGTCTCCAGGCTGGTATTATCATTGTGAACGAACGCGTTCATATCATCGGCAAAAAGTCTCATGATGATTTGACTGTGGTCGTGAGGCAGCCGGAGGCCTTTGATATTTCCAGCCTCCACATGATGTGCCACAAGTCTGCTCAGCCCCTCAGTGGCGATGGCAAAAAGAAGGGGGGCCAGAGGGCACCCTTGTCTAATAGATCTTTTAAGATGGATCGCCTTCGAAAGTTTGCCGTTAACGTTAATTTGGGTCGTTGCGTTTCCGAGAAGGGTCGCGATCATCTTGGTGAATTTCTGACTACATCCTAGATCTTGGAGCGACTGCAGAATATAGTCCCATTCTAGCCTGTCGTAGGCTTTGTCAAAGTCGATCTTGAGGAAAACCACATCTTGATTAGACTCATTTGCAAATTGAATACCTTCCCAAATATCCATAATGGTTTCCAGGATAGACCTGCCTTTGATGAAACCTTTTTGGTCCTCACTAAGCCAAGATCTCAGGTGGCACGAGAGTCTGTTGGCGATGACTTTGGCGATGATCTTGTATCCTGTTTGGAGCATCGTAATTGGCCGCCAGTTCTCGATTCTGTTCTTCAATTAGTGTGATGGTCAACAACGTCAGGTGTCACTGGAGTAAATCAAAATTTTATTGTTGTTGTGAATCGCAGAACCTAACGCTTGGGTAAGGACCCAACTACGCTTGCTGTTGAACCTAGAAAACTAGAATACGGAGTTGTGGAAGTCAACAAGGATCACAAGTCTCCCGATTCCTTGGCCATCTAAGTCATTATAACCAAACCATGAGACACTTGACTCAAAGACATTATAACCATCTAAGTTCCACGACACACTATGAGTTGTACATATTTCTTTCTTGGTTGTGAACAAATCTGATGCATGCTTATGTTCCAAGTCAAGTATGTATTGTCAAAATTGCTTGGAGTTCCTCTTGTTTTTTTTGTTCCAATAACCTTGCACGGAGCATAGTTATTAGTACCTATCTATTCTTTGTTAAAAATTACTAGTTGAATCTTTATACCTTAAATGCTCGATAGAATAAACGACTTCCCTATATGTCAATTGTACTTCTGGGCTAACTTATTCTATTTCATTTTTATCTTGTCAGTTGATTTATTCTATTTCATGTTTATGGTATGCATAAGGTTGTCAATTGATTTATTCTATTTCGTGTTTATGGTATGTATAAGGTGTGCGTGGTCCGATAAATTCCTTTTCTATACAGTGAAACTTAAAACTAATAAAAGAAGAGAAATAAATTACGGAGAATCACGAGGAGATCCAAAATAGTTTGATGAGCTTGTTGTCCTCCTTCTGAGACATCCCTTTTTAACTTATTCCTTGAACTACAAACAACAAGTAGTGTCGAAAGGGAGGAACATACTTGTAATTGTTAACCTCTTCTCTTAATGGTTAAGTGCTCTCTCTATGAAACGTCCACGGAAGAATACTTTATACGTGTGTGCACATACATATAGAAACAAATTTTTTGTATAAATGAGACATACTTTATGTATAAACAGAGATACACACATCTAGTCGTGTATGTAGAGAGAGACAGAGAGAAACAAAGAGAGACGGAGAATGAGTGAAAATACATGACAGCGAACATGTATTTGTGTGTATATATATATATATATATATATATATATATATATATATATATATGTGTGTGTGTGTGTGACCAAATCGTTTTTTCATTTTGAACAACGTTCAGAGTCTAGGAAATGTACGGAATGTGTGATTTGATCAAGTTTTTGGCTACGATGAGTAGTCCAAGTCCGTTATTTCTCAAAATAGTTTAACACACAAGTCTTGTTTTCCACTATTTCTCCGTCCATTAGTTTAACAGACACGTCTTCTTTTCATCGTATTCCTCCATGCTTTCGAGCTAGGAAAACCTTTGCTTTAAAGCCTCTTGACCTTCAGGCGTCCCTTAAAGAGACCTCATTAATCTCCACTATGGGGAATCCAGCTTCTCTACTAAAGTTGTGGCACAATTTCCCCATTTACTGTTTATGATTCCTCCTCTACTTGGGTCCACCTTTATAGCATATTTTTGCAAGTCCTTTCCATGTGTTACTAGCTTGCATTTACCTACCACAATCATTTACATGCCCTTTGAACATTGAAGCTTTTTCTTTAGTATGTTTAGGAACATAGAAGTATTAAATCATAAAGATATTGAATCGCATGGGGTTACACAATGGTCTGAATGCTGGACGCAAATAAATTTCTTGCCATCTCTAGTTTTGAATGCATTTTGGAGGAGGTTCGACTAAGAATTTGAAGGTTGACGTCTTGCGGTTAATCTTGGAACCTTAAGAATACATAAGGTTTTAAGACATTTCTAAAATGGTTGAGGATACCCTTGATAATAGAGCAAGAAAACACTTGTGTGATTGACAATTACTATGAGCATGATTTGATCCAATATAAAGGGAATCAAAAAGCATTTGTTGTTTCCTAATCAACTATGTTCTTCCACAAGCATATTAGGCTATCCTGCGTGATGGAAAACAAAGGGGGCTCTAGGGGCACTTCGTTCTCCAACGCATAATACAATTCCTCCTATTTTCCCTTGTACGTGTTTTGATAGATCATATCTTGTCGACTGTTTCTTCTTATATCATTTCTGCCTCCAAATAGCCTCTCGTTACTAGTTTCAAATCTAGGCCAAACATTATGGTGTAGGGAAACATCTTCTAAAAACTATCAAAGCTAAAGAGCTGTTATTTTTTAGGGTTGGATTGTTGAGCCTAGAACTCTTTGTATCCATATCCTGATTAATAGAGAGTTTCTTGGAGTACTTGCCTCTTGCCTAATCATGAGCACATATACATGAATGTATGTGTAAAACCTATGTGTGTTCTTGCTCTTTCTCTTACTGTGGGTACATATACTTCATCTTTCTGTAAATAGGATCATGCCACAAATTTTTCACTCTGCAAACTAATGATTTAGTGTGCAGATATACAACAGGATACACCAACATACTAAGAAAAGAAACCTATATCGAAATTTTAAAGTCAATTCAAAGAGCTGAGTGATCCCATGCAAATGACTTTGTTAATTCGAATTGAAAACAAGTCTTTGATGGAAGATAATGAAAATCCACGTTATCATGCATTAATTGATCAATAATATCTACTTCATTTTAATTCTTTCCTCGTTGATTATAATATCATCTATGTTTTTTTATATTCATTTGATTTTTTCTTCCTAGACTATAATATCATCTATGTTCTCATTGATTCATAGGTATTTTCATGAAACTGGATTAACATCATAAAATTGCATTAACATCATGAAGATACAAATGTTCATGACAACCATTTCACCAATGAGCTATTCAAGCTATTCATGCATGTTTTGGTGAACCCATTAAACCTCTTCTGTGGGGAATTCGTGTGCTTTGGCACTTTGCCAAAATATCTCCATGAAGATGTGCTTAAGCTCATTAACAAAAAAAAAAGTAGAAAAAAGATTGAAAATCAATGGCCTATCACTATGCTAAAAACTAGTTATAAGATCTTCCTAAAGATTCTTGGTAATTCTATAGCTTATCATCTTCACTCATGGATCAATAAGGATAAAAACTGGTTCATAAAGGGTATGTACATGCTTCATTCCATTATTGATTTGTGGGAACGACTTGTCCTTGGTAACTAATTTTTTGAAAATGCCCTCTTAATCAAGATGGATTCTAACAAAGCTTATGATAGACTTGAGTGGGAGTAAATTCTAAAATTCCTTTAAAATATTGGATGTGCCTCTAAATCCGTCAAGATGATCTCAGTGCTTATGGAAAATGATTGAGCTCAAATTCACATCAATAGAAAAATCTCACAATCACTCATATTAAAGTGATTTACTAGAGAGGGCTACCTTGGCTCAACTTCTCTCTGATATTGCTATGGATGGCCTTAGTTTCTTAGTTAATCACCATGTCCATCTTGGTCATACCATGCGGTATTGCTTCCATATAGCTAGAACCTTACAATCATGAGACTCTTCACGTGTTGCAAGGCACAATGATCTTCTTCTACTTCTTCTATCACATAAAGAGAATATAAAAGAAAGACCTAATACAACAATAAAACATGAAAAATATATAAAGAAAACTATGTAAGAGAACCCTAGTGTTTGCAAATGAGTGTGTTGGCAAGAAACAAATGTGCCATCACTTTTGATATAAAGATTTGGTAAAGCTCATAAAATGTATCCCTCACATATATCAACATAACCACTACACATGTCAAAGAAGAAAAAAGTGGTCCATGTCATCCAATCTCATTACATGTTGAGCTTGATATTTCAACACACAACACTTGAGGGGGAGGGTTGGCATGACCATTGTCGTCAAGCTATTCTGGAAAACTCTCTTGGTGGGGACCTTGGTAGAGTAGAGCAATCAACGGGTTCCTTCTTCCTTCAAGGGCCCTCTCTAGTTCAGCATTGCTTTGGTCTAAGCCCCTAATCGAGAAATGGAAAGACTCACTACTTGGAATTCTTGGGACTCTCTACCCTTGCATATCATCATATAGAGGGATTTTAATATGATGGAAGTTTTATCTAATAGATGGAACTAAAGAGAGTGAGTTAGTGGTCTTTAAAAATATGTCTTGGCCCATTTCAAGCTCTAGAGTGATCTAGTGGAGGTTAAAGAGGAGCATGGCTTCTCTTGGTCGAACCTCTAGTTGGGTGCTCATTTTCAAAAAGCTAGACTTGGCTGAAGCATTATAGCACATACTATCATTCATAAGCTAGGTCTCGCATTCTTCTTTGAATGTGTGGACTTAATCCATTGGTTCTTACCTACAAATCACAATTAAAGCATAGTAAAGCTATTTGCATTCATGCTAATCCTATAATCATGTCCCTTCCTTCAAATCAATAGGTGATCACCTTGACCTAGAATGAGGCCTTATATGATGGGGGATGATTCTAACACCTCAATGCAACAATGGAAGATGGTTGCCCTCCACTAGTCCACAAGTAATGATATATGCTCACGGTTCTGAACTTTTCTCTGCACCACTACACAAAATTACAATGACATTTTGCAAACTTACAATAGACTATAAGAGCTACCCAACAAGATTTAAATCATCCAAAATGGATATTCCAACTGGGAGAACCACCCTTTGCAAGAAACCCTACTTGTTTGCAACACTCTCTACCTATGTGCAGAGATATAGCTTCACACAATTGGCAATTTCTAACAACTCACTTAGCCAAATAACTTGAAACTTTGGAAACCTTTGGGGCACTATATGAGAGACCCAATGAGACTTGAAATTAATGAAAATGAGTACAATGAGAGAGCAGACCATGCTCTTTAATCTGGTACAATGAGATTTGGAAAAGCCTAATTACACCTCTAGATAGAGAGGAGCAAAATGATGAGAAAATGAGGTAAGCAAGCAAGGGGGCTGCTTACTAGAGTTTATGACTTCACTAAGCTAATTGGGAAACTCAGGGAATGAAAAGTTTGGTGCTCTTCCTTCTTGTCTAACTAATGGAATTATCAAGTTGATACACAAGAAGGGGGAAAAGAACAGAATCGAGAACTGGCGGCCTATTACGATGCTCCAAACAGGATACAAGATCATCGCCAAAGTCATTGCCAACAGAATATCGTGCCATCTGAGATCTTGGCTAAGTGAGGACCAAAAAGGCTTCATCAAAGGCAGGTCTATCCTGGAAACCATTATAGATATTTGGGAAGGTATTCAATTTGCAAATGAGTCTAATCAAGATGTGGTTTTCCTTAAGATCGATTTTGACAAAGCCTACGACAGGCTAGAATGGGACTATATTCTGCAGTCGCTTCAAGATCTCGGATGTAGTCAGAAATTCACCAAGATGATCGCGACCCTTCTTGCAAACGCAACAACCCAAATTAACGTGAACGGCAAACTTTCGAAGGCGATCCATCTTAGAAGATCTATTAGACAAGGGTGCCCTCTGGCCCCCCTTCTTTTTGCCATCGCTACCGAGGGGCTGAGCAGACTGGTAGCGCATCATGTGGAGACTGGCAATATCAAAGGCCTACGGCTGCCCCACGACCACAGTCAAATCATCATGAGACTATTTGCCGATGATATGAACGCGTTCGTTCACAATGATAATACCAGCCTGGAGACTTTCTAGAGGTGTCTGGCTACCTTTTGTGAGGCCTCTGGATCCAAAATCAACCACTCTAAGACCGCCTTTAGGGCCATTGTGGGACATCATCCTGGCCTTCTCATTGATCATGGCTGTCAAATCATCCCGCAGGGCCAAATCTTTCGTCTTCTTGGAATCCCATTGGGGTTTGGCGTCTCTATGGAGTAGCGATGGAACTGGGTGTTGGCAAAACTCGAAAACAAGCTTAACTATTGGAAAGGTATGCAAATCAATCTTGCTGGGCGTGCGATGGTTATCAACACGTTCCTCCTCTCTTCTACCATCTATTTCCTTTCTTGCTGGAGACCGAATGAGCAAGGCCTGTCCAAAATGAGTAGTATTTGTAGAAACTTTCTTTGGACGGGCGATCACAACAGAAGGGGGGTGCCTAAAATCAAATGGGCCATCTGCACTAGCCCCAGAGATTGCGGGGGGCTTGGTATCCTGGACATTGGGTGTATGGCTAACAAACTGGCTGCCAAATGGATGATTAAGGCTTAGTGCAACAGGGAGGCCTCGTGGGCCAAGCTGATCTTCAGAAACAAGAATGAGTTGGCTCTCATGGGGTTCCCAAACTGGAAGAATCTCGACATCATGACCCTGCTATTCTCCCCGATCCCGGTCTTCCCAAAAGGCTCCAATCTCGTGTGCTCCCTTTGGAAGGGCTGGAATAAAGTCAAAAGCTTCACAAGAATTAGTGAGGACTGGAAGTGGGCGGCCGGAATCAGACAAAACGACTCTATCTGGTTCCGGATACATGGCATCCGGAGTGTGGAGTCGTGGAACATTCAAAATGCCAAGAGATTATGGAACCAAGGATTCAAAAAATGGAAACACCTCTGGAAACATGACACCAGCGGCTGGATCAATTTCGAGGATATTGATCCTTGCAAAAACATCTCCTACGAAGAATGGAACACTTTGCAAAGCAGATGCCTCGCATGGGATCGTCACAAGACTCGCCTTCTTATGGGACACGATGCACCGAACTCGCTTGGTCTCATATGGCATAATGGAAATAACCTAATCAAAATCCCGAACATCAAAGAAACGGCTGACCACCAGATCAGCCTCAACAAGAAGTGGTGCCTGTCTTGGACGCGGCTTCGATGGGACATGAAATTCATGGGTATCTGGCACCCCCTTATCGAGATTATGAAGTCTGTCCTCTTATGGCAAATTCTACATCGTGGAATTTGGACCAACCATAAGGCTAGCAAACTTTGTGGGGTCCCTCCTTGGTGCAAACGTTGCCACCGGGCTATCGAAGATGTCCCACACATCTTCCTTACCTGCCCCAGCTCCTACAGAATCTGGCAGACGGTTGGAAAGAAAATCAGACTTCAAAAACAGCTTAATTGGAAACAAGTCCTTTTGGGAGAAGCGATCGGCTGCTCCGCGACACTCTGGAACGCCATCAGAGGGGAAGTCTTGTGGAAAATCTGGCGGGAGAGGTGTGCTCTCAACTTCGGCGATACCCCTAGGGAGTGGTCGATTGAGAAATCACTATTCCTCCTTGGCAAAAGGATTGTTAACAGTAAGAAATCCCCCCCCCCTTCAGGCACCATCAAGTCCTCATTTTGATCAACAACAAGCTCAAACCCAAGTGGGCCCCGCATGAGGGCGACGAGAGGGTGATTAACCTTCTATGTAATGCAACCTAGAACTCATTCAAGCTTCCCCTGCTTTGTGGGATTTGGGGGGTCCCGTGGGCACTAGTCCCCTTCTATTGTACCTTTGTTTCTTAATTTAATTCAAGTCCGGGAGAGTAGGCTATTGCCGAGCTTCCTTTATATAAAAAAAAAAAACTCAGGGAATGTATACAATGCAAGAAACAAATGTGGGATGATTCTTATATAGAGTTTTACTTTTCCTACAATCTAGCTAACCACCCACCAATCAGTGTAGGTGCATTTTTTGGTGGCTTATTTGATGAGATTTCAATTTGATTGATTTTGGTGCAGCTTCTAACTTTATTCCACGACTTTGGGTCCTCCTTTCTTATTGGCCCACTTGCGAAACTCATGGTTCAGCCCTTTTTCATGATTGAGACATGGTTCATGATTGGTTCAGCCCTCAAGTCTTAATGCCTAGGTCCTTCATTCCAATGCATGCCTTGAAGTGTTATAGCTTTTCTCCATCCAATGCTTTGGTAAACATATCTGCATATGGGTTCTTTGTATTTACATGCTCCACCTTGCCATCCTTTTACATGATCTTCTCTCTAATAAAGTGGTAATGCACTTCTATATGCTTCGACCTTGCATGGAACACCGGATTTTGAGCCAAGCAAATGCTCCTTATATTGTCACAAAAAATAGGTGCTTTTTTAAGCTGCTAATGAAGACCAACAAACAACTTCTTGAGTCACATAAGATCACATGAGACTTGTGCTAAGCCTTTATACTCAGCGTCGATTGATGAGAGAGTCACTATTGGTTGTTTCTTTGACATCCATGAGATGGAATTCTTCCCTAGCATGATAACATATCCACTACTGCTCCTCTTGTCATCTTTGGAACTTGCCCAATCAGCATCAAAATAAGCTTGTACATTTAATCCATCATCAAATGGATAATATAGACATTTAATCCATCCATCCTTTGAGGTATCTAAGTACCCTTTTGGCTGCAACAAGATGAGGTACTCCTGGTGCTTGCAAAAACTAAAATAACACTCCAACTACATGTGCAATATCTCGTTGTGTCATAGTAGCATACAAGAGAGAGCCAATTATTGACCTATATATGGTGACATCCTTCACTTCTTCACCTTCATGAGAAATTATTTTAACATTTACTTCTAATGCATTTCAATTGGGCTTGCAATCACACAAGTCAAACTTCTTCAAAAGATCTAGAATGTATTTCCTTTGCATCAAGTATATATGTTCCTCTTTATATAATACTTCAATCCCAAGGAAGTACCTTAAAATCCCTAAATCTGAGATTTCAAACTCACATCCAAGCTTCTTCTTTATGTCCTTAATGTTGGCTTCATCATCGCCAGTAATGATCCAATCATCAACATATACCTTCTTCACAAAGAGTGATGGGTCTGCATGACTCTGATTGTATCCACATTTTACCAAGTAGTCCACAAGTCTTTGGTTCCAAGATCATGGGGCTTGATTGAGTCCACAAAGAGCCTTCTTTAGCCTCCATACATGATGTGGAAAGCTCTCATCTTCAAAGCCTTGGGGCTAGTCCATGGAGACTACCTCTTCAAGCTCTCCATTTAGGAAAGCATTCTTCACATCCAACTAGTACATCTTCCAACCTTTTGAGGCTGAAATTGCAATCAAACTTCTAATGGTGGAAATCTTACCTATTAAACTGAATGTTTCCTCAAAGTTTATGCCATGGGTTTGAGCAAAACCTTTGGCAACCAACCTTGCTTTATACCTAGAGATGCTCCCATCTGCATGCCTCTTTACCTTGTACACCCATTTGTTGCCAATGAATTTCATGTCCTTTGTTCTTGGCACCAATGAACAAGTATGATTTTCTTCAAGTGCCTTGACTTCCTCCTCCATGCCTTCAATCCATTCCCTATGCTTATTTTCTTCTTCAAAAAGGTTAGGTTCTTCACAAGCTATAACTTGACTCATGTAGGCATAGTGTCTTGCAATGAATGAATCATAAGTTAACCTTTGAATAGGGTATTGAACCCTATTGGATGAGCTTACCTCACCATTAGGTGGTAAGAATCTCCTCCTCCTTGTTTTAGATGCTTTAAATCTTGGAGTTTCTAATTTTTCCATATCTTCATCACTTGTAGATTCCATGTCTACCCATCGATGGTCTTTGTCATTTGCCTTTTCCTTTCGTTTGCTACTTCCTTCACTTCAATGAGCTTCATTCCTTGTCCTTCCATGCCAAGCTAATGTAGTACGTTTCACTGATGGTGTGTTGAAAGTGGTTGGACCACTTGTCTCCATGCTTTGTTGTTCCTCTTTGAACTTCTTCTCAGCTTCATATGCATCCTCAACCTATAACACATCTTTGCTACCATACCAAGGTAGCAACTCATCAAATATTACATCCCTAGAAACCTTAAGCTCTTTGGTGAAAGGGTTATAGCATCTCAAACCCTTTTGCTCTAAAGAATATCCAAGAAATAGACACCTACCTACCTTCGAGTCTAACTTGTGTCTCAATTCTTGACGTATGGGACCATAACACACACAACCAAATACTTTGAGATGGGAAAGGTTGGGTTTCTTACCACACCAAGCTTCATAAGGTGTAACTCCATGCACTCCTGAGGTTGGACACTTATTCATAATGTTTATGGCTGTATTTTTTGCATCATCCCAATAAGAGTTAGGAACATTCATTTCATTTAACAATGCTCTTGCCACTTCTGCTATGTATCTATTCTTCCTCTCTTCCACCCCATTTTGTTGAGGTGTATAATTGCAAGTGAATTGTCTTTTAATGCCATGATCATGTAATAAATCTAAAAATTTATTTGAAAAATACTCTCCCCCTCCATCCAATCTAAGATTCTTTATATACTTCCCTCTTTCCTTCTCCACAAGGCTTTTGAACCTCTTGAAGTGGTAAAACACCTCTGACTTTGACTTCATGCAATACATCCAAAAATCTTGAATGATCATCTATAAATGTGACAAACTATCTATTACCTCCAATGGATGGCTCTCTTGTAGGTCCCCATACATCTGTGTGTATGAGATTCAACACTTCATTGCTCATATGTGCTCCCTTCTTGAATGGCAATCTACTTTGTTTTCCTAATTGACAAGCATGGCACAAATGTTGCATATTCTCAGATTTAAGATTAGGTGGACCACTCACCAAGCTCTTCCTTTGCATGTCCTTCATCCTTTGTAAGTTTATGTTCCCAATTCTTTTATGCCATAAGTCAGTTTCTGCAATCTATTTATTTCCAATTGACAAGTAGACAGTGTGAGGGGTTGAAGGCTTTACCTACATGGAGAAGAGTCTTCCTTGCTTGTTTCCTTTTGCAATGAGCTCTTAGTCCTGCATGGGGTCTTCACCAAAACATCCTTGATCATTTAACCTCACCTCATAAACTCTTTCAACCATTTGACCTATCAAAACCAAGTTCTTTATGATGGTTGGCACATGCAACACATCCTTCAACACCTTGGAGCTTTGAGATCGATTCAATGCAACATCTCCCACATGTGTAATCTTGTGCTTAGTATCATCCCCTCTCTCTACATGTCCTTGAGTGATGGGTGAGTGTAAATTAAAGAAAACATATTGCAACTCATATGGTTGCTACAACCACTATCAATGTACCATGTAAAATCTGAATTCACTCTTTCACTTGATGCATACATCATAAGCAAACTCTCATTTTTTGACTTTGCTGAAGTACTAGCATAATTACCTTGGTTCTTTTTGTATCCTTGATTGCCTCCTCCTTGGGACCAACAATCTCTTGCATAATGGCTTGGTTTTCCACAATTCTAGCATTCTCCATTAGATGCTTCTCTTCCATGTGATCTTCCTCCTCTTCCTCTTAGATGCTATTGCTTATGAGTTGGGATAGAATGGATATGAATCTCCTATCCCCTTCTATCCATTCATTAAATGCCTTGACCTGCCATTGAAGTGGTGGATCATGTACATAAGGCATTGGCTCCGTGCCACTCACTAATTCCCACAATCCTTTTCCCATAAGGTAGTTGCTAACTCTAAATGTCCATGGTTGATGATTGCCTTTCTCTGACTTCTCTATTTGTGCATTATAGTCAACCATACTAAGCTCTAAGATGCTCCTCTGGCTTCTGCTCAAGTTCTTGTATTCTTTAGAAGGTGTGGATATTATCTTTTGATAGCTTTTCTCTTGCAAACCTTTGACTAGTTGTGATCTCGATTGGTGTAGACCCCTTTTGATGTCTTCTTGCTTTGATATGTCCTCCTTGTGCTTCCATGAGTTGTCTTGATACCTTCAAGTCTTCAATATGCTGCCCACTGATGCCCTCAAGCCTCCAAAATCGCTCTAATACCACTCATGGGGGATGATTCTAACACCCCAATGCAACAATGGAAGATGGCTACCCTCCACTAGGTCCACAAGCAATGGTATATGCTCACTATTCTGAACTTTTCTCTCCACTAGTACAGAGAATTAAAATGAGATTTGCAAACTTATAGCACACTATAGGAGCTACCCAACAAGCTTTAAATCATCCAAAATGGATATTCAATTGGGAGAACCACCCTCTGCAAGACACGCTACCTGTTTGCAACACTCTCTGCCTATGTGCATAGATAAACCTTCACAAAATGAAAACGAGTATAATGAGAGAAAAAGCAATGCTTTGCAATGTGGTAGAATCAGATTTGGAAAAGCCTAAGTACACCTCTAGATAGAGAGAAGAAAAATCATGAGAAAATGAGGTAAGCAAGCAAGAGGGCTGCTTGCTGGAGTGTATCACTTCACTAAACTAAGTGGGAAACTCGTGGAATGCATACAAATCAAGAAACAAAGGTGGGATGATGCTTATATAGAGTTTTACTTCTCCTCCAATCTAGCTAATCACCCACCAATCAATGGAGGTGCACTTTTTGGTGGCTGATTTGATGAGATTTGAATTTGATTGAGTTTGGTGGAGCTTCTAACTTTCTCTCATGTCTTTTGGTCCTCCTATTTGATTGGTCGACTTGCAAAACTCGTAGTTGAGCCCTTTTGCATGATTGAGACTTGATTTTCAACATTATACACCCACACCTCTCTAGTGTCAAAAGGATTTCATCACTCCAACTGGCATTCAAAAAAATTAAAAAATTTATTTCAAGATGGTTATCTCTCAACTCTCAAACATATGTTTTATATGAGCTTTTGATTTGATTAATCTCTCTCTTTAAAGTGTTTGCAAGTTGAAGAAGTAAAAAAAAACATGTGCTTTGATCAGAATAGGAAGACATTAGTGAACCTTCATTGCAACCCTCCACTTCATCTTTATTTACCCTCTATACATAATTATTTATATATATAAATGAGAAAACCCATGGTGTAAACTTCAGCTATATGTAAATGTATTTCTTCTTGTGTGTCTTTATAAGTTCCAAAGATGGAGCAACTCTATACTTTAAATGTATGTATCTATAAATCAAGCTCATATGAATGAATTTCTGCCCATACATTAGTGTATGGATAGTAATTGATCTTTAAATGTGCTCCATATACTCTGAATAGCTATGCATATGTCTATGTGTGTGTCCACTCTATAGATGTTTAGGTGCTTTATGTATACATATTCAGATATGAATATAAATTAAAGTGCATATGTATCTATATGTACATACAATAACCCCTAAAATGTATGCGTGGTTGCCTATAAATGTAACTCAAGACGTGTTGATGTGCTTGATATGATGAGCTATGGTGTATAGACTTGTGACTATAGGTGAATGTACAGGGAGTAATAGTGTATGTACATGTACCCCTATGTGTTTGTATGTATATGTATGTGTTGGCAATGACGTCCTATATGTCTTAAGTCTCAAAAAAAGTATATTTTTTAAGTCTTATAGATCTAAAGTTATGTGTCCTAAGTCTTAAGTAGAAAGACATAAAAGAAGTAACTTATAAGTTAATATTTACGTGTGTGTTTGTAATTGCGTGTATGAATGTATCTAAATGTTAAGTGTATATTTGAAATATGATTTTAGAATGTGTGTGCATGTGTGTAGTGTGTATGAGAGCAAGTTTAGAATGCATGTGATGTGAGCATGTTTGCTAAAGATAGACAATATGTGCTCGTATGTAGAAAATTGTTTATATATGTGTGCATTGTGTGTTTTTTTATGATTTTTTTAGAGAGCATTGAAGAGCACTTGATATATATCAGCATTACAAACAGGAAGGTGGAGAGCCACGCACAAGATTGAAGCTGCAGTTCCTCAAAACCTTATATCTTAACTTTCCTCGGAAATGAAAATTAAAACTTATTGTCTTAGACCTTAAAACTCTCGTACTTTCATAAATTGTTTAGGGTCATTTGTTATGTTAGCTTTTATGTCATCCATACAAACATGAATGCTACCATGACATTTAAGATAAACTTATCTTAAAAATTTTAGTTATATTTACCTACTTTGTTTAGAGTTATTTTGTTCATTTTACAAACATGAATGTTTTCATCTCATCTAAAAATGGAAAAAGGTTTTGCATGTAGTGATGTTTTCCATTTACACCGGCCAAGATTTTGGAAGTTGGTTGTCAAAAAGAGTCAATATTTCTATAACAAAGATCAAAAGGAGATTCAAAACATTAAACTTGTCAGAAGCAAAAATCTTTATCATAAGCTCTGACCTATCGAGACTGCAGTCAATAAAGGAAAATCCCACCTCCCATCAGGGCACTACATAATTCATTAATCTGCTTAGAGTAGAATGTGCAAAATGATATGCGTAGTTTAGAATTATTTGGAGTGATGTACTCGTGACAAACATTTATAAGCAATTTCAAATATAAAGGATATAATGAGCGAATAGGTCAACAAAGATTGCAAGTGGGCCGCTAGTATTAATAACAAATGATTCTACTTGGATTCGATTGATCGAATCAAAGAAGTTTATATGGAGAAACTCCAAAGGGGGAGATCTGACTATGAGGATTGGTGACTTTTAATAGAAAAAAAAATACATGGAAAAAATCAAAGATCTGCCTCCTCGTTCATGAACCCTTGTAGATTGAAGGGTTAATATGGAACAATCACAAAAACTTGAATGAGATGTTGAGTATCAAAAAGAACATAGAGTTTCATATCTTCTTGAAAAAGGGGAGGTCTTAGAAGTATTCACATTTATATGGATTTTTAAGTTCATGGACCTATCGCATCGTCTTATATAGAATAAAACATATGTTCTTATTTGGGAAATTATACATCAGAGTATTTGGATGAATGCCAAAGCTAATAAAATTTCTAGGGGTCTCTTATATGCTACCTTTTTGGTAGAGAGGACCTTGGTCACATACTCTTTTCACGTCCCAAGAGTCACTTGTTTTGGAAGGATCTTTCCATGTTTTTGAGATTACTAAGTCAAATCAACAAAAAACAATATCTACTTCGAGAAATTATCCGTTTCTCTTCTACCTTATGGAATTATATCAGGGGGGAAGGTCTCTAGAACATATGGAAAGAAAGATGTGTTGATAACTTGGACGACCCTCCGAAAGAATGGTCCATTGAAAATTTTCTTAACCTTTTAGGTGGAAGAATTTGTAATTGTAAGAAGTCCCCTCCCTTCAAACACCATAGGTTATTTTTCAGAAACAACAAGATTAAACGGAAGTTGAGCAACAATAAGAGGAACAAAAAAATTATCAATCTTCTTTGTAACTTTCTCTAAAACCCCTATTTCATTTGCCTATTTATGGCTGTCATAGTTGCACTCCCTTGGGGCAATCCTACCCCTCGTCTTTGGGATATGGGGGATCCTATGCGCACTATGCGCCTTCAATATACACTAATTCTTTATTCATTCATGCTAAGGAGAATAGGCATCGCCCGAACTTCCTCTTTAAAAAAAGCTTTACACTTAATAAAACACAAGGAGAATTTCAAAGAAAATAAGAAACGGATACAAAGCAAGCTTATGAGCTTGACGTTCTTTTTTGGAACATCGTTTTCTTTTTTTTTTTTTTCTAATCTCTTTGAATTAGAACTGACGTTGCATGTTTAAGGAGGTACAACATTATACTTCATTCCTTTTGTAACAAGCTAATGGCTCTCTCTATAAAACATTCCTTTCAATAATTGCTCATAGGTGTGCGCACACACACACAGTGTGGGTGTGTGCGACTAGTGCGTAAATTCTTGCGGAATTTAAGGGGGTTTCTAAAGTAAATGAAAGATGCCAAGTGTATGATCACATGCTCGTGTGCAACTTCACCAGATTCTGGGTGTTTTATAGTTCAACAAAGTGATTCAAAAAGGATTTTATAATGTTTTGAAGTCACTATCTCTAGAGAACGTTGTGAGGTAGTCGGCATATTTGAAGAGCATGACCGGAAGTCAAGCCCCATGGAAAATACGAGAAAAAGTGACCCAAAAGTTCAGTCCTTTAAGGAAACTACTTAATATTTGCATTTTTTAGGAATGCGATGAAGCTTGAGAAGTATCCCTTTTGAGCTAGTCAGAGTGGTGACTTTGTAAGTGATGTAGAGGTGGTGAACAAGTGCAAAATGGTGCACATATGCAAAGTGGCGCACATGTGCAAGTCTATGCAGATATTGTGCACAAGTGATCATGAGCATGGGTGCACAAGTAGTGCACAAAAAGTTTGTTCACAATAGTTTTGCAAGAAAAGTGGAATGAAAGTTGCAATATGGTCTTTTTCAAGGGTTTTTAAAGGCTTTTTTATTGTTTTGGAAGGTTCAAGTGAACCCTACCTTATGCACATAATTAAGAGAAATAAAGGTCGATAGTGGAAAAGATATCAAATGAAATCAATATGTAAGAGCTTATTAGTGGCCCCCAATTTGACATTTTGTTTCTCATGGAAAAGCTATCAAGTGAAATCAATATGTAAGAGCTTATGAGTGGCCCTCAATTTGACATTTTGTTTCTCATAAAGTCACTACAGGAACAAATAGGGAGTCATTGGCTTTACACATGAAATGATTCTTAGGAAATCAAAGTGAGTACCAAGATACACTAACATTCAAGCAACATACGAAAATGGAATCAACACACAACCAATGGCATTATCATTCTTAGACTAAAGAGTTAGATTAGGGAGAAAGAAAGAGCAAGATACACTTGAATAGTACATGCATAGAGATAAACATTGTGCAGGGAGAGTGAAAAAGTGTGTTATGATAAGAGAACTTAGGTGAGAAAGTAAGGTGGAACAAAGGACCATCAAGGACATGTTGTATGTTGACAGAAAACGATGCTTTCTCCAACCTTATTGGAAGCTTGAGTGCAAAGTGTGCACAAGGGCAAGGTGTTGGACAAGGTGAAGGATCGGCATAGAGGAGGTCAATTGCACAAGTATTTGTGGTATTCTCTACACTTGTGTGTGTGCTATTGGGCATCAGTGCTATCACGCAAAGGACATTTCTGTCTCATTTTAAACAGATTTATTGTATTCCTTATGATTAATCAAGACGCGTAAGTGTAATTTTCTTTCTTCTTCTTCTCCATTTTTGTCCTTCAAACACACAGACACATTTCAACTAACGAATCCCCCAACAATCCCAGCCAAGGTATGAAGAACGCAATAAGAGTATAGATATAACCATCTCTGAAGAAATAAACACAAACATAAAGGAAGTAAGTAAGAGAAGAGATACAACCATATTTCAAGGAATAAACACAAATATAAAAAGTGAGAATGTACAAGGAAATCACGAAGAGATACAAGAAAGGTAGATTGACACTCTTAATTTTTTAAGCTAAAGTACTCAACCTTACCTATCAATTTTGTCCTTCTTAGTTATTTTACCTCCGGTCCATCCTACCGTTTCTTTGTGGAATACATGGGATCCCAACGGTACTAACCTCATTTGCTCTATAAATATCTTTTTATTAATTTAAGTATGAGTGAATAGGCCTCGATCAAACTATCTTGAAAAGAAAAATACAAAACACCAGTTGACATAAAGAAAATCCTTGCTTGTTCAACATGTTCAAGGAAAAGCTTTATAACGAGGATTATTTATTTTGAGACTACATTTCTTTTTTCTATTCCATTCATTGCAAGCATTGTATGTTATATGCAAAGATCGTTATACAGTATACAACATATACAGTATACAGTACATACATATAGATTATACAGTCATGCGTCCTTGAAGTTTTTTTTACTACCCTTTTATTGTTATCAATGGACAATGCCATATTTGATTTTTGCTTCTTGTTTGTGTTTTTTAAGGCGTTAGAGTTTTTTAATTAATAGTATACAAAACTCAAACGTCAAATCTTTTGCTGTCACGTTACTGTTAAGGATAGTTATAAGTCCTTGAGAATGTGGTGAAGATTAAATGAATGTGGTAAATGCTTTAGATATTCGTATCATCAAAAGTCTCCACAAATGGAGCTACCCTGGAAAAGCCCCCACAAGACCATATTGCTAAGTTGGGACTCCCTCTCGGTAAAAAAGAAAGACGAATCCAAGAAGAGAAAGGATAAGGCTCCCTCCTGTAAAGAGGGTACTCTCCAATAATGATCATCATCTCCTTAAATGCTAGAGGGCTAACCGATCCCTCTAGAGCAACCATCATTGGTCAACGGGTTCGTGGCATAAGCCTAAACCCAGAATTTATCTGCATTCAAGAGACTAAAATTGATGGAGCACACCTCCAGAAATGGCTTATGTCTCCTCGACCCATGTTTGGATTTCGACATCGCAACCACGTGGGTCTGGTGGGACAGTAATCGGTATTAATCAATTCTTGTTTGAAAAGCTTGAGAATTCCATTGAAGAAGAAAGCCATCGATGGATTGTCGTTTCCTTTGGTGCACCCTTTCGTTTTACTTTAGTTTATATGTATGCCCCTAATGGGGAGTTGGAGATACTGAACACATTGGCCTCCTTGGACTCGCTCCCCCACAACACGCTAATTTGTGGTGACTTCAACATGGTGGAGGACCCTGAGGACAGATGGAATGGCAAGGGATGGGTCATCGACAATCGGGAGAAAGAAACATGAGACAAAACCAAACTGCACTTGGATTTGGTCAAATTCAAAGATTGGAATGGTTTTTCATGGTCAAATCTCCAAGCGGGCGAGGACCTGAGGAAAACTAGACTAGATAGATGCTACATTGCGGAGAACATTATTCACTAGTGGGGCCACCCTTCCCTCTCGCAACGCATTGACCCTGCCATCTTTGATCACTATCAAGTCATTATTGCTTTCCCACCTTTCACTAACATCCATAAGGCTCCCTGGTTCCACGGCTGCACGACTTCCTCCTCTCTCCCCTCCATCCATCAATAAATTGTTGAAGTGTGGAAGGAGGTGTTTTCCTTCAGCTAATACCTAGCCAAGTGCAAGAGATGTGCAGTCGAAAAGTCATGACAAATTATGATAAGATCTAGGAAGATGCTCGAGACTGTTCGGCGGGCATGTAGAGAAGCTCTTTACCATGGGCTCTGGAGACTTGAGAAGGAAGTGAACAAAGGAAAAGCTCAATCCCAGAAAGGTCTTCGAAAAATCAGAGCGTTGCTAAGATACGAGGAAGAAATTCGAAGGAAAAACTTGCAAATTTTCTTCAAGGAGTAGTGGGCTGGCAAAGCTGACAAACCCACAAAAAAAATGTGCCATATCCTTAAAAGGAAACAAAATAGAGAATCGATCCCCCTATTGCTAGAATCAAATGGCAATGTTTGCTATACGAAAGAAGATAATTTCGCGATTATTGAAGGGCGCTTTACGAAACTTCTAGGGACCATGACCCCCTCTCCCCCCATAGACGGGACTGCATGGCAGCCATTTCTTGGGCTTCCTCTCATAGGATCCTACTCAACCTTCTATCCAGGCTAGATGCCCCAATCTCCGAAGCAAAAATCATTGAAGTCATTGATGCCCTCCCTTTTGATAAAAGCTCGGGCCCGAATGGGCTCACTAATGAGTTCTTTAAGTCCTTCAAGTTGGTGGTCACCACCCCTCTTTGTCTAGTTTGGAAAGAGGCACTCGAGTTTGGTCATGCTTCTGACTTGTCTGAACAATGGCATTATCAAGTTAATTCACAAAAAAAGGGACAAGAATATGTTAGTCAATGGAATAATCAATGTCTCCCCTAGAACGTGGAAATTAATTGAGGGTCGCCGAACCAGGATAGATGAACCCGGATAGGTGCCGAAAAAAGTGGATTCGCGGTAGCAGACTTCTATTTAAAAGCACATAAAGGGAAGCGGTAAAGATCGGCAGTTCTTCCAGAAGGAGTCTCTGTTCTGTTGAGTACTGTAGTGAGTAGAGTTGATCACATCGCGAACTGAAGTATTTGGAAATTGCAAACATCGCATTTATTCTGTTGTCTATTATAGTGAATCAATTTGGGAGATTGCGGGCATCATATTTTAAGACTATGTATGAGATATTGATGAATACATTGAGTTCTGTTCCATTCTATTCATATTTAATTATTCTGCTATTCTTTTGGTTGAACCGATTCCCATTCGGTAGTCTTGTGTTGTGAGTCTATTTGATGATCAGTTATATACGATTCTGTATCTCTCGGCTGTGAGATTGTGTGTTTGTTGTCCTGCGTGAGACTGTGTAAGAACAAAGTTTAGTATTTTTTTGGTTAAGTGACCAGGTTCTATACAATAATCTGCGATCACTGAGTATTCGATAAGGATCTGTGTGTGGACAGAAATATTAGTAAGTTATTAATTGCTGTAGAAATCTGTGACTCGAGCCAGTATACGAAAAGTTTGACGTCATCTCGATCCGAGTTGTCTGTGTATTTTGTTCGGTGTGTTTACCTGTCACATGGAATCGTCTTATTGAGAAGTATTTAATTAGTGAGAAGAGCGTATTCTAGTAGTTGTAAGTTAAGGCAGGACCACTGCGTTATTACCATAGCATATTCAGTCCGAACATTCTAACACTCACCGTGCCGAAGAGTAGCCAGTATTCAAACTCACTCACTGTGTTAAGACGTGAGGGAATACTTACGATTGTGTAAAGGATTGGGAAAATAGTACAGGGCCTCTGTCTAACAGACCCCTACCACTCCCAAGAACCCGAGGACCCGATAATACTCTTCCGAAAGTTGGATTGAAGTATTATCGTTTAACATTGGCGATCCTACTAGGGATGTGGCATTGAGATTGCCTGGTATTTTGTTCAAACTAAATTTTGTTGGAAGGACAGTAGCAACAGAATCAGATTGTTGCAATATTGTTTGTTCGTAATACTATATGATTAGTACGGAAATGCTACATGCCGATTACTCGATCAGGTGAAAAGTATCCCAAGAATCATCAGTTAGGGGTATTAAGAACAACTTTGGTAGGTACTAGTGCAATTAGACCTGACCCAGTTGTCGAAAAAGTGACGAACGATAACACTGATTCCGGTGAAATTACGGTAGAACGTAGTACATCTCTAGAATTGCCTGGTATTACTACGGTGCAGACTGTCGAAAATACAGCAATTTGGAACCTACCAAGACGCAGTTGGAATCTAGTCTAAAAGTTTTCGGAATAGATTCAGATACGATTAGAAACACTTTAGGGAAGGAAATTAATATAGGCGAATCTACGCTGTATCCAGTCACAATTTTGAATCCTTCCGGTGGAATTTTGGTAAGAAAAACACAGTTTTTCGGTGACGATTCAGCAGTTTCGGCTGAATCTTCAGCTCAACTACAACGTTTGGAAGCAAGTCCTCCTACTTTGGATATCAAGGAGGAAGGAAGATTATTTGAAACAGAAATTCGCAATATAGTAAGTAAGCTAATTGCACCGGAAAGTGTGCCATTTGGCGAAACAAATTCCGGTAGTTCAGAAACTCAAACCAGAAATACAGAAGGAGTGTATAATACATTTACGATGAATGAACAACCGCAATGACAGTTAGGTCAACCCAGATTGGCTCCAAGGGGAGTAACATACACAAAGTTTAGTGGATTTCCAGGAGATGATCCAGATGCTCACGTACGCACCTTCAAAATCAGTTACGCTGTCCTCAACCATCCACCGGATCCGGCATATAAAGCAATTGTTTTTCAATCTACACTTGTGAATGAAGCAGCAAGATGGCTTATTGAATATGATATTAATCATTTCGGTACTTATGAAGCAGTACGAGACGCTTTTCTGCAGCGATTCAGGCTGAAAAAGAATCCTGTAGAGATCTTTGAGTATTTACAGAACAATAGACAGAAACCAAATCAAACTGTACAAGAGTATGCTACCCTTTTCAGAACTCATTTAAGACAGTTACCCGAGGCTCATGCTAATTTACCAGACGATGTTATTACACAGTGGTTTATCAATGGCTTACTTCCTCAACTTAGGCAAATCATGATTATAAGATGTGTAGGAGCCATGACCCTCGATGCAGTGATAGCAATGACCCTTCAGCTGGAAAACAAAGTTGGTGGATTTTCAGAGGATTTGGAATGGGTTAAAACAAACAAACATGTGGCTGAAGATATAACTAGGCAAGTATATTGCACCACCTGCAAGAATTCAGGACATACTAGTGCCCAGTGTGCGTTAAATCAGACCTATTGCGCCATCTGTAACATTGTGGGACATACCACTGAGAATTGTGCATACAATGCTAGAAGACAAGGAGCAGCAACAGTTAATGCAATTATTCAGGAACAAGGGCAGTCATCCAATCAATATGTACCCCCACATTTGAGACACAATCAACAACAAGGGTATCGACATTATCGAGCACAGAGGAACAACAACTATAACACACCGCGCTGGCAGAATGGACCACCACCGGAAAATCAAAATTTACCACCACCTCGATGTCATTTCTGTGGACAATTGGGCCATATTAGAAGATTCTGTAGAGATGCAGCGGAATATGATCAAAGGAAAAAGGAACGTCAAAACCCAATGGCCAATGTGGTAACAATCACACCTGTAGAGACGCAGGCAGCAGCAGTTCAAACTCGTTCCGGTAAACAATTGCAACCAGCAGCAGAATTATTTGAACCAAGGATACGAGAACAACACAGAATGTATCATAAAGCTAGCCAGTGGACCACTGTAGAACCACCTGTTTTTCCAGAATCTACCCCAGTAATCCAGTCCCCGGATACGACACAAGCTCGTGCTGTAATACAGAAGCAAGTACATCATCTGCAGTAGAATTGCCATCTTCAGACCAAGCTTCATCTTCAACAGTTAAGGAAGATGCAAATCAATTGCAACCTGCTTGGGATATATTGTCAAAAGCATCCATCACACTGCCTTTCGGGCAATTACTGGCATTAGTACCAGGAATACGCCAACAATTTCAACAACAGTCTACTACAAAATCTGCTTGCATTCCGGCTACCGCAACAGTACAACCAGAGCCAGACTCTACGGTAGATCACTCAGTTCCTCTGATTACGGTATGGTTTCATAAACATCAAATTCCACAAGTTTTAATTGATGGGGGGTCTGGCGTGAATATTGCCACTGCGTCACTTTGTAAGAAGTTAGGATGGACTAAGATAGAACCAGTTCAATTCTTTGTTAGGATGGCTGATCAATCTAGAGTTCATCCAGTAGGACTGGTCCGAGATATACCCATAACTGTCCAAGACACAACATTCAAGATGACTTTTGTTGTTCTTGAATTGCCGGAATCCACCCTAGACTACAATCTACTTTTCGGTCGTCCTTGGTTGAAACAAGCCAAGGTAATTCAAGACTGGTCAGCCCAGGAACTTATGTTCAAAGATAAACATCGCAAATGTGTTGTAAAGTTAGATGCTATACAACCCTGTGAGTTACATGCTCGACCATATTTTGCCGAACCAGTCCATATGTTAGATGGGTTGTCTGATGACGAAGAAGAAGAATTTCTGAAGAATAATGTTGATTTGATGACATTAGGAACTATTGATCTACAGTCTGTGGTAGATACCTGGAATGCTTCAGTATGTACAGTAATACCCATTGTCGAAGAAATTAAGGAGGAAGATACCATTTCGATTCAAGGTAATGAACTACAGCAACTTCTCGAACCATCAGCTAATACAGAGAAATATCAACAATTTTATGTTCCAGAAGACCAGTTAATTACTTATAATCTTGGAGGTGAAGATCACCCTCGTCCTGTCAAGATAAAGCAAAACTTACCTGAAGCCTTTCAAGCAGATTTAATCAAGTTACTCCAAGAATTTACTGACGTCTTTGCATGGGATTACAAAGACATGAAGGGCTTGGATCCTCGTATCTATCAACACAGAGTTATGCTAAAACCAGAAGCGAAACCGATAAGGCAAACCAGCTACCGGATGAACCCACATTATGCATCACAGGTAAAGGCTGAACTTGATAGGTTATTAAAAGTGGGATTCATAGTACCAATAGAACATGCGGAATGGATTTCACCGATTGTAATTGTACCAAAGAAAAACAAGCAATTGAGAATTTGCGTAGACTATCGGAAATTAAATGCTGCAACAGTACCGGATCCTTTTCCGATTCCTTTTTTGGATACTATGCTTGACAAAGTAGCAGGTCATGAGATGTATTCATTCCTAGATGGATACAGCGGATATAATCAAGTAAGAATGGCTGAAGAAGATATACCAAAAACTGCATTTATTACAAATTGGGGTGTCTTTGCTTGTACAGTAATGTGGTTTGGATTGAGGAATGCGCCAAGCACGTTTCAAAGATGTATGCAGGAGATATTTTCTCCTTATCTCACCTCATTCATGCAAGTATACCTTGACGATTTTTCAATTTTCGGTAAGATGATCGCACATCTGGTACATTTACGATGTTGCTTTCAGAGATGTAGAGAATATAGGTTGTGTTTAAACCCAAACAAATCTGTGTTTGCGGTTTCATGTGGTAAGTTACTTGGTCACATCATATCAGCACAGGGTATTCAAGTTGATCCTGATAAAATTTCAGCAGTATTAGAAGCTCCGGTGCCTAATACACCTAAGGAAGTAATGCGATTTATGGGTCAAGTGAGATGGCATGGAAGGCATTTACGGTGGCTTGCTCATGTGGCAATACCACTGAACAAATTAATTTCCAAGACTCCAAGGCAATTCGAATGGACTCAGGAATGTTTGACAGCATTTGATCGACTGAAACAGTTATTAACACAGGTTCCCATTTTACAGCCACCAGATTGTGATCACCCATTTCACGTATTTGTTGATGCATCTGATATAGCAATAGGAAGTGTACTAATGCAACAAAGAGATAAATGGTTTAGACCAGTATACTATGCTAGCAGAAGATTAGCACCTACAGAGAAGAACTACTCGGTAACTGAGAGGGAATGCTTAGGACTAGTGTATTCGGTAAAAAAATTCAGACATTATTTGTTGGGCCGAAAATTTACATTTCATGTCGATCATGCTGCACTTGTTTACTTGGTACGACAGCAACATATAGGTGGCTGTCTAGCACGATGGGTTCTACTATTGCAGGAATTCGACTATGATGTCATTCATCGGCCAGGTAGTTCACATGCCTTAGCAGACTTTTTGTCACGCTTAGATTCAGGTGAACCTCCGGTTGGTATAAATGATACAACGCCAGCCATTTATACTTCAGAACCAACTACTGAGGAATTGTCAAACCAACCAGCACCAACTACGTATTATGATCAGTTATTGACCTTCCTTTCAAATGGATGTCTACCTTCTAAAGTCCCCACAGCTACACGCCGAAAAATTACAGGTTTTAGTCGAAGATTCCGGTTAGTTGCTGGAGAACTTTATTATGCAGATTATACAGGAACCTTACTACGGTGTGTTCCTACACACGAAGTAAATTCAGTCATCAATTTAGCTCACTCAAGTCCAACAGGAGGACATTTTGCAGCAGATCTTACTCACCGAAAAATTCTGCAAAGTGGACTTTGGTGGCCAACTATGTACAGAGATGTATTGGAATTTATCAAAACTTGTGATAGCTGTCAAAGAACTGGACAACCACTACAACGTCATTACTTTCCACTTCATCCAGTACTTCCTTTAGAACCATTTCAGAAATGGGGTCTTGATTTCATTGGTCCAATCACACCTCCCGCGGTATTCAGTAATAACAGGTATATATTGACTTGCACAGATTACGCAACCAGGTGGGCAGAAGCATGGCCTTTACGTTCGGCTACAACAGTTGAAGTAGCGAAATGTCTATTAACAGATGTCTTTCCAAGATTTTGATTGCCACTAGAGCTTGTTTCAGATCAGGGCACCCATTTTATGAACAATTTGATGAAAGCATTAACACAGTCATTCCAGATCAGTCATAAATTCAGCTCACCATATTATCCTCGTGCAAATGGATTGGCAGAAAGTACCAACAAATCTTTGTTGAATATACTTCAGAAATTGACTAGAGAAACACCAGAAAGATGGGATCAGTTGCTACCTGCAGTCTTATGGGCCTACCGCACTACATATAAGGTAACCACCGGCTTGACACCATTCAAGTTAGCCTATGGACTAGAAGCAATAGCTCCGATGGAAATTGTAATACCAAGTTTAAGAGTATCAATGTCTCAAAAGCTTTTACCCGAAGAGTCATTGGTATTTCGGTTGGAAACACTTAGAGAATTAGATGAGCACCGATGGCTCAGTTTCTTAACTATGAAAGAAATCCAACTAAGACAGGCTAGGACACATGACCGGAATTTAAAAACCTCAGTATTTTCGGTAGGACAGCTTGTTCTTTTCTACAATGCGAAATCCAATAGATCAGCAGGAAAATTCAAGTTACGTTGGTTCGGTCCATTCAAGATTTCAGAACAAGTTGGTCCGGCTACTTTTCGATTGACTACATTGACTGGACAACCACTTCCAAAAGCGATAAACGGTTGTAAGCTACGGCCGTATCAAGTAACGTCACCACGGCAATAACAAGGGTACACAGCGTACCACAATTTCTTAATTTTCTTTTTGTCTTTTAGTTTCTTTTTGTTTTAATTTGGTGTAATCAATAAAGTAAGTGTAATCGCCGTACTTTAATATCTATTTATGTCAAGCCGCCCGCTCCTTTTTCTCTCTTTGCATGCATGCACACCAGATATAGACATTACTGCCCGTTTTGTGTAATTAGTACCGTTTAAAATATTCTCTGTATAAATTTCTTATATAACTCACTTAAACTCGCCGGATAGGTAATATAGTATTTTGCGATCACGGCTGTATTTTCTGAATACTTGTGTTTTGCGTCTTGTATCTGTGCGTAATGGAATCCCTAGCAAACTATACAGCTTTTGCTGATGGTATCCCTGCTCAAGTAGGAAATTACCTGCATGTACGAGGATTGGGTAGTTTCGCCGAGCTGCCCTGGCACTCAGTAGAAGCTCACCCCTTCTTCGCACAGATCATTTCTGCTATCGCTCGAGTATCTCCCACCGAAAAACAATGGGTTTTCCTCTCCTTACCTTCTAGAACTGTGATCACATTCCAAGCGTTTGCAGAAGTATACCATTTGACTCCACAAGGCAGCAAGAATCTCCCCATGATTTCGGTAACCCGAATGGCAGAATTGTTCCCTCGTTATTCATCTAATGAATACGCCATTCTCTGCCGACCAGAACCCGAAAGAACTGCATTACAATTCCTAGTTGCTATACTCAATTTTCAGAAACGTACCTATGGTATCTCTCGACCATTTTATTCTGCCATAGATATAGCTGCCCGAGAATCTGTTAGCTTTGCGTCGTTTTTCTTTCAACGTATTCATAAGGAGTGCGTCTCAATTATGAAGCAAGTTAACAAAGGCAAAACCCCGAGGTCTCGACTGCCACACATTCTGTCATTTCTGTTTCCAACTATAATGCAAGCACAACCACCACCAAGAGGACCAGTACTACAGATTGAAGAATCAGCGCAACCTTTAGATGAAGACGAAGAAGTACAACAGGAGGTCGATCAGCATTCAGGTGGAGTAACACAAAAGGAAGCCGAACAACAGCAGGAAGTACAACACGACACAAAACAACAACACGAAAAACAAGACAAAGCAGTAGAGAATGAAGCTGATCAGCAAGACAAGGAAGCAGAAATAGAGGCCAAGCATCAAGATGAAGAGAGGTTCCATGATACAAATACGTCGATGCACCAGGAATCATCAGCGTATTCAGGGGAGTCAAATCCTTGCATGGACCGACAGACACTGTAAAAAGGATATTTCAGCCAGGTGGTGATAGGATACTGTATGGGTACATGGCTTCTGCAGAAGACATGGATATTTTCAACAAGCATAGCACAAGCATATCCAAGTCGGTAAAAACATGCACAAACTTTCAAGAAGAAGAGGATTCAACAGCACAGAGGGTACTTTGATTCCATAGACGAAGCGTTTAAAGCACATGATCAAGAGGGTGGGTCCAGCATATAAGAAAGCGAGACTTCATGACGAGGCAACTAGACCAGCTATACGAGTTTGAGGAAGTTTTGGAGAAAGAGACGACCTATCACGTATAGTGACACATTCGGGATTGAAAGATATTTGCTGAATCACCAGCAGGATATTGGCATTATGCACGTTTAGCTAGAGCCTTTCTGGATGCATGTAAAGAAAAAGAACAGTGGGATAGCCCAGGCAAAAGGATATTACCAACACTACTACACTTGCGGGTTCGAGTCCACCGTGCGTGCCAGTGTTAGTCAATGGAATAATCAATGTCTCCCCTAGAAGGTGGAAATTAATTAAGGGTCGCCGAACCAGGATAGATGAACCCGGATAGGTGCCGAAAAAGTGGATTCACGGTAGCAGACTTCTATTTAAAAACACATAAAGGGAAGCGGTAAAGATCGGCAGTTCTTCCAGAAGGAGTCTCTGTTCTGTTGAGTACTGTAGTGAGTAGGGTTGATCACATCGCGAACTGAAGTATTTGGAAATTGCAAACATCGCATTTATTCTGTTGTCTGTTATAGTGAATCAATTTGGGAGATTGCGGGCATCATATTTTAAGACTATGTATGAGATATTGATGAATACATTGAGTTCTGTTCCATTCTATTCATATTTAATTATTCTGCTATTCTTTTGGTTGAACCGATTCCCATTCGGTAGTCTTGTGTTGTGAGTCTATTTGATGATCAGTTATATACGATTCTGTATCTCTCGGCTGTGAGATTGTGTGTTTGTTGTCCTGCGTGAGACTGAGTAAGAACAAAGTTTAGTATTTTTTTGGTTAAGTGACCAGGTTCTATACAATAATCTGCGATCACTGAGTATTCGATAAGGATCTGTGTGTGGACATAAATATTAGTAAGTTATTAATTGCGGTAGAAATCTGTGACTCGAGCCAGTATACGAAAAGTTTGACGTCATCTTGATCCGAGTTGTCTGTGTATTTTGTTTGGTGTGTTTACCTGTCACATGGAATTGTCTTATTGAGAAGTATTTAATTAGTGAGAAGAGCGTATTCTAGTAGTTGTAAGTTAAGGCAGGACCACTGCGTTATTACCATAGCATATTCAGTCCGAACATTCTAACACTCACCGTGCCAAAGAGTAGCCAGTATTCAAACTCACTCACTGTGTTAAGACGTGAGGGAATACTTACAATTGTGTAAAGGATTGGGAAAATAGTACAGGGCCTCCGTCTAACAGACCCCTACCACTCCCAAGAACCCGAGGACCCGATAATACTCTTCCGAAAGTTGGATTGAAGTATTATCGTTTAACAAATAGAATAGAGAATTGGTGTCCGATTACGATGATCCAAATGGGATATAAGATCATTTCCAAAGTCATAGCCAACAGAATGTCCAACCATCTAAGAGCGTGGTTAAGCGAGGACCAAAAAGGTTTCATCAAAGGCAAGTCAATTTTGGAAACCATTATAGGTATCTCGGAAGGTCTCGACTTCACAAGCCCGTCAAGACAAGATGTGGTCTTCCTGAAGCTCCCCTTATTTTTGCCATTGCCACGGAAGGGCTCAGTCAGCTTGTGGAACATCAGGTGGAAGCTGGTAATATCAAAGGCCTCTAATTGCCTCAAGACCATGGCCAGATCACCATGAGAATTTTTGTTGATGATATGAACGTGTTTGTCCACAATGATAGTACTGGCCTGGAGACATTCTAGAGGTGATTGGATACTTTTTGCGAAGCCTCTAGATCCAAAATCAACCAATCTAAGAGTGCTTTTAAGGCTATTGTCGGGATCTAACCTAACCTTCTCTATGATCATGGCTGTCAAATTATTTCAGAGGGCCAAATTTTCTCGCTTCTAGGGATTCCCTTGGGGTTTGGTATCTCGATGGAGCAGCGGTGGAACTAGGTGCTGGCTAGACTTGAAAACAAGCTAAACTATTGGAGAGTTACGCAAATCAATCTTGCTAGTCGTGTTATCGTTATCAACACGTTCCTCATATCTTCAACCATTTACTTCCTTTCTTGTTGCAGAAACTTCCTCTGGACGGGCGACCACAATAGGAGGGGGGTGCCTAAACTCAAGTGGTCCATCTGCACCAGCCAAAGAAATTGTGGGGTCCTTGGCATTCTAGACATTGGGTGCATGGCTAACAAACTAGTGGCAAAATGGATGATCAAGGCTTGGTGCAATGGGGAGGCCTCGTGGGCCATGTTGATCTTTAGAAACAAGAACGATTTGGCTCTCATAAGATTCCCAAATTGGAAGAATCTTGACATTCTGACCCTTTTGTTCTCCCCAATCCCGGTCTTCCCAAAAGGCTCGAATCTTGTGTGCTCCCTCTCGAAGAGCTGGAATAAAGTCAAAAGCTTCACAAGAATAAGTGAAGAGTGGAAGTGGGCGGCTCGTATGAGACAAAATCACTCTATCTAGTTTTCAATCCATGGCATCCAAATCATGGAATCTTGGAACATTTGAAATGCCAAGAGGCTATGGAAAAAAGGCTTAAAAAATGGAAACATCTCTGGAAGCAAGACACCAACCAGTGGATCAACCTTGTTTGTAATGCCATCTAAACCCTGTAAAAGCTACCCTTGCTTTGTGGGATTTAGGAGATCCCATGGGCACTAGTCTCTTTCTCTTGTACTTTTCATTTAATTAATTCAAATCCGGGAGAGTAGGCTTAGGCAGAACTTCTTTTATAAAAAAAAAGACGTCTCCACAAATAATTTGTACAATTCTATCGTAGTTCTACAAAGCCAATACGTTTTCGCATGGTTGTTCTGTACTTGGCCACTGGTCGGTAGATCCTGATAGTGGAAGACTTTTCTTTGCAGGGGCAATGAAGTAGCAATCAAACAAAACTAATTTTTTTGACTTGAACAGCTCGCCTTCATAGCCTAACACACACACACACACACACACATATATATATATATATATATATATATATATATATATATATATATATATATATATATATATATATATATATATATATATATATAGAGAGAGAGAGAGAGAGAGACGATGAATCGATGATTAGAGGAACCCAGAGCAAGGCAACATATTGCTCTTGCTGCCAACCTAGTGGCGTGCACCCTGTGTACAAAGTATTGCAAAAAATGAAAACTTATGATAACCAAACATAACTCTAAATACACAAATAAATTCCTTTTGCTCGGCCTCAAAGATACTCCAACGGTTGAATTGTGCTAGGCCCTTGATTTTCCCAAGACTTTTGTTGGGATCTTGTAGCCTTGGACAATGGGGAAAAAGAGGTAGGAGATTCTGGAAAAAGGGGGGACGGATGTTACTAGCCGCACAATGTCTATTTGTCTTAGCGATCACCATTGAGATAGATTTTTGCATTATCACCAACTCACCAAAAGCCATGTCTTTGAAGCCACTAACCACGGCTATACATTCCTCTCTTTCTCAACTTTCTTACACACAAGACTTTATCGGTTGCTTGTGCTCTTCTCTTAGCATCCTGCACTTCATGAACCCAAGCATTCTGACATCTATTTCACCACTTCTCATGTTTACTACTATTGTCTTCCATTTCCACACCACAACTTCCTTCTAAGCCTTGCCTTGAACCTTCAAACTGTTTTGCTGCATCCACTAGCGAACTTCTCTGCATTACCTATTGTTGTTGCGACTTCTTCTCATTCCATGTGCGAGATCCTATGTTGACGCATGCCAACCCAACTTCTTTGTACAATTCCCTATGCCCCTCTCTATGAGGTATGCTCATGCATGAATGCATTCCTAACTATGAGCACATCTATGATTGTGGGTGCGTGAGTATGCCCACATCCATATGAATGTATACATGAGCTTTATCGATGTATGGTTGTATGTGTTTGAATATATGTCTATGAATATATTCTCTGATTGCTTGCATGGTCCTTATATAGTATGTCAATCTTTTTTGCCTACTTTTGTACTTCAAGATCCCTTTCCTCCATGCCTCCACATTGTACTATAATTGTTGCAATTTTCGGGCCTGTGGAAGTGGGGTGGGCCACAATAACAATAAATCAAAGGTTTAGAGGATCTTCCAACACATGAGTCTTAGCATATATAGACCTCAATACTCAAAATGATGATGAGTGAGGGATAGAGAGAGAATAGAAAAGATCTTTCAAAGTGTACGTTACCTTAAGCTAGAATGCTCATCTACACTATTTTATATTTCAATGCCAAATCACATGGTGTGAATATGATGCGAATTGACAATATCTGAATTTAGGCAGAAGTAGGAACTAGATACAAGATATTGTGTGCCTAATCTTGGAGGAGATGGTGGATAGATTCCAAAGATGAAGTGGTGCTGCAAATCCGTGCTTCACACCAACCCAAAACAAGTTCAGAATTGTTCACATCCAAATCCATAGGTGCCATCATAGGCTTGGGATCTATCATCTGAAATCTTTCTAATAATTTTCTAATGTATTTCTACTATATTATGTACATACACTCATCTTTGTATATGAATTTACTTCTAAGATAATAATCCAAAATACGTGAGTCATTCACATCAAATGGATGCTTAATTTTTCCTTTCAAAAGCTGAACTTTTGAAGCTTTGGGGGCTATCATAATCATATGCCCTTGTTGTGCATCTTGAGCACTAACCGGTTCATTCTCAACTAAATTTAGTGCTAAAATATTATGAATCTCAAAATGTTCTCCATAATTTATCACATCTATTTATTGTCTTTTTGTTTGACTTCTACTTCTTCCAATGTATTCCTTTATCGCATTGTACTTCCAGGTTCGATAGAACCACTTTGGCATATTCTTGAAAAGTGGTGTAATCCTTTCTTGTTCTTTTGTATCTCTTTCTTCTGCAACTCTAGAACCTTCTCCAACTTCATAAGTGGGAACATCAAGATGTACTACTGATGGACTAGGAACTCATGTAGGTAATGATATTTTCTCTTCACCTTTATCAAGTGCATCTTTTAGGGTTTGAGAAGGTTCATGCCCTCCCCCCATCTTGTATTGTTGAATGTAAAAATAAAAATTCCTCTTCTAAAAAATGTAGTCATGTGCTTTTATGAATTCTAGAATCTCTACCTTTTTATCATAAATCTGATTTTCTGCAATATAATCACCTATATCTCGAACATGGAATCTGTATCCTTTGATTTCAAGTGCATAGACAATGAAGAAAGCTTTAATGGCTTTTACATCAAGCTTACCATGATTCTTCTTCTCAATGTGATCATAACATGGGGATCCAAAAGCTTTGAAGTAACTTCCATTGGGCTTCCTCCCATAATTGGCTTCATAAGGTGTGATGATCATCAAAGCTTTTATGGAAGACCTATTCAAAATGTACTGCATCAACCCAAAACTTGGAAGAAAGCATTTTGGAGGCCATCATACTATGCATCATCTCAACAAGTATCCTATTCTTTCTCTTTACAACACCATTCTATTGTGGAGTGTAAGCAATAACGAGCTTATGAGAGATAAATTTGTCTTCAAGAAAACACCTAAAGTCTTTAGAAATGTACTCTCCTCCTCTATCACTTCTCAAAATTTGGATCTTTGACTGAGTTTCATTTTCAACTATAGCTAAGAACTTCTTAAATGTAGGAAAAACCTTTGGTTTCCTTTTAAGACCATAAATCCATGACTATCTTAAAAAATCAACAATAAACACAACAAAGTACCTGAAACTTTGAATAGAATCTCTTCTCATTGGACCATTCACATCTGAATGTATGATCTCCAACTTCCTTGTGATCATGATGTATCCTTCATGTTACTATGCATCATCTGGTAAAGCCAAAGCAAGAAAACTCTCCACCATAACTTGATCTTCAGTATGCTTGAGAGGTGTGTAATTGATATGGCCAAATCTAGCATGCCCTAACTACATATTATCCATAGGTGTTGTAGACCTAGAAACATTAGCATGACTATTTTTGGATAACACAAACAAGCACTTTTGTTTTCACCTTGAAGTAGACAATGTTGGAGTTAGATGTCTGCGGAAGCACGCGAACAGCACAAGGAAGAAGAAGAAGCTTGGAGCACAACACACAATACTGAAAGTATTACTAGAGAATGTACAAAGATAAGTAGCCCATTAGGGCACTAGGCGTATATACAAGCCGGGGGAAAAAAACCTCCTAAAGAGGGAAAAAAGTACCCCGACGGTCCTAGTGTGTTCACACACATCACTACCTAAATATATCAACAAATCCCCCCTGGGAGTGATGCGGTGAACAAGGAGCTGGCACTCATGTATAAGGAATTGCCAAGCTATGTGGAAATCACTCCACAAAAGGAAGTAAGCTCAAAGCTTTGCGGAAAGCTTCAAACTTCTCGCTAGGAAGAGCCTTCGTGAAAAGGTCTGCGATGTTCTCTTGCGTGGGCACATATGCCAAGCTGATCTCCCTAGCAGAGAACCTCTCCCTGACATAATGATAATGCACCTCAATGTGCTTCGTGCGAGCATGGAACACAGGGTTCCTCGCAACTGCCAATGCGCTCTAACTGTCAATGAAGATGGTGGTGGTAGAAGACTGACCAACACCCAAATTAGCCATAAGGCGTCTGAGCCACAGAAACTCAACGGTAGCTGTGAAAGCTGCCCTATACTCAACCTCAAAATTGGAAGTGGTCACAATAGGCTGCTTCTTGCTCAACCAAGATATACATGAACTACCAAGCATGAAGCAAAAACCACTGGTGGACACACGAGTGTCATAGCAACCAGCCAAATCTGAGTCAGAAAAAGCATGCAAATCTGGCCGTAGTGATCCCCCCTTGGGATAAAACAACCCAAGTAGCCGAGTACCACTCAAGTAGCGAAAGATGCGCTTAACCGCCTTCCAATGCGTGACTCCTGGGCAATGCATAAACCTGCTCATCTGTGAGACAGCAAACTGAATATCTAGTCGAGTAATGCATAAGTAAATCAAGCATCCAACAGCCTGCTGGTAGAGAATAGCATCAAATGCATCTCCAGCATCATGAAGACTCAATCGTAAACCTGTCTCCATAGGAGTGGCAATAGGCTTACAGTCTTCAAGGCCAAAACGCTACAATAATGTGTCAATATATTTCGTTTGACACAAAGCCATTCCACCATCAACGTGCATAAACTGAATGCCCAAATAGTGATGCAAATGCCCCAAATCAGACATCTCAAATGAGGCATGCAAATCAGCCTTAAAATCAGCAATATGCGTCTCAATAGGACCAGTGAGCAGCATGTCCTCAACATAGACAACAATGATCAGAAGCACATCATTAGCACGCTTAACATATAAGGTGCATTCAGTTGGACTGTTCTCAAAACCATGTGCAATCAGATAGGCATGTATCTTCTCATACCAAGCACGTGGTGCTTGCTTTAAACCATATAATGCCTTCTTTAACCTGCAAACCTGGTTTTCATTCCCTTTTTGCACAAAGCCACGGGGCTAAGAAACATACACTTCTTCATGCAAGTCACCATTTAGAAATGTTGTTTTAATGTCCAACTGATGTACATTCCAACCATGATGGGCTGCAGGTGCATAAATGCTCCGAACAGTAGTCATACAGCATGTAGGTGCAAAGGTCTCATCAAAATCAATGCCTCTTTCCTGCGCATAACCCTTTGCAACAAGCCTAGCCTTATACCTGTCAACTGTACCATCAGGTTTACGCTTCAGCTTGTATACCCACTTAGTGCCAATGGCCTTCTTGCCAGGAGGCAATTCACATAAAGACGATGTACCATTCTTCATTATAGCATCATATTCAGATTGCATAGCAGCCATCCAATTTTCTGAATTCTATGCTTCATCAAAACAAACAGGCTCATTCTCATCACAGAGACTAGACGCAGCCATAGCATAACAATCTGATGCAAAGGAGGCACTATGAGAGCCTGAACGAGTACGATATGACAAAGGTGCATCTAATTTGCTATCACGCAAAGTCTGCACTAGCCATTTTGGCATAGTTTTTGCCTGCTCAATATCAGCTCTCTCATCAACAAGTGCATCATGTAAATCTGCATCAGAAATGGAATGATCTGCATCATCATATGAAACCTGTAAAGGCTGAGAAGTTGCCTCATTAGGACCAGCACTAGACTCTGCACTTGTAAAAAGAGGCATCAGAGTATCATACATGTCTTTGGAGCTAACATATGTCTCCTTAGTACATGAAAGCAATGGCTGAATAGCATCTTCCACAAAGACAACATCACGGCTAACTAGAATGCGTTTAGTCTGTGGATGATACAAACGATATCCTTTACTTTCAGAACTGTACCCAACAAAAATACATTTTACTGCCTTATCATCCAATTTTGTGCGATGTTGTTCAGGCACTAGTGCATATGCCAAACAACCAAAAACACGCAGATGAGCAACAGATGGCTTGCGGTCATGCCAAGCCTCATATGGAGTGATAGATTGCAGCGCTTTAGTGGGACACCTATTCAGTATATATGCTGCACACATGACAGCCTCAAGCCAGAAACTATGTGCTAAAGCTTGACTTTTGACCATGCACCTCGCCATCTCCATGAGTGACTTGTTCTTTCGTTCAGCAACTCCATTCTGTTGAGGTGTATACGGCACTGTACACTGGTGTTTTATCCCATGTTCAACCAGAAATGCATTAAAATCAGAAGACATATATTCCCCCCTCGATCAGAATGGAGGGTGCCCATTTTACATGCTGACAGATTTTCAGCCAAAAGTAAAAACTGTTTGAAGCACATGAACACTTCGGACTTTGCTTTGAGTGGATATACCCATGCATGCCTGGAAAAATCATCAATGAAAGTCACGAAGTAAAGGTAATTTCCAAAAGAGGGTGTCTACATAGGACCACAGTCATCAATGTGTACAAGCTGCAATTTCTACGTAGCCCGAACTGAACCATCTTTTGGAAAGGATGAACGCTGCATTTTGCCCAAAATACAGCCTTCACAAACATGTTTTCTAGGTGCCTCAAGTTTGGGCAAAGAGGACACCATTTCAGATTTCTGCAAGCGTAGCAAACTAGCAAAATTCAGATGGCCAAAGCGTGCATGCCAAAGCTTTGCATCTGACATAGCCTGAGAATCATGAACTGCACATGCCGAATCATTCACAGATCTTTCATAGTCTACGAGCTTATACAGCCCACGACATAAAATGCCAGAAGCAATAATCACATCGCCATTTGATAGATCATGAATTGTACACCTGTCATCAACAAATTTCACAACCAAGCCAATCTTGGCTAATGCAGAAACTGATAACAGATTCTTCTTGATCCCTGGCACAAATAAAGCATCTGAAAAAGTGAAAGAACTACCATCAGCAGTAGTCAGAATGATCTTACCAACTCCCATAACAGGATAAGAGGAGTTGTTGGCGCATGTGAGAGTATTCCCTGTAGGGGCACGCTCGAGTGAAGAGAAGAAACTGCGCTGCGACGTAGTATGTTTGGTCGCCCCACTATCAAAGTACCAAACATCTGAGTCTACTGCAGACATGCACTGATTATGAGAAGATGGGTCAAAACTACAGACAGTAGTAAACGCCCATTGTTCTTCCTGCACAAGATTTGCAGACTCTGTTTTTGGTGTAGAGGCCTCTGCAACAACCATTCCAGCCTCTTTCTTCTTTGCCTCTTTTGCAGCCAGTTTTGGACAGTTCTTTATGATATGATCATTTCCTTTACAGTACTTACAAAACAATTTCTGCTTTTCTGATTTCTTCTCATCTTTATCTTGGTTCTTTGATTGTGCAGCATTTGCAGATTTCTGCTTACTAGTAGAAGAGCCCCATTTTCCTTTGCCCTTCTGACTAGCCAGGAAAGCTTGATCTGCAACTCGCATAATGGACCTGTTCTACCTGGACCGATCTTCCTGCAACAGAACAGAGACTAACTCCTCAAATGATAAGGCATTCGGATTGCCTTTCATCATCAACCGAAGAGTAGAAGCAAAACTCTGATATGAGTCAGGAAGACCATTCAGAATGGTCTACACAAGTGAGCTATCTGGTATAACCTCATCAGCAGAAATCAATTGTTCCTTCAAATCTTTGATCTTTGTTAGGAAACTATCCATGGAATCACCTTCATTCATGTGCTCACTCTCCTACTGTTTAAGGAGATAAGCAACACGAGCCTCATTCCTAGCTTGGTACAATGTGGTAAGTGTATCCCAAGCATCCCTAGCTGTTCTGCAAGAGCATATGTGAGGAATAATAGTACGTTTGACAGACAAAGCTATTAATGCATGTGCTTTAGCATCTCTGCCATCCCAACAAATTTGCTCTGCAGTAGGTGCAACAGAAACAACAACACAAATAGGAATCTGCACAATATCATCTTCGACACCATCTTCATCAGCTCCAGCACCTCCAACACTTGTATTTGCAGTACCTGTAGTTGCAGGTGTAATAGGACGTCTTTCAACACCCTGCACAATGTTCCACAGTTCTTTTGCAACCAATACATGTCGCATCATATAAGCCCATAATGGGTAGTTGGTACCATCCAACTTATCCTCAACAGCCAACATACGGAATACATCACTGCTTTCAGCCATGGTCGGTGACTAAAATACCTTAATGGAGAAAATCAATTGTATCTCAAAAATTTAAACGGAACTGCCCAGACGAGTTCTGCTAGACCTGTAGCAGACTTCGAGACGCTTAAAGTGGCGAACAGAAATTGGTATATACCTTTGGCACAAAAAGACGAAATAGCCTGCAGAAGCACTACAATAGTGCTCACCAAATTTCGTGCAAATCTGAGACTGCAAACGGAGGAGTGTCGACGGTGCCCTAGAAGAAGCGACGACCTGCTCTGATACCAATTGTTGGAGTTAGATGTCTACAGAAGCACGCAAACAGCACAAGGAAGAAGAAGAAGCTTGGAGCACAACACACAATACTGCAAGTATTACTAGAGAATGTACAAAGATAAGTAGCCCATTAGGGCAATAGGCGTATATACAAGCCGGGGGAAAAAAACCTCCTAAAGAGGGAAAAAAGTGCCCCGGCGGTCTTCGTGTGTTCACACACATCACTACCTAAATATATCAACAAATGCTCCTCATTAGGTGAGAGAATTTGATAATCTTTCTTAAAAACTAACCATCTAACAAGAAATAAGAGATAGCAAGAAAATTCTTCTTCATGTTTGGAAGATAAAGAACATTAGAACTTGTGAAATTTCTAGCTTCTCTTGACTTAAGGTTCATTTCTCCAACACCTACAACATCCGAATAATGACCATCCACAATGGTCCCTCTTCCACTTGAAGAGTTAGAAAGAGAAGAAAATACCTTTTTGCAAGGTGTCAAATGCTTACTACCTCTAGAATCAAGAATCCAAGGATTAGATTGCATTTAATTTTGCCTAATTGAAAGCTACTTCTTCAATAGTAATACATGCATATGAATCTACAATTGAAGATTTAGGTTTTAGATCATCTGTAACGCTATTATGTTATGCTTTCTTCTTCTCCTTAAAAGTCTTTGCTTTGCATTCTACTATAAAATGACCTCGTTTCTTACAATAATGGCATAATCTTTTCTTTGAATCAAATGTATTCAAAGACTTTTCTTTGGTTGTAGAGGAATCATTAGGGGTAGATCTAGAAGACTTAGGATTAGAAGACTTACTTTCCTTCTTGGATTGTTGACTCTTCTTTTCAATCCTCTTCTTTCCCTTTGACGATGATAACATGGCTTCATCATTCTCCTTTGAAATGAGAACTCTCTATCTCTTATAGAGAGAGATAAAGAAGTAACAAGAGCACAATATGTAGATGCTAGTGAGATCAGAAGTGTATTTACCATCTATTCCTGTGAAATATTGACTCGAACATTGAGTAACTAATCTCCTAAATCTTTGAGCTTCAAAATATGTATCTGAACTGACTCACCAACTTTCATCATTGTGTTGGCTAGTTGTCTCCTTAGATGAGCTTTGCTAAGAGGATTTCTACTCCAATAGAGATTCTCAAACTCCAACCAAGCTTAAGGAGAGGTTATGCATGATCCAATTTGGCGTATAATATGACTCTTGACTCCTATATCAATATATGAAAGTGCTAGTGCATCCCTTGACTCCCATCTAAATTGCTCTTTTGTGGGAAGTAATCTAGTAGTAGTATGGATTCTTGATGATAAAGTGGTTCCTTATTCTTCACAAACTCTTGTTGAGCAAAAAATGGAATAATGCTTCTTCTAGAAGATGAGGTAGCCTATTCTTTAACTTGTCTTGGCCTTGGATAAGTGCCAATTACAATATTCGACAAGTCTTTAGATACTAAAAAATGCATCATTATAAAACTCCACATCCCATAATTAGACATTCCCTTAACCTTGTCTTCGTTTTCAAGACTATAATTACTCATCTTGGTAAGGGAGTATGTCAACTATGGTCTGATGGAAATTGTTGGAAGTGTGATGGGCCAGAATACCACTAAATCATAGGTTAACGAGATCTTCCAACACATAAATTTTAGCATACACATCTTAATACCCAAAAAGATGATGTGTGAGAGATAGAGAGACAATAAATAAGATCTCTCAATGTGTACGGTAAGCTAAACTGCTCACCTACACTATCTTATATTCCAATGTCAAATCAAAATGTGTGAATATGATACAACTTACAATATCTGAATCTAGATAGAAATAGGAATTAGATACAAGAGATTGTGTGCCTAAGAGGTATGAAGAGTGCATGTGTGAGAATATGGAGAGGATGAACACTTTAGAACTATTTGACAACAAATCGGAATTGTGATTACCTCTAAATCAAAAACTAGTGAACGAACAAGTGAGGATAGATGTAGATTTGTTACTCACAGTATGTTGGCCAATACGATCTCCTTGAGATGTTTCGAAATGTAGAGCACAACTCCTCCAAGAGTGAAAGCACTCTTGTTCACTACAATAGCTTGTTCGTATATCGAGGTATTTACCAAGGGAAATGAACTTGTGTATTTTTGCCCCAATGTCTGTATAGGTGTCGATATGCGCGTCGGTATTAAAGTGCCAGTATGAGCATCCGTATGGGAATCGGTATGACATCGATATAGGCATCGGTATAAATGTCGATATTATCGATGCCCATAGACAGGTGTACACCTCTGTTGGGTGTACCCTGCATAGACCGGTGCCCGCTGGGTGTATCGACGCTTATTCTGATGGCAGTACTCGGAGTACTGTCGCTTATATCGAGGACCATATCTACAAAATTCTTTTTGGGCAGAGTGTGTTGTCTTTTGCTAGAGCAACATTACCATGATGTTGCTTAGCAAAAGACAATACTCTACCCAAAAAAAAGTTGAGTCAATCGAAATATGTACTCTAATGTCAATCGAAACATGATTTCATAAAAGAGAATATTATTGCACACAAAAGAGATAATCAGAATGAACCATGAACCATGAACCATGTACAAAAAGAGCTATATATTTCATAAATGAAGCATGTACAAGAGTGTGGCAAACCACTATCATATATGATGCTTTTACAAAATGTGGCAAAGCATTGCATTGCCATATAAAAATCAAATACAGAATTTTGGTGTGTCAATGCCATACACATGCAATGAAAGTTCCATATCAACAGTCTTGCAACAAAGAAACATTAATGAAATGAGATAAATTCATGATACAACAATGAAAGTTTATTTCAAATCCATTTACCTGAACAATTCAGTGACACTACTAACTGACCATCCATAAACGGATTGCAGATTGAGCATCACGAGTGACACATGCAGTACAGATATCTTTGCTCCATTGTAAAGTGGTAAACGAGCTAGTGTTCGCATGCTTTCATATTCTTCATCCACTTCTGAGTGTGGAAATTTAATTGTTTCCATGAAACTCTCGACATCTTCTCCATCATCAAGATCTTTGTCCATCTCATAAAATGCTTCGAGCATCTCTTCCATATGTTCATTCCGTGTAATGCTATCAGTACTTGCTTGCATGTCTAACTCCTTTTTTGTTCTCTTTTTTCTACGAGAGGTTATCAGTGCAATGTTGTTTGGGTCCATCTGCTCACCTAGGGGACAATGCAAATGGTAGCGCAGGTTTTCTAGTCGACATTTATCAAAGCATCCATACTCTCTAACATGTGCAATACAAATCCATCATTTTTGTTAAATTTGATACTTGCACTGAGTGCAAGGACATGCCAATCTCTCCTCCGGATCCAAACTAGCCATCTGATACAATATGGACATTTTAGAACATTTGATTTTTTTATTAAACCTAAAAATCATACTCCTAAAGACCTAAACCTGAAATACTAAAACCTAAATACTTAAACACCTAAAAAAATGTAAAAACCTAATAATAAAGACCTATATATATATGTATATGTGTTATATGTATTATGTATATGCATTATATATATGTCTATTGCTTATATAACTAAAATCGTAATTTTATATATTTAACTATATATAATTAATTTATTTATTTAAAACACTACTTCTTTTCATATTTATTTATCTATATAATTATCCTATTTTATATATTTATTTATTTATATATTTAGATTTTTTTTCTTAATTAATCCTATTTTTATATATTAAGTTATATATATTTAATTAAATTATTTAAAACACTAGTTCTTTTTATATTTATTTATCTATATAATTATCCTATTTTATATATTTATTCATTTATATATTCATATTTTTTCCTTAATGTTTTTCTATATTTTTTCTTTATATAAATTTAATTGAGTTATATGTATGCCTAAATCCTTAAACCCTAATCTTAAAGATCTTGACCTAAAATATGTATATTTGTGTATGCTTGTGTATATACATGTATATATATGTATTATATGTGTATGTGTATGTGTGTATATATGTTATGTAGGTGTTAAAACCCTTAAACCCTAATAAGAAAGACCTAGACCTAAAACATGTCTATATGTGTATGCATGTGTATATATATGTGTATATAGATATGTGTATATATCTGTGTATATAGATATGTGTATAAGTATATGTGTGTATGTGTATAATTATATATATTTACTCTGATTAAAATCCTTAAAATTAAATCTATTTTTATATATTTAATTAAATATATTTAATTTATTTATTTAAAACACTAGTTCTTTTCATATTTATTTATCTATATAATTATCCTATTTTATATATATATTTATTTATATATTCAGATTTTTTTCTTAATAAATCCTATTTTTATATATTTAATTATATATACTTAATTATATATATTTAATTAAATTATTTAAAACACTAGTTCTTTTTATATTTATTTATCTATATAATTATCCTATTTTTTATATATTTTTTATTTATATATTCAGATTTATTTCCTTAATTTTTTTCTATATTTTCTCTTTATATAAATTTAATTGAGTTATATGTATGTGTAAACCCCAAAACCCTAATTCAAAAGATCTAGACCTAAAATATGTATATTTTTGTATGCATGTGTATATACTTGTATATATGTATTATATGTGTATGTGTAAGTGTGTATATATGTTATGTAGGTGTTAAACCCTAAAACCCGAATAAAAAAGACCTAGACCTAAAACATGTATATATATGTATGCATGTGTATATATATATGTGTATGTGTATATATATGTGTATAAGTATATGTGTGTATGTGTATGTGTATATATATTTACTCTGATTGAAATCCTTAAATTTAAACCTATTTTTATATATTTAATTATATATATTTAATTTATTCAAAACAGTAGTTGTTTTCATATTTATTTATTTATATAGTTATCCTATTTTTTATATATATTTATTTATATATTCAGATTTTTTTCTTATTTTTTTCTATATTTTCTCTTTATGTAAATGTAATTAAATTATATGTATGCCTAAACCCTAAAACTCTAATCTTAAAGATCTAGACCTAAAATATGTATATTTTTGTATGCATGTGTATATACATGTATATATGTATTATATGTGTATGTGTATGTGTGCATATATGTTATGCATGTGTAAAAACCCTAAAACCCTAATCGGAAAGACCTAGATCTAAAACATGTGTGTATGTGTATGCATGTGTATATATATGTGTATGTGTATATATATGTGTATAAGTATATGTGTATGTATGTGTAACTAGCCTAAAAACCCTAATCCTCTTTTTATATATTTGATGTAAAAAAAACTTTAAAATCGAAATTTTATATATTTAATTAAAACACTAGCTTATGTGTGTGTATATGTGTGCATGTGTGTATGTATGTGTGTGTGTGAATGTATGCATGTGTGTATATGTGTATGTGTGTCTTTGTATGCATGTGTGAGTATATGTGTATGTGTGTGTATGTATGCATGTGTGTGTATGCATTCATGTGTGTGTGTGTGCATGCATGTGTGTATGTATGTGTGTGTGTGTACGTGTGAGGGTATGCATGCATAAGTGTATATGTGTGTGTTTGTATGCATGCATGTGTGTATGTATGCATGTGTGTACATATATGTGTGTATGTATGCATGTGTGTACATGTGTGTGTATGTATGCATGTGTGTATATGTGTATGTGTGTGTATGTATGCATGCATCTGTGTATATGTGTATGTTTGTGTATGTATGCATTCATGTGTGTATATGTCTGTATGTATATGTGTATGCATATGTGTATATGTGTGTGTATGTATGTGTGTATGCATGTGTGTGTATGTATGCATGTGTGTATATGTGTATATGTGTGTATGCATGCATGTTTGTATATGTGTGTGTATGCATGCATGCATGTGTGTATGTATGTGTGTATATGTGTGTGTGTATGTATGTGTGTATGCATATGCATGTGTATGTGTATGTATGCATATATGTATATATGTGTGTGTATGTATGTGTGTGTATGTATGCATGTGTGGATATTTGTATGTGTGTGTATGCATGAAAGTGTGTATATGTGTGTGTATGTAAGCATGCATGTGTGTATATGTGTGTATGTATGCATGTGTGTACATGTATGTGTGTATGTATGCATGTGTAGATGTGTGTGTGTATGTGTGTGTGTATGTATGCTCTATCTTCCTATCTCTATCTTCCTCTCTTTCATCTCTCTTTATCTCTCACTCTCTCTCTTTATCTCTCTATGTCTCTATCTCTCTATCTCTTTTTCTCTCTCTCTCTTTTTTTCTCTCTCTTTCTCTCTCTTTCTCTCTCTCTCTCTCTCTCACTCTCTCTCTCTTCTCTCTCTCTTTCTCTCTCTATCCCTCTCTCTCTCTCTCATCTCTCTCTCTTTCTCTCTCTATCAAAAGAGAATAAAACAATTACTTACAAGTATGTCCCTCTTTTGGATCGTTGTCATCAAAACATAATGTATGTCATCTATCATCGAATTCCAAAAAATCGACACCAAAGAACTTCTGCAAAATCAAATCGAAGAGAAATTATAAGACCTAAAGCATAGAGAAAGACAAAGGCTAAGAATACGTGCACCACTTACCAAGATGTGAGATCTAAACAGAGAGAGAGAGAGTGTATGTGTGTGTGTAGAGAGAGAGATCTCTGTGTGTGTGTGCACAAGACAATGCAGAACGCAATTCGCTTCACACGTGCAAGTTAGACAGAAGATAATCAGTACTCAAACACACGCAAAATGTTCATTTTTGCTCTCGGGTTCCCAGTATGTTTAAAACAGAGCCTGGGTTTATGCATCAATATGTTCGTCGATATGAGCATCGAAAATTTCCAATAAATTATCGACGCCTATACCGACGCCCATACCGAAGTATATACCAATGCATATATCAACACTCATACCGCTGGTCGCGAAACATCCCGACAATCCATTTTAAATAGTCATACGGATGGTCACTTGAATGTGGGTATCTTTAAGTGGACTTTTCCAACGTTTATACCGACGTCCAACGTGACCGTCGGTATAGGCAGCATCGGTATGCCCCTCATATGTTGTAGTGGTTCTAGTTGATCACCAAAGATCTCCAATGCTAGAGCTTGTGGAAGCTTGAGTGATGCTTCAGAAGATGATTACAAACCCATGGACCTTCTTATATAGGATTGGTACGTATGCTCATATGAAAAAGAAATTATCGCTAGTTATAGCAATCTAGAAAAAACCGATGTCCAAATAGCATCTTTGCAAAAAATATTGTGCTAGAAGATGATTACATAATGACCCATGGACCTTCTTATATAGGATTGGTAAGTATGCTCATATGAAAAAGTAATTATCGCTAGTTATAGCAATCTAGAAAAAATCGATGTCCAAATAGCATCTTTGCAAAAAAAATTGTGCTACGATGGTAATCACCATGTGTTGCTGCCAAGATTTTGAACCTAGGCAGGTGTGTTAGAAGGTATTTATACTAACCACAGTGCCCACATGGTTTGTTTAGAGGGTATTCTAAAGAATACAATATAATGCTACTTGTTTTAGTGATTTTAGACACATCGGACATAGTTCTCAACACTATCCCTTTCGCATTGGAGAAGATATGAAAAGGTCATTTAGGTGGAGAGGTGTAGGTAGTGATATAAAAGGACGGCAGCAGTTAATGTGATGGAGAACAACGTCAGGCGTCGTTGGAGTAAATCAAAGTTTTACTTCTATTGTAAATCACTGAACCTAATGCTTGGGTAAGGACCGAACTGTGCTTGCTGCTAAACCTAGGAAACTAGAATGATGAGTTGTCAAAGCCGAGAAGGAGCACAAGACTCCTGATTGCTTGTCCATGGAAATGTCACAGGATTACCAAAACCATCAGACACTAAACTGAAAAACATTATGACCACTTACGTTCCACGACACACTATGAGTTGTACATATTTGTTTCCTTATTGTGATACATGAATATGTTCGAAGTCAAGTTTCTATTGTCAAAATTGCTTGGACTTCCTCCTTTCTTTTCAACCCACCTTCCACGGAGCATACTTAGTAGTACCTATCTATTCTTTGTTAAAAAATAGTAGTTGAATGTTTATACCTTAAATGTTCAATACAATAAACTAATTCACTATATGTCAATTGTACTTCTTGCTTGACTTATTCTATCGCATGTTTATTGTATCAATTAACGTATTCTATTTCATGTTTATGGTATGCATAATGTGTGTGTGGTCCGATAAATTTATTTTCTATACATTGAAACTTAAAACTAATAAAAGAAGAGAAAGGAAATAAAGGAGAATTACGAGGAGATCCAAAATGGCAGATCCCTTTTTTACCTTATTCCTTGGACTACAAACAATACGTCGTGCCGAAAGGGAGGAACATATAGTTCTTAACCTCCTCTCTTACTCGTAAAGGGATCTCTCTATGAAACGTGCTCGGAAGCATACTTTACACGTGTGTACACACACACATATACATATACATATATATATATATATATATATATATATATATATATATATATATATATATATATATATATATATATATATATATATATGTGTGTGTGTATGGTGAACTCTTGTGGAATTTGGCCAAGTTCCTAAAGTCAATGAAAGATGCCAAATGTATGACCACATGTTGGTTTGAAAGTTCACCAAAATTTAGGATGTTTATAGTTCAGAAAAAGGATTCAAAAATAGCCCTCGGGAATTTTGTGAGGTAATCGGCATATTTGAACTCAATATCTGTGGGAAGTTTGTGAGGTAGTCGGCATAATTGAAGAGCTTGACCCGAAGTTGATGGAGATGATTAATCTCCAAAAGACAAGCTACGCTTGAGTTTAGAACACCTCTATGTCAAATAGAGCTCAAAACCTTCACCAATTTTGAAATCTTTTACCAAAATATGAACACTTAGCTTCACTATGAAAACTAGCTTCACTCAAAAAAGTTTGCCTCACAAAATTCACTCATTTACTGATGAAATGATTAACGTTTTCTATGAAAATGTGGGACAACACTCTTCTAATGTTTCCACAACTACGTAAAGTTAAAGTTCTCCAAAAGAACTCACAAAACTTTATATTTCCTTCAATAAGTAAACCTATGTCTCAAACAAGCACTTTCTATAGACAACTTTTACATATGCAACTTTAAATAGTTGGTTCTCATAAAATATAACACATTTAATAAAATGCTTTTATACATAGATGGACTACCTTACAACTTAGATTTTGACTCATCATTTGTGTAAAACGTTACACTATGCACTGAGATTTGATCAATTCTTTGATCATCAGGATTGTGCCTCTTTCAGAAGACATTCATCACTTCTTCACATACAAATGTTCCTACTTACAATTCTCCCAGCATGATTACAATTAGACTCTCAAATCTTGACCATAGATGCATTAACTATGGACTTAGACATCTAGAAAAGGACTCCTAAAATGATTAAACACAAAACAAGAAATGGATGAATAAGGAATGTGCAATTCTCAAAAAACGTCTTCTATTCAACTCATCTTACATTTGATGGATGATACGCATTCAACTTATGATCTACACCTATCTATCTCATCTACTATTCATCTCTCATATATATCACGACTATATACAAGTGTATGTATACATATGAGTGTGGATTCGTTATTACTACAAGTATTTGTGAAGTATTTACAAAGTTAATTTACATGTGTATATAGACCATCTCTTTTTGAACCTCTCTACTTCAATTCATGCTCTTAAGCTTCAATCTTTTCTTCAAGTCTTCACTCCTAAGCTTCATATAATCATCAATTGTTGATTGTCTTGCTCCAAAAGCTCCCCCTCAATCATCAATTGTGGTTACCAGCATCTTCTTTATCCCTCCCATATCTTTAAATCTCTGCAACTTGGGTCCATCCAAACTCTTAGTCAACATATCTGCAGGTTAATCCTTTGTAGGAGTATGCATGATTTCTATTTCTTTATCAACAACCTTCTCTCTCAGAAAATGATATTGGATCTCAATATGTTTGGTCCTTGCATGAAATATAGGGTTAGCTGCTAAATAAAAACAACTCATGATGTCTCCAAAAATGATAGGAGTACTCTAAATGATATCAAAACTCTTTATAAGAGATTTTCGCTATATGACTTCCTTTGCAGTTTCTACCATACCTTTGTACTCTGTTTCTATACATGATAAAGCAAATGTATGTTCCTTCTTAGAACACCATAAAATTAACTTATCTTCCACATAACACAAATACCCATGTGTTGATCTTCTATCATAACAGTTACCTGCCCAATCTACATCACTATATATCTTCGATGAGCTTGTTGTCCTCTTTGTGGCAGATCCAAAATACGTCGTGCCGAAAGGGAGGAACATACTTATAGTTCTTAACCTCCTCTGTTAATCATAAAGGGCTCTCTCTATGAAACGTGCTCGGAAGCCTACTTTACACGTGTGTACACACACACACACACACACACACACACACATATATATATATATATATATATATATATATATATATATATATATATATATATATATATATATATATATATATATATATATATGTATATATATATATATATATATATATATATATGCAAAAACGTATACATACAAACACATATTTTCTATACAAGAAACATACTTTATGTATAAACAGAGATACGCACATCTAGTCGTGTATGTAGAGAAAAAGAGAGGAAAAAAGAGAGACAGAGAATAAGTGAAAATACATGACATCGAACATGTATTTGCATATGTGAATTATATATATATATATATATATATATATATATATATATATATATATATATATATATATATATATACATATATACATACATATATATATATATATATATATATATATATATATATATGACCAAATCGTTTTTCAATTTGAGCAACGTTTCAAAGTTTAGCAAATGTACGGAATGTCTTTGTGATTTGACGAGGTTTTTGGTTTTTTTTTTTAATTGAAATTCAAGCAAACACGATGAGTAGTCCAAGTCCATTATTTCTCATAATAGTTTAACACACACTTGTTGTCCATAATTCCTCCGTCCATTAGTTGAACACACACGTCTTGTTTGGCAGGTTCCACATGGGGCCTTGACAATTATTAGAAGTTTTGTTTGAATGATTAGAAATTTTGTTTTGATAGATCATATCCTGTCCACTCTTTCTTCTTATATCATTCCCGCCTCCAAATAGCCTCTCGTTACTACTTTTAAATCTAGGCAAGTACAAAGAAAGTAAATGAGCTTGACATTCTTTTATGGAATTTCGTTTTTAATGTTTTCTTTTGTTGTTGTTATCTACTTGAATTAGAAGTGACATTGGATGTTTAGACGGAGAAACAATATTGCACTTCTTCATTCTTTTTTGTTAGAAGCTATGGGCTCTGCCTATGAAATCTTCCTTTCAATAATTATTCATAGGTGTGTGTGTGTGCGCGCGCGCACAAACACACACACACACACACATATATATATATATATATAAATATATATATATATATATATAAATATATATATATATATATATATATATATATATATATATATATATATATATATATATTTATATATATATAAGAGAGAGAGAGAATACGTAAAAGGAACATGATTCGGACATGTCTGGGCATGTGTGAGTAATGAGCGAACTCTTGTCGGATTTGAGCAAGTTCCTAAATTCAATGAAAGATGCCAAATGTCTGACCACATGTTGGTTTGAAAGTTCACCAAAATTTAGGATGTTTATAGTTCAAAAAAAGGATTCAAAAATAGCCCTCGGGAATTTTGTGAGGTAATCGACATATTTGAACTCAAGATCTGTGGGAAGTTTGTGAGGTAGTCCGTATATTTGAAGAGCTTGACCCGAAGTTGATGGAGATGATTAATCTCCAAAAGACAAGCACGCTTGAGTTTAGAACACCTCTATGTCAAATAGAGCTCAAAACCTTCACCAATTTTGAAATCTTTTACCAAAATATGAACACTTAGCTTCACTATGAAAACTAGCTTCACTCAAAAAAGTTTGCCTCACAAAATTCACTCATTTACTGATGAAATGATTAACGTTTTCTATGAAAGTGTTGGACAACACTCTTCTAATGTTTGCACAACTACGTAAAGTTAAAGTTCTCCAAAAGAACTCACAAAACTTTATATTTCCTTCAATAAGTAAACCTATGTCTCAAACAAGCACTTTCTATAGACAACTTTTACATATGCAACTTTAAACAGTTGGTTCTCATAAAATATAACCCATTTAATAAAATTCTTTTATACATAGATGGAGTACCTTACAACTTAGATTTTGACTCATCATTTGTGTAAAAGGTTACACTATGCACTGAGATTTGATCAATTCTTTGATCATCAGGATTGTGCCTCTTTCAGAAGACATTCACCACTTCTTCACATACAAATGTTCCTACTTACAATTCTCCCAGCATGATTACAATTAGACTCTCAAATCTTGACCATAGATGCATTAACTATGGACTTAGACATCTAGAAAAGTATTCCTAAAATGATTAAACACAAAAGGAGAAATGGAGGAAAAAGTAATGTGCAATTCTCAAAAAACGTCTTCTATTCAACTCATCTTACATTTGATGGATGATACTCATTCAACTTATGATCTACACCTATCTATATCATCTACTATTCATCTCTCATATATATCACAACTATATAAAATTTACAAAGCCAAGATACATGTGTATATAGACCATCTCTTTTTGAACCTCTCTACTTCACTTCATGCTCTTAAGCTTCAATCTTTTCTTCAAGTCTTCACTCTTAAGCTTCATATAATCATCAATTGTTGGTTGTCTTGCTCCAACAGCTTCGCCTCAATCATCAATTGTGATTACCTACATCTTCTTTATCCCTCCCATATCTTTAAATCTCTACAACTTGGGTCCATCCAAACTTTTAGTCAACATATCTGCAAGTTGATCATTTGTACGAGTATGCATGATTTCTATTTCTTTATCAACAACCTTCTCTCTCAGAAAATGATATTGGATCTCAATATGTTTGGTCCTTGCACGAAATATAGGGTTAGCTGCTAAATAAAAACAACTCATGATGTCTCCAAAAATGATAGGAGTACTCTGAATGATATCAAAACTCTTCAGAAGAGATTTTAGCCATATGACTTCCTTTGCAGTTTCTACCATACCTTTGTACTCTGCTTCTGTACATGATAAAGCAAATGTATGTTGCTTCTTAGAACACCATGAGATTAACTTATCTCCCACATAACACAAATACCCATGTGTTGATCCTCTATCATAAGAGTTACCTGCCCAATCTACATCACTATATATCTTGATCCTTGTATCTCAAGTAAACCCATAATACAAACCTTCTTTAAGTGTGCCCTTGATATATCTAAGAACCCTTTGACATGCAATCCAAGTATCCTTTCTAGGACAATGCATGCATTGAGATAAAACTCCAATTGCATATGACAAATCATGCCATTTTTATGTAGCATAAATCAAGCTACCCACCATAATCTGATAAAGCTTCATGTCTTTGAATTCTTCTCCTCCATATCTACTCAATTTGTGATTCACCTCCATTGGAGTTGGTGCTATCTTGCAATCTTCGATTTTAAATTCGATTAGCAAATTCTTCAATATACCTTTCTTGAGTCACATATACTCCATCTTGTGTATATGAAATCTCCATTCCCAAGAAATATGACAAAGTTCCCAAGTCCCTAATCTTGAATTCTTTTTCCATCTGCTTCTTAAGCATTTTTATGCCTTTGTCATCTGTTCCTATAAGTATTATGTCATCAAAATAATAAACACATAGATAAACCCATCTTCACTTGCTTTGACTAGCAAGCTACTATCTCCGTTTGATGCTTTAAAACAAAGTTCCTTCAAGACCGTTACAAGCCTATAATTCCATGCCCTTGGGTCGTGCTTCAAGCGATACAAAGCTCTCTTGAGCTTACACACATGATCTGAAATAAATTGATCTTTAAAACCATCTAGTTGTTCCATGTAAACCTCATCTGAAATGTAACCATTCAAAATGCATTCTTCACATATAATTGAGATAACTTCCAACCTTTGCAAGCAACAATAACTATGAGAGTCCTTATGGTTTTCATCTTTGCAACAGGACTATAAGTTTCATCATAGTCCACACCATTTGTCTATGCATATCCTTTTACAACAAGCTTGGCTTTGTACCTAGACACACTTCCATTTGCAAATCTTTTTTATTTGTAAACCCACTTACATGCAATTACAATCTGATTAATTGGTTTATGTACAATTCCCAATTCTCATTTCCAATGAGTGCATCATACTCTTCCTTCATAGCTTTTTTCCAAATCTCCTTTCTTGTGGTGTCATCATATGTGGATGGGTCTTCATTTGCTTTTATCATATAAGCATAATCTTTAGTAGCCAAGAATGAACTATCATAGGTATACCTTGTGGGTTGCCATTTGTGCCTTCATGATCTTCTGAGTTCTCCATTGCTTGAAGTTTCTGGCTCATCACATTTTGGATCAAACCTTGGCATCTCTTCAACTTCAACTCGTGCTTTATTGTTCTCTTCTTCTTCCAATATTCGAACCTTTGATTAACCTTTCTTCTAATTCAATGTTTCTTCTATTTGTACTTGAGTACCAAGTACTTTTCTCATCAAATGTGACATCATTTTATACAAGAAATTGCTTTTTAGATGGACTCCACAACCTATATCCCATTTTCTTATCATCATAACCAATGAACACATATTTTTCAGCCTTTGGTTCCAATTTATGCCTTAACTGAGAAGGAACATAAGCATAGGCTAAGCAACCAAATACTTTGCGATCATCTAATGTAGGTCTCTTACCCGATCAAGATTTATATGGTGTCATGCAAGGATTTACATGGTAGCCTATTAACCAAGTATGTGGATGTATTTACAGCCTCAGGCCACAAATAATTAGGGCAATTCTTTTCTTTCATCATTGATCTTGCAAACTCAACAAGAGTTCTATTTCTCCTTTTTGCTACACCATTTTGTTGAGGAGAGTACCTACAAGTAACTTCTCTCTTTATACCTGCATTCCACAAATAATTCCTGAATTCATTTGAGAAATACTCTCCCCCTCCATCTAATCTTAACCTCTTCAATTTTTGTCTTGTAATTCTTTCTGCATATGCATGATAGTGCTTAGATGTACTAAACACTTCTGACTTGTCTTTGATCACATAAATAGTGATCCACCTGGTAGCATCATCAACAGATATGACATAATATCTTGAACCATTTATGCAAAATTCCTTTGAAGGACCCCACACATCTATATGTACCAATTCAAGTCTTTCTGAATACATGAAACCATGCTTATTATATGATTGCTTATGAGCCTTACCTAATTCACATGCTTCACATCTATATGTCATTTGTTGACCTGCAACATTAGGTAATCCAAGTATTGAACCATTATTAATCATCTCTTTGATACCTCTTTCATTGAAGTGTCCAAGCCTCTTATGCCAAAGATCCAACTAAGATACCTTTTGCTCTTGATATGTAAACATGGCATGTCCAACATTACCCTTGTACCCTCAATGTGAAGAGCCTTCCTTCTTTCTTTCCTGTAACAATTTGCTTATACCATTGACTAGGGTCTTCAATATAAACTCCATCATTAGTGAACCTCACCTCATATCCTTTTTCCACAATTTGTCCTACACTAATCAAATTCTTTGGAATTTAAGGAACATACAAAACCTTACTCAAGAGAGTACTTCCATCTTTGGCTTTAACTGATCCAATTGACTTCACCTTGTTCTTTGTATTGTAACCTGTTTGAACTATATGATTAGTTGCCTTATGATCCAAATTACTCATCAAAGAAATATTTCCACTCAAGTGATTGTTACACCCTAAGTCAATATAGAATACCCTTAAGTCTTCATTTGAAGCTTCACATGTGGCATTCATAATAAGAGTTGAATGTTCTTTTTTATCTAATGCATAATTGTAGTAGGTGTTATTGTAGGATTGGTTTTGGAAGTTTCTTCCTCCATTTCTTCCAAAGAAACTAATACCATCTCCACCACTCTAATTTCCTCTGTGTTGTCTTCCACCTCTTCCTCTTTGGTTAAAATTCTGATTAAATTTACCATTGCTTTGATTATTATGCCACCATTCATGAGATAGATGATTGTTCATACCACATATCCATCAAGCTTTGACATTATCTTTGTTATTTTTGCCTCTTCCTCTACTTCTGCCACTTCCTCTTCCTCTCCAGAAATTTTCTTGGCTTGGAGTGCCTTCATCTTCAACTGGTTGTTGCTTTCCTTTGATAGTTTTCTTCTTGTCTTTAGAATGCATTGCATAACCTATACTCTTATCAACATCTCCTTTGATATCATTCTCAAAAGGTAGCATATATCCTAACAATTGATTCAAATGAGGAGATGAAATGATCTAATGAAAGTTCTATTGGCAGTATGAAAAGCTTCCACTTCTCATCTCCTCTTAGACCTATGAGAATTTGTCTTACCAACTTATCTTCTTCAATGTCTTCATCAATTGCACCTAAGGAATCAGCATTGTCTTTCATTTTTGTCACATAATGAGATATTTATTGTGAAGCCTTGTTCTTGAATGTAGTAAACTCTGTCCATAGTGATGTTCGAAGTCAAGTTTGTATTGTCAAAATTCCTTGGACTTCCTCCATTTTTTTTCAGCCCACCTTCCACGGAGCATAGTTAGTAGTACCTACCTATTCTTTGTTTATACCTTAAATGTTCAATACAATAAACTAGTTCACTATATGTCAATTGTACTTCTTGCTTGACTTATTCTATCGCATGTTTATTGTATCAATTAACGTATTCTATTTCATGTTTATGGTATTGATAATGTGTGTGTGGTCCGATAAATTTCTTTTCTATACATTGAAACTTAAAACTAATAAAAGAAGAGAAAGGAAATAAAGGAGAATTACGAGGAGATCCAAAATGGCAGATCCCTTTTTTACCTTATTCCTTGGACTACAAACAATACGTCGTGCCGAAAGGGAGGAACATACTTATAGTTCTTAACCTCCTCTCTTACTCGTAAAGGGATCTCTCTATGAAACGTGCTCGGAAGCATACTTTACACGTGTGCGCACACACACACACACACACACACATATATATATATATATATATATATATATATATATATATATATATATATATATATATATATATATGCAAAAACGTATACATAGAAACACATATTTTCTATACAAGAGACATACTCTATGTATAAACAGAGATACGCACAGAGAATAACTGAAAATACATGACATCGAACATGTATTTGCATATGTGAATTATATATATATATATATATATATATATATATATATATATATATATATATATATATATATATATATGACCAAATCGTTTTTCAATTTGAGCAACGTTTCAAAGTTTAGCAAATGTACGGAATGTCTTTGTGATTTGACGAAGTTTTTGGTTGTTTTTGGTTTTTTTTTTAATTGAAATTCAAGCAAACACGATGAGTAGTCCAAGTCCATTATTTCTCATAATAGTTTAACACACATCTTGTTGTCCATAATTCCTCCGTCCATTAGTTGAACACACACGTCTTGTTTGGCAGGTTCCACATGGGGCCTTGACAATTATTAGAAGTTTTGTTTGAATGATTAGAAGTTTTGTTTTGATAGATCATATCCTGTCCACTCTTTCTTCTTATATCATTCCCGCCTCCAAATAGTCTCTCGTTACTACTTTTAAATCTAGGAAAATACAAAGAAAGTAAATGAGCTTGACATTCTTTTATGGAATTTCGTTTTCAATGTTTTTTTTTGTTGTTGTTATCTACTTGAATTAGAAGTGACATTGGATGTTTAGACGGAGATACAATATTGCACTTCTTCATTCTTTTTTGTTAGAAGCTATGGGCTCTGGCTATGAAATCTTCCTTCCAATAATTATTCATAGGTGCGCGCGCGCGCACACACACACACACACACACATATATATATATATATATATATATATATATATATATATATATATATATATATATATATATATATATATATATATATATATAAGAGAGAGAGAATACGTAAAAGGAACATGATTCGGACATGTCTGGGCATGTGTGAGTAATGAGCGAACTCTTGTGGAATTTGAGCAAGTTCCTAAAGTCAATGAAAGATGCCAAATGTATGACCACATGTTGGTTTGAAAGTTCACCAAAATTTAGGATGTTTATAGTTCAAAAAAAGGATTCAAAAATAGCCCTCGGGAATTTTGTGAGGTAATCGGCATATTTGAACTCAATATCTCTGGGAAAATTGTGAGGTAGTCGGCATATTTGAAGAGCTTGACCCGAAGTTGATGGAGATGATTAATCTCCAAAAGACAAGCACGCTTGAGTTTAGAACACCTCTATGTCAAATAGAGCTCAAAACCTTCACCAATTTTGAAATCTTTTACCAAAATATGAACACTTAGCTTCACTATGAAAACTAGCTTCACTCAAAAAAGTTTGCCTCACAAAATTCACTCATTTACTGAGGAAATGATTAACGTTTTCTATGAAAATGTAGGACAACACTCTTCTAATGTTTCCACAACTACGTAAAGTTAAAGTTCTCCAAAAGAACTCACAAAACTTTATATTTCCTTCAATAAGTAAACCTATGTCTCAAACAAGCACTTTCTATAGACAACTTTTACATATGCAACTTTAAACAGTTGGTTCTCATAAAATATAACACATTTAATAAAATGCTTTTATACATAGATGGAGTACCTTACAACTTAGATTTTGACTCATCATTTGTGTAAAACGTTACACTATGCACTGAGATTTGATCAATTCTTTGATCATCAGGATTGTGCCTCTTTCAGAAGACATTCATCACTTCTTCACATACAAATGTTCCTACTTACAATTCTCCCATCATGATTACAATTAGACTCTCAAATCTTGACCATAGATGCATTAACTATTGACTTAGACATCTAGAAAAGGATTCCTAAAATGATTAAACACAAAACGAGAAATGGATGAATAAGGAATGTGCAATTCTCAAAAAACGTCTTCTATTCAACTCATCTTACATTTGATGGATGATACGCATTCAACTTATGATCTACACCTATCTATCTCATCTACTATTCATCTCTCATATATATCACGACTATATACAAGTGTATGTATACATATGAGTGTGGATTCATTATTACTACAAGTATTTGTGAAGTATTTACAAAGTTAATATACATGTGTATATAGACCATCTCTTTTTGAACCTCTCTACTTCAATTCATGCTCTTAAGCTTCAATCTTTTCTTCAAGTCTTCACTCCTAAGCTTCATATAATCATCAATTGTTGATTGTCTTGCTCCAATAGCTCCCCCTCAATCATCAATTGTGGTTACCAGCATCTTCTTTATCCCTCCCATATCTTTAAATCTCTGGAACTTGGGTCCATCCAAACTCTTAGTCAACATATCTGCAGGTCAATCCTTTGTAGGAGTATGCATGATTTCAATTTCTTTATCAACAACCTTCTCTGTCAGAAAATGATATTGGATCTCAATATGTTTGGTCCTTGCATGAAATATAGGGTTAGCTGCTAAATAAAAACAACTCATGATGTCTCCAAAAATGATGGGAGTACTCTAAATGATATCAAAACTCTTTATAAGAGATTTTAGCTATATGACTTCCTTTGCAGTTTCTACCATACCTTTGTACTCTGTTTCTATACATGATAAATCTTAGAACACCATGAAATTAACTTATCTTCCACATAACACAAATACCCATGTGTTGATCTTCTATCATAAGAGTTACTTGCCCAATCTACATCACTATATATCTTGATCCTTGTATCTGAAGTAAACCCATAATACAAACCTTCTTTAAGTGTGCCCTTGATATATCTAAGCACCCTTTGACATGCAATCCAAGTATCCTTTCTAGGACAATGCATGAATTGAGATAAAACTCCAATTGCATAGGACAAAACATGCCATTTTAATCTAGCATAAATCAAGCTACCCACCAAAATTTGATAAAGCTTCATGTCTTTGAATTCTTCTCCTCCATATCTACTCAATTTGTGATTCACCTCCATTCGAGTTGGTGCTATCTTGCAATCTTTGATTTTAAATTTGATTAGCAACTTCTTCAATATACCCTTCTTGAGTCACATATACTCCATCTTATCTATATGAAATCTCCATTCCCAAGAAATATGATAAATTTCCCAAGTCCCTAATCTTGAATTCTTTTCTTGTCTGCTTCTTAAGAATTTTTATGCCTTTGTCATTTGTTCCTATAAGTATTATGTCATCAACATAATAAAAACATAGATAAACCCATCTTCACTTTCTTTGACTAGCAAGCTACTGTCTCCCTTTGATGCTTGAAAACCAAGTTCCTTCAAGAACGTTACAAGCCTATAATTCCATGCCCTTGGGTCCTGCTTCAAGGGATACAAAGCTCTCTTGAGCTTACACACATGATCTGAACAAAATTGATCTTTAAAACCATCTAGTTGTTCCATGTAAACCTCATCTGAAATGTAACCATTCAAAATGCATTCTTCACATATAATTGAGATAACTTCCAACCTTTGCAAGTAGCAATAACTATGAGAGACCTTATGGTTTTCATCTTTGCAACAAGACTATAATTTCATCATAGTCCACACCATTTGTCTGTGCATATCCTTTTACAACAAGCTTGGCTTTGTACCTAGACACACTCCCATCTGCAAATCTTTTTGATTTGTAAACCGACTTACATCCAATTACAATATGATTAATTGGTTTATGTACCAATTCCCAAGTCTCATTCTCAATGAGTGCATCATACTCTTCCTTCATAGCTTTTTTCCAAAGCTCCTTTCTTGTGGTGTCATCATATGTGGATGGGTTTTCATTTGCTTTTATCATATAACCATAATCTTTAGTAGTCAAGAATGAACTATCATAGGTATACCTTGTGGGTTGCCATTTGTGCCTTGATGATCTTTTGAGTTGTCCATTGCTTGAAGTTTCAGGTTCATCACATTCTGGATCAAACCTTTGCATCTCATCAACTTCAACTCGTGCTTCATTGTTCTCTTCTTCTTCCAATATTTGAACCTTTGATTAACCTTTCTTCTGATTCAATCTTTCTTTTATTTGTACTTGAGTACCAAGTACTTTTCTCATCAAATGTGACATCATTTGATACAAGAAATTGCTTTGTAGTTGGACCCCACAACCTGTATCCCATTTGCTTATCATCATAACCAATGAACACATATTTTTCAGCCTTTGGTTCCAATTTATGCCTTAACTGAGAAGGAACATAAGCATAGGCTAAGCAACCAAATACTTTGCGATCATCTAATGTAGGTCTCTTAGCTGATCAAGATCCATATGGTGTCATGCAAGGCTTTACATGGTAGCCTATTAACCAAGTATGTGGCTGTATTTACAACCTCAGCCCACAAATAATTAGGGCAATTCTTTTCTTTCATCATTGATCTTGCAAACTCAACAAGAGTTCTATTTCTCCTTTTTGCTACACCATTTTGTTGAGGAGAGTACCTACAAGTAACTACTCTCTTTATACCTGCATTCCTTAAATAATCACTGAAATAATTTGAGAAATACTCTCCCCCTCCATCTAATCTTAACCTCTTCAATTTTTGTCTTGTAATTCTTTCTGCATATGCATGATAGTGCTTAAATGTACTAAACACTTATGACTTGTCTTTGATCACATAAAGAGTGATCCACCTGGTAGCATCATCAATAGATAGGACATAATATCTTGAACCATTTATGCAAAAGTCCTTTGAAGGACCCCACATATCTACATGTACCAATTCAAGTCTTTTTAAATACATGAAACCATGCTTATTATATGATTGCTTATGAGCCTTACCTAATTGACATGCTTCACATCTATATGTCATTTGTTGACCTGCAACATTAGGTAATCCAAGTATTGAACCATTATTAATCATCTCTTTGATACCTCTCTTATTGAAGTGTCCAAGCCTCTTATGCCAAAGATCCAACTAAGATACCTTTTGCTCTTGATATGTAAACATGGCATGTCCAACATTACCTTGTACCCTCAATGTGAAGAGCCTTCCTTCTTTCTTTCCTGTAACAATTTGCTTATACCATTGACTAGGGTCTTCAATATAAACTCCATCATTAGTGAACCTCACTCATATCCTTTTTCCACAATTTGTCCTACACTAATCAAATTCTTTGGAATTTAAGGAACATACAAAACCTTTCTCAAGAGAGAACTTCCATCTTTGGCTTTAACTGATCCAATTGACTTCACCTTGTTCTTTGTATTGTCACCTGTTTGAACTATATGATTAGTTGCCTTATGATCCAAATTACTTATCAAAGAAATATTTCCACTCAAGTGATTGTTACACCCTAAGTCAATATAGAATACCCTTAAGTCTTCATTTGAAGCTTCACATGTGGCATTCATAATAAGAGTTGAATCTTCTTTTTGATCTGATGCATAATTGTAGTAGGTGTTATTGTAGGATTGGTTTTGGAAGTTTCTTCCTCCATTTCTTCGAAAGAAACTCCTACCATCTCTACCACTCTAATTTCCTCTCTGTTGTCTTCCACCTCTTCCTCTTTGGTTAAAATTCTGATTAAAGTTACCATGGCTTTGATTATTAAGCCACCATTCATGAGATAGATATTGGTCATACCACATATCTAGCAAGCTTTGACATTATCTTTGTTATTTCTGCCTCTTCCTCTACTTCTGCCACTTCCTCTTCCTCTCCAGAAATTTTGTTGGCTTGGAGTGCCTTCATCTTCAACTGATTGTTGCTTTCCTTTGATAGTTTTCTTTTTGTCTTTAGAATGCATTGCATATCCTGTACTCTTATCAACATCTCCTTTGATATCATTCTCAAAAGGTAGCATATGTTGTAACAATTGATTCAAATGAGGAGTGAAATGATCTAATGAAAGTTCTATTGATAGTATGAAAGGCCTCCACTTCTCATCTCCTCTTAGACCTATGAGAATTTGTCTTACCAACTTATCTTCTTAAATGTCTTCATCAACTGCACCTAAAGCATTGTCTTCCATTTTTGTCACATAATGAGATATTTATTGTGAAGCCTTCTTCTTGAATGTAGTAAACTCTGCCCATAGTGATGCTTTCCTTGACTTGGTTGTATTTTCAAAATGCTCCTCCAAAGCACTCCATATATCACTTGCACTTTCAAGTCCTCTGATATGAGGAAGCAAGTAATCATTTACTACCATGTAGATAATGCTCCTTGCTTGAGCATCCTTTTTCATCCAAATCTTTAAATATGCAAGATCCTTCCTAGTAGGAACACCAAGATCTTTAAACTCTAGATTTTCTTCTTCCCCTGTGATGTATACCATCAGATGTTTGTTCACAAGATGCGCTTCCATCCTCATAGACCAAGCTGGATAGTTCTCTCTATCCAACTTCTCAATTTGGAGATACACATACACATACATAATCATATGTATGCACACATAGACTCACATAATCATATATACACACATATATACACATGCACATGCATACACACACACATACACATGCATATGCACGTACAGATACCCACGCATACATATGCACACACATATATATAACTATATATAACTATATATATAACTATATATATATGTATATATATATATGTATATATATATATATGTGTGTGTGTGTGTGTGTATGTATATATATATATATATATATATATATATATATATATATATATATATATATATATATATATATATATATATATATATATAACAATATATAGATATATTTATAATAGAATTCGTAATCCAAAAACACTAATTTTGATATTAGGGTTCTAAAATCCCTAATTTAGGAAGCCTAGTTTAGCCTTTTTGCCATATGGTTGAAGTATATGTACACGCTGCATCTATTGATCCCACCACCTACTAGAGAGATGTCTCTTCTCCCAAACTTATGCCTCTTTATATAGCTACTCAAATAAATGGGGACCATAATATATAGAACGATGCATACACATAATGTAGATACACATACATAAGTATAAAATGATGGACTAGATACATAGGCATCACACATACATGCCTACATGCACACATGTATACATATACATGCATACATATTTACATGTAGACATATACACATATACATATATACACATCACATATACATGCCTACATGCACACATGTATACTTAAACATGCATACAAAATTATAAACACACTTGCATATATTACACAAATGCATATGCATACATATAGGTGTGCATACTAACACATGTATACATATATTACACACATGCACACACCAATACATATACATGAAACACACATATGTGCATACTAACACATGTATACATATAGTACACATGAATACAACAACATATGCATACATACATGACAAAACTTTGCTTGTCGAAAATAAAGCTATATATAAAATTTTAGGCATAACCCCTAGCTTTATGTTCTAACTTAAAAGAACATGATTTCATCTCTCTCGTGGGTTTCATCCATATTCTAGTTGAATAAAGGAGAATCTATTATCTGATATCCATTCAAATGATTCAAGTTATTGATTGATAACTAGAGTAGGATTTACTATCTAATGTACTCATATGTTTTCATTATTGCCATCAATTTGGTAAGACATCAATATAGTTTCATCTTCATTATACTTATTGGTGTCATTTATTTCTTTTATAGCTAAATCTGTGTTCTCATGAATGACATCATCGATTGATGGACTAGTATCAATTTCTGGTAATTCCTCTTCATCATGAGTACAATCAGCATGTAGAGTATTATGCTCTTCATCAAGAAGATTAGTATCATTGTCATGTACAATGATTCTAATTTCTCTTTTGGATGTCGATGTATCAATATCTGATGGTGAATTATCAAGAGGACTTTCTTCCATCTCTATAACAATAAACTCTTCAAACAATGACCTACCTCTAGGTTGAACATGAGTGACTTGCCAGCAAGGATGAGCATTAGAGTTTTTATAGAAAAAATTCTTGTTTAATATGCCTAGGAAGAATATATGCTTCTCTAGTAGATGGCATTACCTTGGAAAAATCGATCGCCCAAAACCCACATAATTCCTTTCTATCAATGTGGAATTACTACCTTTACACTCGGCTCAAAACTATTCAACCTTCAACATGACCTATCAAAATATATAAAAACAAAAAAATCATTATTAGCTGCTTAAAAATAATAAACTCTATCATAAAAATATATAAATTTTTTTTACCTATTTGAATGTATGAAATGATATTTTGTAGATACTAACAATAGTTCCCACGTAACCAAGTTTGCCATCTATAAGGTCCATGTCTTTTGAGCTAACACATGATAGTTGCTTGAAAGAAGCAACAACGCTAGAATCTTGTGTTTTACATAAAGAATTGATAGCATTGATTCTAATATGCTATCCAAAAGCCTACATATTAGTGAATATTCGAACCTGCAAAATAAATTAAATTAGTAAAGAGAAGCTAATATACGTATATGTAAAAAATAGAATATTACTAAAATAAAATTACCTTTCATTCACTCTCTTTGCTCATCTGAGATTTCTTCATTATTTGCATTGGCTCATTGCAAACAATTATATAGCTTATCCATCAAAGACGATATATTTATAATCTCATTATTATCAAGATTACGTCTATATATTTTGTTTCTCCATTTTTTACTTTGGAGATTTTGGAGTTCTTGTTCGTACTCGCTAATGAATGCTTGCATGCATTCACTATTATATGCTACAAAAGTAGAAACATCGTTTTTTCTTGAAATGCAAATAAAAATGGAACTCCCTTACCTGATAATGCCTCCTTTGTTTTTTTTGGAGAAGACTCGTTGGTCCATGCATGTGAAGCTTCTTCATGAACTCTTTCAAGGTACTCACTAACATAGTACATGCACTCCTCAAGCATCCAAACCTTTGTCATGGATCATTCTGGTTTCGCTCTTTGCCGCACATAACCTTTTAATATTCCTATAAATCACTCAACCCAAAACATCCATTGAGTGTTGACAACACCTGCAATCTCTATTTCATCCACAATATGGACTAATATATGAATCTCAATATCAAAAGATGAAGTATGAAGCTGTTTCTCCATCAAACATTGTAGATCCTTGCATTCATATTTCTTTTGTGGGATCGAGCTTTTGTCAATCTCTTTTGATGTAATCCACCTATATACGTCATAAAAAATTATAAAGAGATTAATTCAAAATTTAAAGATATCAAATTGTCATATATATTAAATATAAAAGTATCATAATTACCTTACAAGCAATCCAAAATGATAGATCACATCTTGTACTCTTTTCGTTGAACATCCATCTATAACCAAAGCTAAAGTGTGCTTCTAAAATTCATGCCAATCATGCGTCATTAGCCTAGATAAGCACTTATCGTCCATAGTAAACATGTTCTAGAAAGATGCTTCATATCCTATAGGAGTCCAAATCAACAAAATCCTATCCTCGAAAATCATGAATAGTCCAAGACACATTACCACGAACCACAATATATCTTTCATTGCTGCTTTTTGATACATCAATAACATCAATGCCTCTCCATAACTCTTAGAGATCGTCAATGAGAGAAGCAAGATATATATTCATATCTTTAACTTATCTTTTGCCTGGGATTAAAAGTGAAACATTAAATGTTCTTTTTTTAATGTTATGATATGGTGGAAGATTGTACTCTATGACTACCACTAGCCATTTTGAACATTTACTAAATCTCAGAGAGAATGGATTAACCCCATATCATGCAATTTTGAACTATAGATTATGTGGTTTTTGTGCGAAATCAGGCATGTAGAATCAATATGCTAAAAACCTGCACTATTTGTTGGAATTCTGATTATTCCATAAGTACTTTTATGATCATGTCCCCATGTCAAAATAATTCGAGGCTTTGAAACATATGTCTAATCTGTGGAGCCAATGGAAAATGTCTCAATACCTTTTTTGGAATTTTACCTTCTTCATCCTTATATCAAGGAGATTGATATTTTGGACATGTCAAAGAGTCTACATATTCACCTCTATATAAAATACAATCGTTAGGACATGCATGTATACATTGATAATCTATACCAAGATTGTTGATTATCTTCTTCATTTCATAATGTGAGGTAGGAAATATATTTTGACTTGGTAAAAATGTTTCAGATAATAACTTGTAGTTCATGAAAAAAAGTCATATTAATATATATATATATATATATATATATATATATATATATATATATATATATATATATATATATATATATATATATATATATATATATATATATATATATATATATGTATATGTGTGTATGTATATATATATATATATATATATATATATATATATATATATATATATATATATATATATATATATATATATATATATATATATATGTATATGTATATATATATATATATATATATATATATATATATATATATATATATATATATATATATATATACATACACACATATACATATACATATATATATATATATATATATATATATATATATATATATATATATACATACACACATATACATATACATATATATATATATATATATATATATATATATATATATATATATATATATATATATATATATATATATATATATATATATATATATATATATATATATATATATATATATATATACATATACATATACATATATATATATATATATATATATATATATATATATATATATATATATATATATATATATACATATACATATATATATATATATATATATATATATATATATATATATATATATATGTATATGTATATGTGTGTATGTATATATATATATATATATATATATATATATATATATATATATATATATATATATATATATATATATATATATATATGTGTGTGTGTGTGTGTGTGTGTGTGTGTGTGTGTGTGTATGTGTGTGTGTGTGCGCATATGTATGTATATATATGAATATGTGTATGTATATGCATGTGCATGCGTATACGTATGCATATGTGTATGTGTATGTTTATGTATGTGCATATATGTTATGTATGTATGTATACGTTATGTATATGTGTATATGTATGTATGTATATGTATGCATATCTGTATGCATCTATGTATGTATGCGTATGTGTGTATGTATGTATGTGTATGTATGTATGTATGTGTATGTATGTATGTATGTGTATGTATGTATGTGTAGGTGTGTATATTTGATTTTGTTTCTAATTTTCTTTTTGTTTATTGTGGTATGCACACTTTCATATAGATATCTAGACCTCTAAATCGTTTGGTTGTCTCCCATTTTATGGTCAATCAGTTACCTACATTGCTAAGTAAGACATACATATTTGTATACAAATATAAAGTATTAGTTAGATATGGAGCTATTAGGTAGTTTGGAGAATAGGAGAAGCAAATTTATTTGGAAGGTTCTGAAAGATGGACAAATAGTTTTGAAGGATGGGCAGACAAAAAGCCTCCATTCAATGCAAGTTCTTGTTCTTATCTTAGCTAATGCAAGAACAAGAACGTGCATTGAATGGATGCTTTCCTTCCACTCATCCTTTAAAATTATTCTTCTAGCCTTCAAAATCTTCGAGATAAATTTGCTTCTCCCATTTCTCAAGAAACTTTATACCTCCATAGATAACTGATGCTTAATATTTGTATGCAAAGTTCATAAAGGAGTTAGCAGCACAAGTATTAGGTTGACTAGAATAGGAGAAGCAGATGTGTCACGAAGATTTTAAAGCTGGTCGGGCAAACAATTCCGAAGGCCAGATGGATAGAATGTGTATATGTGTGTGTATGTTTTTTTGTGTGTATGCATTCATATATATGTCTATGTCTATGTATGTATGTATTTGTATGTATATGTGTATGCATGTATATATATAAATGGATAGAAAATGTAAAATTATACCTTAATAGTGGCGAAACAGATACATTACTCCATCCAAAATGATTTTGAAGATTGAGAATAAGTTATCTTGCACTTAGTGATGTCAAGTGACTTCCTTCATATACATGCTTTAGAATTTCCTCTCGAAGATATTTCTCATTTTTTTAAACATCAATGCTCTCAATGTCATTTTGATACCAATCCTCAATAAAATCTTCCATACCATCATCTTCATCATTGTCTCACAAATCTTGTACTTTATGTTCTTTTGAATATAGGTTTTTCAACCTTGCATATTCCACAGGATCACTTTTGTGAGCCTCCTCATAGAAGCTTCTGATAAAGGAGGTCTTATTAGCAACTCTGAATGGTGTGGTGGAATATCATCAACATCATATGCTGGAATCCACACACATGAATAAAAATCATTAGTATTCCTATGAATGAAAAGTAAACTTTAAACATAAAATTAAATATGTAACTTATTTTGAAAAGAGTTTGAAATTATATTTTTCCAATGCAAGACAAGATAGGTTGATAGAAATTTTTCGTTCTCTCTCTAGTTAAAAGGTGATCTTGGAGGTCTACAACATCCATAACTCACTGATAATTCATGACGAGTATGTAATGAAGTAATAGCATTGACAACTATGTATGTTGCTACATCTCTACTCATGTATGGTGATTCATGACTATTTTCATGCTCCTCAAATGTGCAATTAGTCCTTGAACTATTATGTAGCCCTATACTACTATTTATTAAACCTTCTATATTTCCATGCATGTAAGGTCTTCCATCAATATATAATCTTTCATTTTTTTATATGTGAAATCTAGCTACTAGTTAGGGGCACTCCATTCAAACATATTTCATAAGTACACATGCTTTGAACATAACTTGCAAGTCGATGCTAATCTCCCCATCCATATATAGGACCAAAAAATGACATAAGAGTGATTTCAGAGTCCAGAGGCACATACAAATCCTCTACAATAAAGAGACCATGACCACCACTAGTAATAGAACATTGGAGAGCTCTTCCATCAAATGAGTGTAGATGCCGATCGAATAGACTCCAATGTTTTTATACTTTTGGTAAAAAAACCTTCATGTAATGAATGTTAAACCATTGTATGTCCGTCTCGAGACCGTGTCACATAAGCAAGGGTTTTCAGTGTTGTTTATGCGATGCTATTTATCATCACTTATGTGATGCTTTTTTTATTATCCCCGCTTTAGCAATGCTTGGTTTTACCATCGCAATCCACATCGCTTCACACGTCCATAGGAACATGGATGTTTTTGTCATTTAACCGATGTGGCACACTCAATGCTTGATGCGATGCTTTATGCAATTATATAGCGATGAAATGTATGCAATTTGGAAGAAGATAATTTTGGCATCATCGAAGGGCACTTCACGAGACTCCTGGGAACCTCGAACCCCCTCTCCCACCATCGAAGGGACTGCATGGCTGCCATTTCTAGGGTTTCCCCCCGGAGAATACCTCCCAACCTCCACTCCCTGCTTCACGCCCCTATCTCTGAATCAGAAATCATTGAGGTCATTGATGCCCTCCCCCTCGGTAAAAGCCCGGGACCCGACGGACTCACTAACGAGTTCTTTAAATCCTTCAAGCTGGTGGTTGCCACCCCTCTTCGGATGGTGTGGCAAGAAGCGCTGAAATTTGGTGCTCTTCCTTCTTGTCTAAATAATGGAATTATCAAGCTGGTTCACAAGAAGGGGGAAAAGAACAGAATTGAGAACTGGCGGCCGATCACGATGCTCCAAACAGGATACAAGATCATCGCCAAAGTCATTGCCAACAGACTCTTGTGCCACCTGAGATCTTGGCTTAGCGAGGACCAAAAAGGTTTCATCAAAGGCAGGTCTATCCTGGAAACCATTATGGATATTTGGGAAGGTATTCAATTTGCAAATGAGTCTAATCAAGATGTGGTTTTCCTCAAGATCGACTTTGACAAAGCCTACGATAGGCTAGAATGGGACTATATTCTGCAGTCGCTCCAAGATCTCGGATGTAGTCAGAAATTCACCAAGATGATCGCGACCCTTCTCGGAAACGCAACGGCCCCAATTAACGTTAACGGCAAACTTTCGAAGGCGATCCACCTTAAAAGATCTATTAGACAAGGGTGCCCTCTGGCCCCCCTTCTTTTTGCCATCGCCACTGAGGGGCTGAGCAGACTTGTGGCACATCATGTGGAGGCTGGCAATATCAAAGGCCTCCGACTACCTCACGACCACAGTCAAATCATCATGAGACTTTTTGCCGATGATATGAACGCGTTCGTTCACAATGATAATACCAGCCTGGAGACTTTCTGGAGGTGTCTTGATACCTTTTGTGAGGCCTCTGGATCCAAAATCAACCACTTTAAGACCGCCTTTAGGGCTATTGTGGGACATCATCCTGGCCTTCTCATTGATCATGGCTTTCAAATCATTCCGCAGGGCCAAATCTTTCGACTTCTTGGAATCCCCTTGGGGTTTGGCGTCTCTATGGAGCAGCGATGGAGCTGTGTGCTGGCCAAACTTGAAAACAAGCTTAACTATTGGAGAGGCATGCAAATCAATCTCGCTGGACGTGCGATGGTTATCAACACGTTCCTCCTCTCGTCTACCATCTATTTCCTTTCTTGTTGGAGACCGAATGAGCAAGGCCTATCCAAACTGAATAGTATCTGTAGAAACTTTCTTTGGACGGGTGATAATAACAGAAGGGGGGTGCCTAAAATCAAATGGGCCATCTGCACCAACCCTAGAGATAGCGGGGGGCTTGGTATCCTGGACATTGGGTGTATGGCTAACAAACTGGCAGCCAAATGGATGATTAAGGCTTGGTGCAATAGGGAGGCCTCGTGGGCCAAGCTGATCTTCAGAAACAAGCATGAGTTGGCCCTCACGGGGCTCCCGAACTGGAAGAATCTTGACATCATGACCCTGCTATTCTCCCCGATTCCCGTCTTCCCGAAAGGCTCCAATCTCGTTTGCTCCCTCTGGAAGGGCTGGAATAAAGTAAAAATCTTCACAAGAATTAGTGAGGACTGGAAGTGGGCGGCCGGAATCAGAGAAAACGACTCTATCTGGTTTCCGATACATGGCATCCGGAGTGTGGAGTTGTGGAACATTCAAAATGCCAAGAAGTTATGGAACAAAGGATTCAGAAAATGGAAACACCTCTGGAAACATGACACCAACAGCTGGATCAACTTCGAGGATATCGACCCTCGCTTAAACATCTCCTACGAAGAATGGAACACTTTGCAAAGCAGATGCTTCGCTTGGGATCGTCACAAGACTCTCCTTCTCATGGGACATGACTCACCGAACTCGCTTGGTCTCAAATGGCACAATGGAAATAGCCTACTCAAAATCCCGAACATCAAAGAAACGGCTGACATCCAGATCAGCCTCAACAAGAAGTGGTGCCTATCTTGGACGCGGCTTCGGTGGGACATGAAATTCATGGGTATCTGGCACCCCCTAATAGAGATCAAGAAGTCAATCCTCTTATGGCAAATTCTTCATCGAGGAATTTGGACCAACCATAAGGCTAGCAAACTTTTTGGGATCCCTCCTTGGTGCAAACGCTGCCACCGTGCTATCGAAGATGTCCCACACATCTTCCTTACTTGCCCCAACTCCTACAGAATCTGGCAGACGGTTGGAATGAAAATCAGACTTCAAAAACAGCTTAGTTGGAAACAAGTCCTTTTGGGAGAAGCGATCGGCTGCTCTGCGACCCTCTGGAACGCCATCAGAGGGGAAGTCCTGTGGAAAATTTGGCGGGAGAGGTGTGCAATCAACTTCGGCGATCCCCCCAGGGAGTGGTCGATTGAGAAATCACTATTCCTCCTTGGCAAAAGGATTGTTAATAGTAAGAAATCCCCCCCCCCTTCATACACCATCAAGTCCTCCTTTTAATCAACAACAAGCTCAAACCCAAGTGGGCCCCGCATGAGGGCGACGAGAGGGTGATTAACCTTCTATGTAATGCAACCTAGGATTCAATCAAGCCTCCCCTGCTTTGTGGGATTTGGGGGGTCCCGTGGGCACTAGTCCCTTTCTACTGTACCTTTTTTTCTTAATTTAATTCAAGTCCGGGAGAGTAGGCTATTGCCGAACTTCCTTTATATTAAAAAAAAATTATATAGCGATGAAACTATGCGGCCTTAACCGTGACTATGCGCCCCTATTCCTTGTAGTGTCCACATCAATGAGCACAAAGATTTGAGTACCAATCTTTGATACTGTGAAGAGAACCATCATGTCGAAAACTTTGCTTGATCAACATCTCAAATAGGTAAATGTCAAACATAGCATGGGAAAACACAAACATATTTCTCATAACTAGAAAATAGCACACAAGAACCGTTCTTTTTTATAATGTTTAGTGGGTTTGGACATAGATGGTGAAGATGTAAAGGCGTCTTTTCTGTTACACGTTACACTTGAGATTACCAAATCAGAGGATTTGAGTTCCTCTATATTATCCATCTTCACATCCTCAAGGGTAGTACTTTTTTTAGTCAAATCTTTGATCAAAATTTGATCATAGCTATTCAGTTCATGCACAAAAAAACTTATCAGTTTCTTTATCATACTTGTTGGAGCCTACAGGGAGGGACCTATCGAAAGAATTTGGAGAAAAGGTTAAAACTACCTCATCGTCTTCAACACCATTTTCTTTCTTCTTTAAGCATTGGGATCCAGATTTTCTTTATCTAATTGTCCTTCCTGCATCCCGTTTTGGAATGGTTTAGAAACTTCTTCCAACAAGACATCATAGATATTGCTATTCTTACCTTGTTTCTTTTATTCTTACCTTGTTTCTTTTTTTGGGGTTTATTCGAGGTCTTACGGATACTCGAGGTATTATTGGAAAGATCAACATTGCTCTTATTGTCGTTTGTCACTTCATGGAGTTGTTTTTTTTGGGTCAAAAGGGCATTTCTTGATTATATGGCCTTGGTTATAGCATGCATTAGGTAAATTTCTATACACCACTTTTTGCTCATGTGGGCACTTACCATCGGAGTCTTTGATGATTAGAGATGTTTTAATGGGTTTAGATATGTCAACCTCGGGGGTCCCATTTGGGAATAAATTACCCCTGTTCCTCTAACCTAATAATTTGCCAATGAAATTACTCAAGCTATGAATCCATGGGTAGAGGTCTACAGGTAAGATATTTAAACCACACAAGGTCTTTTGTAGGTTTAGGTCCCCTTGGATTAAAACCTACAAACCACTTGAAAAAGCATATAGGGGTATTTCTAATTAGCCACTACCCCTCACTTATGATCTCTAAGCACTCGGAGCTTCTTCAAAGTAGAACAAAAAATAGTTGTTTGGCAAATATTGGATATGTTTCACATAAAGCCCCTTCGATTCCCAATTGGATTTCACCAAACCTCTTAAGATGTCTAAACTTGGTCTTGTTCCATGGTCTTGTTCCATGGCATAGACCTATGACAACTTCTTGACCAAGTTGAGCGACTCTTTGAAAGTGCTCCTCACCTGCTCTCCCGCAAACGCAATACACCGCGCCCTTCCACTGACCCAAATAGTCGTGAATGAAAGCAGATCTCGAGAGTCGCCCACTCGAGTAAATAGGTCGCTTTCTCTGATCAAGACTTCAGTAGCGCAAAACTGACTCGCAACTAACTTTCTGTGGACCCACATGCCATTAATAACACCCCAGTCATGCTCTCTCGCTATTAATACCCCGTAGATAACTTTGTGGCATGTTGAATCGATTCATGAATGATGATGTAGCAGCTATTTCTACGAGTGCAAGCCAGCCTTAAACTGTCAGGATATGGTGCAACATCTCCATAAGTGCAAGTGATATCCTTTTCACGAACAAGTTATTTTAAGGTCCCAGACGGCTGGTCTAGCGGTTGAATCCCTCGCCTCTTGAGGCGGGGGCGTGGGTTCAACCCCCCAGTGCTGCGCGGGACGTCTGAGCCTTCGGGCGTGTAAAACCTGGCCTTCGGGCGTGTAAAACCTGGCCTTCGGGCGTGTAAGTCTGGCCTTCGGGCGTGGAAACCTGTGCCTTCGGGCGTTGTAACCGGTCTCTAACCCCTGTTCTTGTGGGATAAGGGGGGTCCCATGGGTACTATGCCCTTCCTTGTACAGTTGTTAATTTCAAAGTTAAAGTCAGGAGGAGTAGGCCTCGGCCGAACCTCCATTTAAAAAAAAAAAAAAAAACAAGTTATTTTAAGAAGTCAAAATAAACTACAAAATGAAGAAGAATTGATGGTCTGAAACAACTTAAGAAGAAATCAAGTTTTTGAGTTCGATCCCCAGTATTTCACGTCAAAGCTGGAGTAGATTTTTTAGGAAGCTTTATTTTAAGTGTTTACTAACTTAAAAGGTCAAACACATGAGTTTTGTTTTTTTTTTTTTGAAAAAACAGGAAAGTTAAATTAATGAAAGGATGTACAAACTCTGCCTTGGGCAGGAGACACCATGGTCAGACGGGTTACAAATCCAAAGACATAGAAATCCTTATACAAGGATACTGAGCAGAGACTCCACTTGGCAGGACAATTCTCAGCCATGATCTTGAAGACATCACTAGTCGAGTTAGGGGCAGACTTCATATTTCTAATACAAACTAGAGAAACCTTATTCAGTTTTTCATGGAGGGGAAAGAGGAAATTCTTTCTCCCCCTACCAAGGGTATATTCATTTCTTCTAATCCAGATGCACCATAGAATGTGTCCTCTCCAGATATTCCACAGCAAAATGTCAAGATTTCTGCAGCAGTCGAGAATAACCTCCATCTTGCTAAGTTGAGGAAGATTATGTTTCTGCAAGTAATCTTCCACAGGAGCCCGGAACTGTTTAGCATGATGGCATTCAAAAAACAGGTGTGAAACATCCTCCATAAGGCCACAGAAGGTACAGATCCCACCATTCCTAATAACTTTCCTGACTTTGTGTCCTATCCAGAGCCCATGGTGAAGCATTAACCATTGCAGGAAGGAGTGCTTACTACAGTCTGGAAAGGCCCACAAAGTTTTAAATCTGTAAGTCCGTTGGTGAGCAGACCAATTGACATGCCATCTTGAGTTCAGTTTAAGAAAGATCTGGTCCACAGTCCCTTTGTGCTTTTTGAAGTCTTTGAATATGAGAGCAGCAGTGTCTAGCAAGCTCTGCTTTTTCCTGTGCCAACCTCCAAGATTTTCTAGCAGCAACTTTCTTTGACTGTGCAGAACCTGCAAACAGGACCTAGACAATTCACAAGTTAAGTTATTTTGCTGATTATTACTCACCCTATCATTGCACATCAAGTCCCTCCAGGTGGTGACCCCAGCTTTATGGCATTTGTGTTGTTTGATAGCAGCTCTTTTATTATTGTTGAAAGACAACCAACCTATCCATGGAGATTCCTGCATAAAAAACTCATAGGAAAGCATCAACTCAAGGGGAGGGGTGAAAGACTGTTTAGCATTGAACCAAGCCTGCCACATTCTGCACACCAAGGGGCTTCCATAAGGGGTTATAGCATGAGGGGAAACCACAATGTCCCAAATATTAATATTTTTCCAGGCTTTGTAATCAGTCAGACAGAATCTATCCACATTTCTTTTTAGCAAGCAAGACCAAATATCATTACAGAAAAGACTTCTCAGAATCCATTTAGCAGCCAAATTATCAGCCATTTTCTTAGGATTTATTATCCCTAATCCTCCCTGAGACTTAGGAAGACAACAACTTTTCCAAGCCACCTTGGGAATTTTCTTGTGATCATGTTTGCTTCCCCATAAAAAGCCCCTGGCGAGAGAAACAACCTACCCAATTTGTTTGTTAGTAGGAGTCCAACAGGCCAAAAAGTAAACAATTTTAGGGAGGATGTAATGGTTTAGGACAAAAGTTCTATGGGGGAGGGAGCTATTAACATCATACCAAAATAACAGATGCTTTTTAAACTTATCAATCACCCACTCCCATCTTTGGGCAAAAGTAATATGGAACCCCATTGGGATCCCCAGTAGTTTGAAAATTTCTCCATCTTTTATAATGCTGCAGCCAAGTCTTTCAACACAAGCAGGAAGGTTATCATTAGAAGCTTTAAAGCGAGTTTTAGAGTGATTTACTTTAGAGCCACTGGCTAGATAGAAAATATCCAAGCATTCGAGAAATTTACTCACAAAAAGGTCATCTGCATTCAAAACAACATTAGTGTCATCAGCAAACATTTGAAGACCTAGAGGGGACTGGGAATTATGAACATTAATACCTTTTATCATACCACAATTCATAGCATCTTTCACCAACCACCCCAGGGCATCACTAGCAATGGCAAATAATAAGGGGGCAAGAGGGCAACCCTGTCTTATGGATCTTTTGAGTCTAAAGGGGTCAGAAATATGCCCATTAATGGTAACTCTAGAACAAGCATTCCCAAACAGAGTGTTAACATACTTGATAAGCTTTTTCCCAGCTCCTAAATCATGTAAAGACTGGAGGATGAAATCCCACTCAATCCTATCATAAGCCTTGTCAAAATCAATTTTGAAAAAATAAAATTTTGGTCATTATCTTTTGCATTTTCCATACCTTCCCAAACAGAGATGATGGCATCAAGAATGTATCTACCTTTGATGAAACCTTTTTTCTCAGGGAGAATGAAGAGGTTCATCAAGGGGCTAAGCCTTCTAGCTATAGTGGAAGCAATAATTTTGTATATGGTATTAAGACAAGAAATGGGTCTCCAGTTATTAAGGTCATCTTTATTCCCCTTTTTATGGATAAGTCTAATAACCCCTGTGTTGATGGCAAGGGAGAAATCCTTTACTAGAAGCCTCTTCCCAAACCAAAAGAATGTAAGGAGTGAGAAAATCACAAAGCGTCATGAAAAATTCATTAGGCAGACCATCAAAACCAGGGGACTTACAGGGTTTCAATTTATAGATGGTTTCTTTGATCTCACCGGTAGTGAGGGGCAAGTCCAGAATGGGAAACAGGCTTTCAAGAACCATTTTTTTCCTTTTCAAAGCAATGGTAGCTCTGGCCCTCTGAATGTCCTCCCCCCACTTGGGAGAACCAGAGAAAACATCCATAAAGAAGCTTTTAGCCTCCTGTAAAGTCTCCTCAATATTCATAGTGTGCCCACCATCCTTTTTCTTTAAATTAGGGATGAAATCCCTGACTTTGTTTTTTTTAAGAAGAGAAAACATGTACTTGTTGTTCCTGTCAATCTTCCCACTCCAAAATTCTTTAGATGAGGCAAGAGAATAGGTAGCTTCAAGATAACTTTCCTTGCACATTCTCAAATGCAAATTGTGGTACTCAGGGGAGGTGATGTCAAGGTCTTTCATCTTCTCCAAAATCTTAGATCTTCTTTTGGCTCTAGCCTCTCTAGCTTGCTTCTTAAAATAGGAGAACAACTTTTGGATATCTTTCACCGACTTCTCCCAGGCCAAGCAAGGCGAGCTATTGTTCCTAAACTGGTGAGAGAAAATTCTTTTGGTCTCAACCTCCATACAAGGAAGCTTAAGGAGGTTGACATCAATATGAGGCCAACCAGCCCTGAAAGAAGGGCTACCCCACTTAAGGGTGATACTCAAGGGTTTATGGTAAGAAACAAGGAGGGAGTTGTCAACATTCACACTCACATCCCAACTCTTTTGAAGAACAGAATTACTGACATAGCATCTATCTAATCTAGCAGCAGTAAAGGCTTTACCTATTTGTTTATTGGTCCAAGTGATACCAGAGTTTTTGGAAATATCAGTCAGATCATACAAACGACACAGATCATTCCAAGCATGCTTTTCAGAACCATTGAGGATGTTTCTCTTGCAATCCCATCTATCTTTAATGTTGGTGACCATATTAAAATCACCAATCAGAATGACTTGACCCTGGTTATGAGAGAGCTTTTCCCAACAACTTTTTCTAGTCAAACTATTGTTGGACGCATAAACAGAGATGACATAGAGGTTAAAGGGGTTACCCATACTGATCTTACACCATTGACTAGTGCTACCAGAAGAGAAACCAGCAACGGTATGAGTCAGAGTTTTACCAATTCCAATGACAACATCGCCTTTGTCATCCTGATGGTTAGTGAAAAACCATTTAAAACAATTAGAAAAAAGATTGAGATTAAGTTCTAACAGAGTACCACCTATTTTCACTTCCTGTAAACAAAGGATATCGGGGAGCCTATGAAGGGAGTGCAACCACCTGTTCACCATCTTAGGTCTAACAGGGTCTGTAAGACCCTTAACATTTAAAGAAATAATGGAGAGACCAAACATAAAAACAATAAAGAAAAATTATTTCCTACTGTTCTTGGTAGGCTTGAATGTTGAGATGGAGGATCTCACTGTCTCTTTCCTCTTTGGCTTGAATGTGCTTGCCAATTTTCTTGGCACCTCATCATCCTGTCACATAGGCACAGTTTCATTATTGAAAGGATCACTATCCATATGGTCAAGTTTATCTTGGTCCATAGCATCTAGTTCTTGAGAAAACATTTCGGCAGACACATTCATAGCATCAAGGGACGTAGTATCTTGAATAGAATTAGTGCTAACCTTTTCTCCATGGACCTTCAAAACAGTTGTATTAACAACTTTGTTTTTCTTACCTACCATAGACCATTCGGAGAGCTTCATGTCTTGTTGCTTCTTGGATCCGCCTTCATGAGTTTTGCTAGTACCTGCAAATACTTCATTAGGATGTATGTTCTCTTTCGGATTCAGGGGTTCACAGACATCTGGTCTAGTGGGGCAATCATCAAAAGGGTTTTGCACATCTTCAAGAAAAACACCAAACATGTTATCAGTTTTGAAATTTCTCTTCTTACTTTTTGGCATCGTTTTCTTTACCTGAGGGTTTGGGGGGGAGTTGTTAACTTGATTACCTTTGACTTCCTCTTTACTCTGCTCTGCTACCTTTGACTTCCTCTTTACTCTACTCTGCTGAGTCTTGATCCTTTTGGTCCTGGAGCAAAGGACAGTCCCTGATGATATGCCCTTGTTTATAACAGTTGTAGCAGGCGTTCGGGATGTTTCTGTATAACACCTTTTGGGTGTGCAATTTTTTGCCACAAGAATCTTTAATGACAATATTAGGCTTACTTTCTTTAGCTAGATCCACTTCTATTAACACTTGGGGATCCCACTTGGGATTGATATCATTGCTCCTAGCGTTTTGACCAAGGACCTTCCCCACCATCTTCCCCAGACTCTCCACCCAAGGATAATAGTCAATAGGGAGTTCAGGGAATTCCACCCATATAGGAATCTTGGTGGGTTTGGGTCCTTTAGGGTTAAACCCTATGAACCATTTGAAAAAGGAAACAGGGATACTTCTGATTAGCCATTGTCCTTCACTTATGACCTGTAGGGCACTGTTAGCATTTTCAAAGAAGAACATAAAGTAATTGTTGGGGCAATACTGGATATGTTTAACCATAAGTCCTCTAGACTCCCAATGGGTTTTGATCCAAGCTTTCTTGTGATGGCCTAGGACCATGACATAGACCTATTACAACTCTGTCACTCAAATGTTCCTGCCAACTATCTAGTGAGGATTTATCAATGATTAAAGCATCTTCATCTTCATCACTAGGAACATTATCGCACACAAGTTCATGGGGGTTATCAAAGACTTTGGCCTTACCTTTATTGGGTGATACTAGGTTGTAGTTGATACCTGCAAACCGGTGTATATCATAGAAAGCATCCTCATAAGCAACATTAGCTCTGGTTTGATCCACATAAGATTTCTTTGGCGAGGGGCTTGCTGTTCGGCACTGAACCGGACCAGAGGAATCTTTGCCACCGTTTTCTCCAGGTTCTACTCTATGACACCGGTCATCAGCAGGAGCATTTGGGTTGTCATGTGCAACGGGGAAGCAACCATGCTGCATGTTGCTTTGCTCTTCTCCAAGAACAGATATGCCCTTTCTTAATGCTTCGAAGAGAGCCATTGACACACATAAAGGCAAGATGCACGCACACGGGAACCACCCTCCCCCTCCAGGGAGGAGGAGGAAGGACAGAGGGAGATCGCTCCTCATAACTCAGGATTGAGTGCGAGAAACGAATAGGGTTTTCGAGCTCGGGATATGAGTTTTGTTTTAGGAAAAAGGAATCGATGGAATTCGTGCACATCAACTCCCGACAAAACTGCGTATGAAGAAACAAAAGCAAGATTTTTCTCAATTCAATGATTATAAATCGGAACCTCAAAGTTAACTGGGTCTCGTGGACGACTCGGCGGAAAACGGCGAGATATTCTGACGCTCGAGGAGATTAAGGAGGAGGAGACAATTTTAAGAGCGAGATCAAAGACTCGAAGGAGAAGACCTGATGATGTGGCAATATATTGTAGAAACAACTAATACGAGGTATTAGTCCACCGCCGTGAGCATGTGCACGTTATCAAAAAAATATGGATCCTATTGTGTCGTCGTCTCTGCAGATTTTCACAGCGCCATATCTGCGCACACCTTATAAGTGGTATCAGAGCTTGTCTCGAGCCTGCAGAAGCTACACGTGGGATGCACAACCTTCTAAGGACAGAATAAGTAACTGCGTGCACGGTTCCAACAAAACTCATTATCATCGAATTCTTCGGACTTTATCCGCAACACTTTAGGCTGAAGTGGAATCGGCAGTTCTGATTGCGCACAGTGCTATCATTTATCCTAACAACATCGGTATTTCTGAAGAATCCGGCTATCCACTATTACAGAAATCCATTCGGATTGCCTGAGCTAATATTCGAGTAACTAATTTAATAATAATAACAGAGCAGTTTTCCTTAGCCTTCTGCAAAAAGGTTTTATTAAGGGCAGATACATTCTGGATGCTATTATTTCTTTGTGGGAAGGCTTTGAATTTGCTAATGAAACTACATTCTGGATGCTATTATTTCTTTGTGGGAAGGCTTTGAATTTGCTAATGAAACTGATCTCAACTACTATTTTTTCAAGGTTGACTTTGACAAGGCCTATGACAGAATTGAATGGGACTTTATCCTCCAATCTCTTCATGATATTGGCTTGGGAAAAAAGTTTATTAAGTATGTTAGTACCCTCTTTGGGAATGCTTGGTCCAGAGTTGCCTTTAATGGTCATCTTTCCCCCCCTTTTAAGATAGCTAGATCCATTAGGCAGGGATGTCCTTTGGCCCCTCTTTTGTTTGCCATTTCTAGTGATGCCCTAGGGTGGCTTGTGAATAATGATCTTTCTAATGGGAAAATCAAAGGCATACCCATCCCCAACTCTAATTACCAACTTGGGCTTCAAATGTTTGCTGATGATACTAATATGTGTACTCTTGCTGATCCTCGATTTGCTGAAAATTTCTTGGACTGTTTAAAAACCTTCTGTCTGGCCAGTGGTTCTCATATCAATCATACCAAAACTGGTTTTTGGTCCTCTAATCATATCACCCCCAATTGTATTATTGACATAGGCTATAGCATTTTGCAAGATCGTGTGATTTTTAGACTTTTGGGTATTCCTATGGGTTTTAATGTCTCTATGCAGCAAAGATGGGATTGGGTGCTTCAAAAATTCAGGTCAAAAATGCTCAGGTGGTATAATGTTTTTGCCTCCCTTTCTCACAGATGTTTTGTCTTGAAGCATTATCTCCTCCCTTCCATTGTGTATTTTCTGGCTTGCTGGAGTCCTTCAAAGAAACAACTTAATCAGATTATCTCTCTCGCTAGAAGATTCTTATGGGGGGGCAATGACCAGAACCACAAAATTCCTAAAGTGGCTTGGAAAATCTGTTGTCTGCCTAAACATGAAGGTGGCCTGGGTATTATTTGCCCTATGAAAATGGCTGAGAACTTGGCTTCTAAATGGGTTTACAGATCCTTAAGCTCTAATGACATTTGGGCTTGTCTGCTTAAAAGAAACATTCAAAAGTTTTACATTAAAAATTATAAGGCTTGGACTAACAATCATCTTTGGGATATTGTTGTCTCCCCTACCCCCTTTGTCCCTGTTGGAAGTAGTCTTTCTTGCAGGTTTTGGTCCGCTTGGATGAAAGCTAAACTCTGTTTTTCTCCTATTTCTAAGTATTCAACTAACCTTAACTTTTTTCTTCAGGAATCTCCCTGGTTAGGTTGGATTGCTTTATGGAATAACAAAGAGATTGAGATTAGAGAACACAAGTGTTTTAAACTTGGTGTCAGAAACTGGGCCTGGTTTTATAACTCAGGTGAGTTGTTATCTGATGAATATATTCTGTCTCTGACTCACTTTTCTCCTGGTTGTCTGCAGATCCTGCTGGAAAGGAAGTATCTCCTGAAGAAGAAAATTGAAGAGTGCAAGATTTTCAACCTTCATCCCACTGAAGTAACCAAAGATATTTGGACTTGTTTCAAATACAACAAAGGCTCTGTTCTCAGTATTACTAACAAGTTAAACTCCAGATGGGGGTGTAATTGGTCTGCCAATCAATGGAGATACAGGTTCAAAGTTATTTGGGCTTTTCCCTATAATATCAAGCATTCCTACTTGGAATGGCTGATTATTCACAATGGGTTGTGGACTGGCATCAGGGCTAAGAGAGTAAATATTAATAGCAGTAACTGTGCTCTGTGCAGCAGGGAAGAGGATTTAACCCATCTCTTTTGTAATTGCTGGCATGCTAAACAGTTCTGGAAACTGTTGGATCCTATTCTGGCCTTCAAAAAACTTCCCCAACTTGGTTTTGAGGAGATCATTCTCGGTTGTTGTAATAAATTAGATTTAGCTCTTTGGCACTTATGGAGGGGTCACATTCTATGGCACATATGGATTAGTAGGAACCAAGCCCTCTTCAAAAATGGCAAAAAGAACTATATGTTCTCCCTTAGAAAAGCTTTGTATCTCTCAGGTATGCAGAGTCTTTTGTCTATCAAACAGGGCCCTCAGGACCAAAGTGTTATTATCAAGTCCCTTCCTCCCTGTAAATGGAGAGATTCACTTCTGGACTGTTACTCCAGTGATAGATTCATCATGGTCCTCAACTTGTAACCTCTGCCTTATGGGATCACTGCTTCCCTGTGCACTTTGTACTTTTATTACTTAGTTTACTCTCTTTTCTTGTTGTCTCAAAAAAAAAAAAAATCTAACTTGAAGTATCCTCTGTCATAGCTGCTCACAGAAGAGTACAGACGGTTCAGCAAATCCAGGAGGAACTATAAGAGCACGATCAACAAAAGCAATCCCGTGGGAAATATATGTAGATTCAAAGTTTAAAAGGCATGTAATTTTTTGATGCAGACATTTGAGAAGAAGAGAACTACTCTACATTTCACCCACAACAAATAAAATACATACACACATATTTAGAGCATTTTTTTTCGGAGTATAAGATCAGGTACACATTTGATTTCAATTTTCATTTCGTTTGCATGTGACAGGCGACGTCATGTATACTCTTGTGGGTCCTTCAATGGAAGCTACTCACATGTTGTGAGACGAATGTATGCATTTTCTGGGTCCTTAATGTGAACAACTCACGTGCCTGGTGAGGTTATATTACCTTGCTAAAAATCATTGAATTTAAACAGAACCTGAGCGACGTGGTGAAGTTTTTAACAGGGGTATTCTCATCTTTGGAGATACTCTAGTGATATAGGTGGAAGGCCAAAGAGAAGACAGTCCAAAGACCTCGTGTACTAATCAAGGTATGAATGTATGATTTTGTGGCCTCCTGTCAAAGAATATTTGCTTACGTTACATGTTGTTATTGATGCTTTTACCCACAGTTTGAGTTTTCGAGTGGATTCACTATATTTTATTTGTCTCATATACACTTTGGACCAAGGAGACTCTGCTGAAAGTTTTTCGTAGAGGTAAAATATGAGCATATAAGTGCATAGAGACGTAGGGAGTGTTTAGAACAAGAGGAAAGCCATTGAGATGTCTTGTGAACATTCAGTTATTTGGTGCATATATTAAGAAAAATAGCCGAAATGCTACCAAATTTATTCTGGGCCTCACCATAAGATTTACATTGCATAGACAAGTGCTTAAATTACAAGAATGGGTGATAACATTGCGCAAATAGTTGGTGATAAGTTGAATAAAGATAATTATCACATATGGTCGTATAGGATGGAAAATTTCTTAATGGGAAAAGGTCTTTGGGGATTAGTGAATGGAGAGGACGAGTGTCTTGAGTTGCGAGATAACCTAGATGTTGATATATTTATGTAGTGATGTGTGTAAACACACTAGGACTGCCGGGGCACTTTTTTCCCTCTTTAGGAGGTTTTTTTCCCCTGACTTGTATATATGCCTATTGCCCTAATGGGCTACTTATCTTTGTACATTCTTTGGTAATACATTCACTATTGTGTGTTTGTGCTCCAAGCTTCTTCTTCTTCCTTGTGCTGTTCCCGTGCCTTCGCGGACGTCTAACTCCAACAATTGGTATTAGAGCAGGTCATCGCTTCATCTAGGGCGTCGTCGACACTCCTCCATTTGCAATCTCAGATTCGCACGAAATTTAGTGAGCATACTCAGGGTGATTCAAAGATCAAAACGGCTTCGCTCTGTGTGGCAAAATCGCGATCTAAGCTCGTTTCGGCCTCCGAGCGCACTATTGCAATGCTTGTGCAGGCTATTTCATCTTTTTGTGCCAAAGGTATATACCAGTTTCTGTTCGTCAGTTTAAGTGTCTCAAAGTCTGCTACAGATTTAGCATAACTCATCTGGGCAATTCTGTTCAACTTTTTGAGATATAGTCAATTTTCTGCATCAAGGTATTTTAGTCATCGACCATGGCTGAAAGCAGTGATATATTCCGTATGTTGGCTGTTGAGGATAAGTTGGATGGTACCAATTTTTCATTATGGGCTTATATGATGCGACATGTATTGGTTGCAAAAGGATTATGGAACATTGCGTAGGGTGTTGAAAGACGTCCTGTTATACCTGTAACAACAGGTACTACAAATACAGGTGCTGGAGCTGATGAAGATGGTGTTGAAGATGATATAGTGTAGATTCCTGTTCATGCTACTGTTTCTGCTGCACCTACCACAGAGCAGATTCGCTGGGATGGCAGAGATGCCCAGGCACATGCATTGATAGCTTTGTCTATTAAACGTGCCATTATTCCTCACATTCCCTCTTGCAGAATAGCTAAGGATGGTTGGGATACACTTACCACATTGTACCAAGCTAGGAATGAGGCTCGTGTTGCTTACCTCCGAAAATAGTTGGAGAGTGAGCACATGAATGAAGGTGATTCTATGACCCGTGGGAAATATATGTAGATTCAAAGTTTAAAAGGCATGTAATTTTTTGATGCAGACATTTGAGAAGAAGAGAACTACTCTACATTTCACCCACAACAAATAAAATACATACACACATATTTAGAGTTTTTTTTCTGAGTATAAGATCAGGTACACATTTGATTTCAATTTTCATTTCCTTTGCATGTGGCAGATGACGTCATGTATACTCTTGTGGGTCCTTCAATGGAAACTACTCACATGTTGTGAGACGAATGTATGCATTTTGTGGGTCTTTAATGTGAACAACTCACGTGCCTAGTGAGGTTATATTACCTTGCTAAAAATCATTGAATTTAAACAAAACCTGAGGGACGTGGTGAAGTTTTTAACAGGGGTATTCTCATCTTTGGAGATACTCTGGTGATATAGGTGAAAGGCCAAAGAAAAGATAGTCCAAAGACCTTGTGTACTAATCACGGTATGAATGTATGATTCTGTGGCCTCCTGTCAAAGAATATTTACTTACGCTGTGGAGGTGATCGCAATCCGGGTGGATCGGGTCCGGTCGTGGCACACACAGGGTGTATGAAGCTAATGAATGTTGGAAGGTTTAAAGATGTGAAGGTGAAATTAATGTTGAGTATGGAGAAGAGAGAGATGTTGAAATAATTATGGGAATGGGAATATAGGTGTGCAAGTTAGATTGATGACATGAATGATAAGAATGAAAGAGAACCATACACACGAATCAAATTTGGAAGGAAGAATGGTCCATTGGAGGAGCTTCTTAAACACTTCCTAATTCTAATCCATATGTATAGCCTTCTTTGGATGATATGTATGCATGATGAGAATAGATGGAATCCTTACACATAAATCAGTTTCGAAAGGAAGAATGGTCCAATATTGGAGCTTCTTATACACTTTCAGAAACTAAGAAATATGTATGGATTATATGCATGCAAGTGAATTATGATGATGGATTTTACTCACAAGCTCAAAGAAACATCCTCACTGGTTCAACGCAATACTGCGGAGCCTTCTCACACATAGAAGAAATAGAAGACATGTAAAAATACTTAAGAGATTGAGAGAGGTGACAAGAGACAAGTGACAAGTGACATGAATTAAAAGAATTTGAATTAAGTTACATGTAAAAGATCGTCGGGGTACGTCATGCTAAGCAGTCTACTGATCAAAGGTGGTTCCGACCCTCAAACCATGACAGTTCAACCGAATGTCACACGTAAGAAGGTGAGTTCCACTCCAGTGACCCTATGTCTGTCTAGGCTCGTAACGTCTAACTAAAGAAGTCTAAGACTCATTAAAATCAGCTCTAACTCACTCACACACTCCACCGAGGGTGAGTCAAGATAGAGATGCTGGTTTCAAGAGCCTATCCTAAATTGGAGTTCTAACTTAAATTTGAAACTAGGTTCTATACTCATACTAGCTCACCTTGGATCCTCACTGGCTCAACCGAGGGTGATCGTCTCAAGGAAACCGTAAGCTAGCATGAGCCCTATGGATGCCTAACAATCATGCTCTAGGAGTTTTGAGGGGGGTTTATATAGTTTTTTGAATGAATTTGGGCCCTTGGATCTAGAGAAATCAACTCTCAACTCTAGGATCACTACTTTTGATTACAACCATTTGATTAATCAAATCAATGGCTTGGAATTGTTCTTTCTATTAAATCTAGTGTAAAGGAGTGAAATTTAGGCGCCCTCATTCTCCACCATTGGATCTGGGGATGATCTGGACCGTCGGATCAGTGCTGACATCAATTTGGATAAGATAAGCCACTATTTTTGGAGAAATGCTGCATTATTGATCTTTGATTGTAAAAAAGGTCTTCTTTTATGGAAAAAATTCGTGGATCCTCCTTCCTTTATGCTTTAGTGCATCTCCACCCTTGAATATGAGCTCATCTTGACCGTACAACATGGTTCAATCATATTTTGACATGTGGCAGACATTCAAGCCTTCAATTTTCTTATTCTAGAAAACTGCGGTGACCTTGAAAACTGGACTTTGTGCTCTTTGACCCTCCAAAAAGTCTTTGATGAAGATGAAACATTGTAGGACTATGTTTCCAAAGATCTCCTTCAGGAATATGCAGAAAAAACTCCCATCTGAATCTAACTTGTACAAGTTTGACTACATTTGGAAGCTTGCAAGGTGGCATTAAGGTGTCTAGGAAGCTCGGATAGCCTTGAAACTTTATACAAATATGTAGCCACATATGGTCTTTATACATGCCAAACCATATGGCTAACATAAATTTCTATACAAGAATTTGTAGGGTCAAACTAGAAAAAATACATTTTTACAAAATGAACATAGCATATCAATGTGCTACCAAATCCATTTTCTGCTGAAATTTGGGCTATAGACTGCCTTTGATAATCTTTACAAGTATATGGATTTTCATTTAATTTGGTGACAATGAAATTTTTGCCCTAATTTCCCAACTTTGACCATCTTTGACCAACTTTGACCGCTACCATGGACTTTGTTGATTTCTTTGAAACTTTGTATGTGACCTTCCTTTGACATCCTTGATGCATCCTGGACTTCTCGGGGAATTCTGGCTACCTTCACCAAATATGTTTTTTTTGTAGGCCTTCACAAGTGAGAGAGGAGAGAAAATCTCGACGACATTCGCCCCCACTAAACCTGCGATTCCTCCGGAAGCGCCACTCTAGCATCTGTGAAAAACAAAATGTTCCAGGCATCAAATTCTTTTATAGGCAACATAAGAAACATGGAAGGAAAATTGATTATATGCATGAATAAGTAGGTAACGTGACATGAAGCAAAATTTGCATGAAAGAAATAATTGAAACAGGAAACATGAATATGCATGAACAAATAGGCAACATATATGCAAATGAACAAGCAACATTGGCAACAAGAAAGAAAAAAAACAAGCATCAATATGAAGTGGAAGTGGTTGTATTGAGTCGTTTTAAGCATCAGTTCCTCTCATCTTGAAGAAAAGTTTGTACCTTTTTCATAAAGCAATCTACCTTAAATATGATTATAAACAAAAATTTAGGATTTTCAAGAGACATCTTTCATCTTTAGCTTATTTTAGATCAACTCCTTTCCTACATAAATATGAATATGCTCTTTCTCTAATAACATGCAAGGAAATCTAACTAAACTCCACTAATGCATAAATCTACTTATATAGCCCGTGATTTATTCTACTATGCCTCTTTATCCTCCTTTGGCTTGCTCTTTTTTTTTTTTTTTCCGATGATGATGATGATTTGGCAACTTTATGGTTACGATCACTTTTTTGGGGTGGAAAAAAGTGTAAACTTCTTGGTAACATGTAGCTTTTTTTTTTTTTTTTTTTTTTGACGAGGAAAAGTTAAACCCCGATACAAGGTACAACCATTTTTGATGACGGAGAACAGTCGTTTAAACTCCGATACAAGTGCTGTGAGATGGACTAAGGATGTAGAAACATGCAATAGTAGGAGCTAGGATTTCAACAATTATGCTTTCGATATAGGATACATATGCATGTTTATATATGAAAGTCATGTCACCAAAATAAACCTCCAAATCTACATGCCCTATCTTTCCACAATCCTAGATTATAATCAATTCCTTAGTAGATAAGTTACTACTTAAGATACAATTTTACACAAGTAGAGAAATCATTATTTGCCCTTTTTGACTCAAGTAATGTGGATATGCAATGCAATGCAAAGACTAAAAAAAAAAACATGCATGAAACAAGCATGGAAAAAAAAAAAAAATAGAATGAACTTGAAAAAAAACAAAGCAACATGAACTTGAAAAATTAATGATATTTTTATATGTTTTTTTTTTTCTTTCTTTATTTATATTTTTATTTTTTATAGCATGGATACTCCTGTTTATGAATCGGCCTCATTGTTGTCATCTTCTTCAATGTCCTCATCCAAAATGTACTCGTCATTATCATGTTTCTTGAATAGCTTTATCCTTTTACCTGCAATCAAAGTTTTTAGTGCAACACCATTTAATTCACAAAGAGCATACGTACCATTGTTGTTGACTTTTGATACAATGTATGGCCCAAACCACCGTTGAGTGAGCTTTTTGCGTGCATCATATTGAGAGTCAAATGTACTATCATAAATGAGCACCCAATCTCCTACTTCAATTGGATTAGGACGCAGTTGATGAGTTTTATCAAAATAATGCTTATTCTTCATTCTAGATTCTCTTAATTTTTCAACAGCATCATCAAGTCTTACTTTACCTTGTTCTAACTGTTTAATGCGCAAACTCAAAAAGTCATCAGTAGACATGTTTTCAGACCAAGGCAAATTTGACCATGCAAAAATATGAGATTGAATTGGAAACAATGGTTTTTGACAGTACATAAGTTCAGCAGGCATATACCCAGTAGTACGTGTGCATGTCATTCTATCTGCCCAAAGTGCAAAAGGTAAGAATCTAGGCCATTGTTTGATGTCACCGTTACATGCTTTAGATATGGCTTTCACAATAGGTGGATGCCCTCTCTCTATTTTACCATTGGCCTCTGGATTATATGCAGTAGTGAGAGACAAACGAATACCGTGACGCTCAAAGAACTCTTTAGCTTCTCTCGCATTTAACTCTCCACGATCGGCAACTACTTTCTCTATGTACCCAAAGTGACTTATGACATCTTCAAGCAAGAATTTGCAAACATTGTAAGTGGTCTTAGATCGTAGTGCACGTTCCTCTACATGATTAGTTAAGTCTTCTCTTGCAAGTACAATGTAACGCATTTTGTCGATACCTTTAGGCATACTTACAAGATCTACTACCCACTTGTAGTGAATACAAGGTGGATAAGTAGGATGCAACGGATCTCTATGTTTGACTGATGAATGAAGTTGACAAGTAGAACATGTAGAAACATAGCTACTAATGTCAACATACATCCTAGGCCAATAATAGGTACTTCTAATTTTTTCATATGTTCCAAAAAATCCTTTATGACCTGCCCATAATGTCTCATGCATTTCCTTCATTACTTGCAATTGAAGACCTCTCTTTCCTAGGACTCGTTGTGGATTCTTAACCTTACCCTTAGCATGTCTCCAAAGATAACCATTACATACGAAAACGTTATAAGCTCGTTTCCTAATGTTACGGAATCTATTCGTAGTCCAGCTAGGTAATGGTTGTAGTGTACTCAGATACTTTCCTATGTCTCTCCATTCATCTTCGTACTCAGACTCATGAAATTTCTCATACTCATATATATGTGGAACATAGTCAACTAAATTCACATTCTTTATTAGATCACTTTCAAGATCATCATCAAATCTAGCTCTCGATAACATATCAGCAACTGAGTTTGACTTACCTGAAATATGAACTAACTCAGGATTTATGAACTTAATATATGAGATCCATCTAAGCATGGCTATATCAGGAGATGAACAATTGGCTATCATTCCAATGAGAGGCAAACAATCAGTCTCAACTTTGACATTTGCACCAATGAAATATTCTTTGTCTGTTTTCAAAGCTGTTACCATACCCCATAGTTCTCGTTTGATCTGTGGATATTTTCGTTGTGTTTCATGTAGAATTTTGGCACCAAACCTAATTGCATATCTATTCCCTTCACTATCATCTTGACTTATGACCCAACCTATACCAATAGGACTAGTATCAACAGTCAATATAATAGGTTTGTTAGCAAAATAGTCTACACGCTTAAGGATGGGAGCTTCAAGCAATAATTTCTTCAATCTACGCATAGCTTGAGTGTGTTTGTCAGTCCAAATAAATTTTCGTTTCTTCCTCAACAAGTCATAAAGACAATCAGCAACATGAGCAAAGTGAGGGATCCAAATAATATAAAAGATGCAAGCACCAAGAAATCTACGTACCTCACTCACGTTGTTACATGTTTCAGAAATCTTGCTAATGGCATCAACTTTTTGTGGGTATGGCTTTCGACCATAATGGCCACATAAATGTCCAACAATAAGTACCTGGTTGACACCAAAAACAGATTTCTCTATGGAAAATGTGAGACCTACCTCTTCAAATCGTTGAAATATTCTTTCACAATCAAAGATATGGTCAAGAACAAATTTACGACATCCCGATGAATCTAAAGTAATGTCCTTTACACGTTCCTCACTCCCTTTAATTGGAATATCATCAATGAATGGCATAGTTATATGAGGGATAAAGTCATGTAAGACCATATTCATAGCACTCATCATATGAGCCACAGAATTAGTCGCTCCTTGAGGTAAAGTAAACATTCGCACTAAGCCTAAAGGAGTTTTCATTGTGGTTATGTCACAACTATCAATTGCTAATTGGAATTGGTCATATCCAGAATATAGATCACTCATTGAATAGATAGAATGTCCTGAAAATGATTCAGCAAACTCATCTACAATGGGTCCTGTTCCTACATTCCTTATGGTGACTTTATTGACGGGTTGGAGATCTTGAATAAAACATAGTTTCCCATTCTTTTTAGGCATAGTGAACCATCTGTTTGAGTAAGGTGCAAAAGATGGCTCTAAAATTCTCATGTTTATCTTCTCCTTAAGTAGTTTCATTAGCTCAGGTAAGTGAGCCTTTGGAACAGGTATAGGACGAAGATTCCATGGAATATGTGGAATAGTAAAGATTACCATGGGTGCAACTAGCTTAGGATCTACACAACCAATCTCATGAGGATACATAGTAAAGGCTTTTCCATGGCTCCGTATAACTCTCTCAAATTTATCTCTCTCTGCTGGCAAAAGAAAGTCATCATCTCTACCAATTTTCACCTGTTTGATTGTCTCATCCGTGAATGTATGTCCTATGTTTTTCTTATCCCGAAGAATTGGATCATTTTTCACATCAATAATTTTTTCATTACTTCCTTGAGGTAATGGTTGAGCTAGGGTTTGATTTTTTTGTCTACAGTTTTGTACTTTGTTTCAACTAAGGCATCATGTGTTTGGTTAAATTTTGAGCACTTGTCAACATTGAGAGCATACTCTTGGATTAGAGCATACTCATCAAGGGAAGAAATAAGAATAATATGGGAATTAGAATTTTGTTGAAGACATAACTCTAACTCCTCAAGAGTAGAGAAACAATGAGATGTCTCAATCACATGCTCAATGTTCTCATCATGTTCCATGATTTTGTTGTTTTTATAATTTTTTTGGCTTTTTTTTTTGGATAAAAGACTTGGACAATTGACTCTTATGAAGAAAATCTAATCTAGAATGTGGAAAACAAAGTGACAAACTATTGTACATGTTGGTTGGATGCGAGATGTCAAACCAATATCCACTGTTGTCCCGCTCAACAATGGATTCTATCCGAAATTTTGATCATATGTAGCTCCAAACATGAATCGAGGTGCACAATCACTACAAGCATGCTCGTGACCCTGAGTAACAATAGGTTTCTTTCTAATTGACAATCGATTCCTAGGATGATTCACTCCTACTGTCATGACTTGAAGTGATTGCATTCCATCCTTAGACTTAAATCTAGCATAGGTAGACCCATCATCCATGGCTTTAGTTTCCATACGACTCTCACAAATAAAGGGTTGACCTAAGAGAACTTCATAGGAGCAATTATCTTGAATAAAAAAGTGAAGCTCTTCTGTGATTCCCCCTATGGATATGGGCACACTAGCACAAGCTCCATACAGGGTACCTACACCATTATCTGCAGTTCTCATACGCCATCCACAATCTTTATCTATGGGCCATCGAAACTTATCATAGACTTCTCTTGAAATCACATTGATTTCAGAGCCGGAATCTACTAATGCATTTACAGTGATAGTGTTCTTATCATTTCCTATTTTAACATGCATCTCTGATGTACCTCTAGACCAAAATGTTCTTTTCAAGTGACTTTCAGGATTGTTTTCATGATTTTCATGGTCAGGTTGAATAGGTCCTAAGAAATTTTTATTAACATTTACTTCATCATCATCAAAGTTCTCTTCATCAGATTCATCAAAGTTTAAGGCTTCATTCATAGCTTGATCTTGATCTAGAGAATCTTGCATCTCAGTATCTAGATTAAGCAGAAACCTCTTCCTTTTAATTAGGCCGATAAAGTTATCTTTAAAAACAGGCTTTGCAATAGAGAAAACTTGTTCTAAAGACATAGTCACTTGACTCTTAAGCAAAATGTCATCTAAAATTTCCATAGGATCTATTTTTCTCTCAATTTCTGAAATCAAGATGGCTTTAGGTTTTCTCTTTGGTTTCTTTTGTTTTTGCTCAAGATCTTGTTTTTGTTCAAGTCGTGTTTGGTCTTCAGTTTGTTTTGATTGTTCTGGTTTATCTAAAGGCTTTGGTTCTGTTTTTCTTTGCTTTGTCTTCTTCCATTTTTGTTTCTCCTCTTGTTTTTGTTCATTGGGTTCTGATTCTTGTTTTTTATCTTTAGATTGTGATGTTTCTCCTTGCTCTATGATTGTTTCTATTCCCTCTGAGGTTTGTTTTCGAGTCACTCTTCTTTCACTAGGCTCAGCTTCATCTCTTTTTCGTTTTTCTTCTACATTGGATATGTGAGAAATAAGAGATTGATCTTCTATCGGTGACTCCCAAGCCGTTATTCTCCTAATCTCATCCCGTGCTCTTACTAAAGCCTCTATGGAAAAATCACCTTCCTTTGTAGGTTTACTTGATTCTACTTGTTGTTCATCAAGAGCTTCTAGTTTCACTCCTCTAGTTCCTACGTTCATTATGGTTATATTTTCATAATGTTTTTTCATTCCTCCCTTACCATAATTTCCTTGCAAAGGTAGCCTAGATCGATAGTCACATATTTTCTTGTCTATGTCTATTACTAGTGGTTGCTCCTTAGCATCCTTCAATAGTTCGCAATCTCTCAAAAAGTGCTCTAACGAATCACACCAAGGACACCTACGAGGGCCACACACAAAACCAGTTTGATTTTGAGGATTTTGATTAACTTGTGGTGGGAAATTTTGAAATTGAGGATTTTGTTGATAAGGTATTGCTTGAACAGGATAATTAGGATTTTGAAAATGCAATTGATGTATTTGAGGAGCTTGGGGAGCAACATGTGGTACTTGAGGTGCAAGAGGAGCTTCCATATTATACGGTTGATGATTTTGAAAATTTTGATTTTGAGGATTTTGAAAAGCTATTTGAGAAGCTTGAGGATACAGGTTTTGATACATTTGAGGATTTTGCACATGAGGATGAGGATTTTGCATTGAAGGATTATGCATGGGAGGATTATGCATTGGAGGAACTTGATATGCTTGAGTAGGAGCTACTTGTGGATTTTGATTGGTAGCTATAACATGTTGATTAGGCTCTTGAAAAGTCATTGGGTTCATTTGATTTTGGAAAGTTTTAGTGTAATTAGATTGTAAAGCATCTATAGTCTTGGCCAAATTGGATTGTGTAGCAATAAGACTTTCCATTTGCTTAGTGAGAATATCCACTTGAGATTGTTCAACTACACTTTTATTTGGCTCTACTTTAAAACCTTGAGTAGGCTCCATCATTTGAGGAATAGGAGTAGAGTCAAAAAGCATAGCATGGGATTGTTCTCTAAATTGCTCCTTAATTTGTGGAAGGCTAGCTTGAGGAAGACTAGAACTGGAAGTCCTCAAGCTAGCCTTCCACAAATTAAGGAGCAATTCAGGCATCATCAAGTCCTCCGTTTGATCAACAACAAGCTCAAACCCAAGTGGGTCCCGCATGAGGGCGACGAGAGGGTGATCAACCTTCTTTGTAATGCAACCTAGGAACCAACCAAGCTTCCCCTGCTTTGTGGGATTTGGGGGGTCCCGTGGGCACTAGTCCCCTTCTATTGTACCTTTGTTTCTTAATTTAATTCAAGTCCGGGAGAGTAGGCTATTGCCGAACTTCCTTTATATTAAAAAAAAAAAAAAGACTAGTTTGCTCATAAAGCATGGATTGTCTTTGATGTCTATGGGCTACAGCCTCTACTACTTTACGCACTTTTTGCCAATTGTCAGTAAGACCATAGCGCTTATCTGGTTCTTCTAATCGCCGTTCAACTTCCCTACGAGTTTCAGGATGAAGAAGCTTAAGAAAATTGATCACAAGATCAGGTTCCAAAGTTATCTTATCCTCATCAGGAAGTTGTTCATAGCGTCTAATATACTCATTTTGTAAGTGAGTAATAGAGCTACTAGGCTTTGGAGAATTGACCCATCGTAAGAATCCATCTCGATTATGTTGGCTATAATCTTCAAGATAGAATTCTTTGAGCATCTCCTTTCTAAAATCACTCCAAGGAAGACTATCATATTGAGTGACACGGTTTATGATAGAGCTATCAACAATTCGTTCAAAGAATGATATCAAAAGATCTTCAGGAAGACCAAAAATCATAGCTTGCTCTTCAAACAAATCTAAGTAGCTTGTGATGTTGATGCCATCGAATTTTCCCTTCTCTCTCAACATAGAAGAGACTATTCTTTGGCCTTGTTTCTCAACAATAAGGGATTTGAATCCTTCCTCCATCTTATGTGAATAACCAAGTGATGCACGATGTTCTAGATCTCTCACAAATGTGTTTACTTCGCGACGAAGATGTGCACAATACTGTGAGAAATCCGGTGCAACACTCAAGAATGATGATGATGATATGATGAGGATGAAAAATATGAAACAAAGGATATGGATCACAACCTCCCAACAAGATCAGAAGCAAATACCACGAAGCGTTTCACGTCGGGTTCAAATGTGGAGGTGATCGCAATCCGGGTGGATCGGGTCCGGTCGTGGCACACACAGGGTGTATGAAGCTAATGAATGTTGGAAGGTTTAAAGATGTGAAGGTGAAATTAATGTTGAGTATGGAGAAGAGAGAGATGTTGAAATAATTATGGGAATGGGAATGTAGGTGTGCAAGTTAGATTGATGACATGAATGATAAGAATGAAAGAGAACCATACACACGAATCAAATTTGGAAGGAAGAATGGTCCATTGGAGGAGCTTCTTAAACACTTCCTAATTCTAATCCATATGTATAGCCTTCTTTGGATGATATGTATGCATGATGAGAATAGATGGAATCCTTACACATAAATCAGTTTCGAAAGGAAGAATGGTCCAATATTGGAGCTTCTTATACACTTTTAGAAACTAAGAAATATGTATGGATTTATATGGATTATATGCATGCAAGTGAATTATGATGATGGATTTTACTCACAAGCTCAAAGAAACATCCTCACTGGCTCAACGCAATACTGCTGAGCCTTCTCACACATAGAAGAAATAGAAGACATGTAAAAATACTTAAGAGACTGAGAGAGGTGACAAGAGACAAGTGACAAGTGACATGAATTAAAAGAATTTGAATTAAGTTACATGTAAAAGATCGTCGTGGTACGTCATGCTAAGCAGTCTACTGATCAAAGGTGGTTCCGACCCTCAAACCATGATAGTTCAACCGAATGTCACACGTAAGAAGGTGAGTTCCACTCCAGTGACCCTATGTCTGTCTAGGCTCGTAAGGTCTAACTAAAGAAGTCTAAGACTCATTAAAATCAGCTCTAACTCACTCACACGCTCCACCGAGGGTGAGTCAAGATAGAGATGCTGGTTTCAAGAGCCTATCCTAAATTGGAGTTCTAACTTAAATTTGAAACTAGGTTCTATACTCATACTAGCTCACCTTGGATCCTCACTCGCTCAACTGAGGGTGATCGTCTCAAGGAAACCGTAAGCTAGCATGAGCCCTATGGATGCCTAACAATCATGCTCTAGGAGTTTGGAGGGGGGTTTATATAGTTTTTTGAATGAATTTGGGCCCTTGGATCTAGAGAAATCAACTCTCAACTATAGGATCACTACTTTTGATTACAACCATTTGATTAATCAAATCAATGGCTTGGAATTGTTCTTTCTATCAAATCTAGTGTAAAGGAGTGAAATTTAGGCGCCCTCATTCTCCACCATTGGATCTGGGGATGATCTGGACCGTCAGATCAGTGCTGACATCAATTCGGATAAGATAAGCCACTATTTTTGGAGAAATGCTGTATTATTGATCTTTGATTGTAAAAAAAAGTTTTCTTTTATGGAAAAAATTCGTGGATCCTCCTTCCTTTATGCTTTAGTGCATCTCCACCCTTGAATATGAGCTCATCTTGACCGTACAACATGGTTCAATCATATTTTGACATGTGGCAGACATTCAAGCCTTCAATTTTCTTATTCTAGAAAACTGCGGTGACCTTGAAAACTGGACTTTGTGCTCTTTGACCCTCCAAAAAGTCTTTGATGAAGATGAAACATTGTAGGACTATGTTTCCAAAGATCTCCTTCAGGAATATGCAGAAAAAACTCCCATCTGAATCTAACTTGTACAAGTTTGACTACATTTGGAAGCTTGCAAGGTGGCATTAAGGTGTCTAGGAAGCTCGGATAGCCTTGAAACTTTATACAAATATGTAGCCACATATGGTCTTTATACATGCCAAACCATATGGCTAACATAAATTTCTATACAAGAATTTGTAGGGTCAAACTAGAAAAAATACATTTTTACAAAATGAACATAGCATATCAATGTGCTACCAAATCCATTTTCTGCTGAAATTTGGGCTATAGACTGCCTTTGACAATCTTTACAAGTATATGGATTTTCATCTAATTTGGTGACAATGAAATTTTTGCCCTAATTTCCCAACTTTGACCAGCTTTGACCAACTTTGACCGCTACCATGGACTTTCTTGATTTCTTTGAAACTTTGTATGTGACCTTCCTTTGACATCCTTGATGCATCCTGGACTTCTCGGGGAATTCTGGCTACCTTCACCAAATATGTTTTTTTTGTAGGCCTTCACAAGTGAGAGAGGAGAGAAAATCTCGACGACAACGTTACATGTTATTATTGCTGCTTTTACCCACAGTTTGAGTTTTTGAGTGGATTCACTATATTTTATTTGTCTCATATACACTTTGGACCAAGGAGACTCTTCTGAAAGTTTTTCATATAGGTAAAATATGAACATATAAGTGCATAGAGATGTAGGGAGTGTTTAGAACAAGAGGAAAGCCATTGAGATTAGTTGTGAACATTCAGTTATTTGATGCATATATTAAGAAAAATAGCCGAAATGCTGCCAACTTTATTATAGGCCTCACCATAAGATTTCCATTGCATAGACAAGTGCTTAAATTGCAAGAATGGGTGATAACATTGCGCAAATAGTTGGTGATAAGTTGAATAAAGATAATTATCACATATAGTCGTATAGGATGGAAAATTTCTTAATGGGAAAAGGTCTTTGGGGATTAGTGAATGGAGAGGACGAGTGTCTTGAGTTGCGAGATAACCTGAATGCAGAAGAGCAAAAGGAATATAAAACATGGATAGAAAAATCTAGAAAAATTCTCCATTGGATTTCGATATGTATATCAGAGAGTCTCATACCACATTTTATGAAGGCTAGCACACCAAAGGAAGCTTGAGACATAGTTCATAAAATATATGGTATGTTGACGGAAGGTAGAAAAATTCACTTAAAGCAAAAGTTGCATTGTGTATGGCGAGGAAATAGATCAATAATTGATTATGTGGCTGAAATTAGGAAGATCACTAATGATTAAGCTTCCACCAACTACAAGGCCGATGACGATGATATGGTTTCAGTTATGCTGAATGGTCTAGGACCGTAGTACAAGAGCTTACATACTTCTATCTTAGAAAGAGGCACTATGATTGATTTTGATGAGCTAGTAGCACTTTGCATGATAGAGGAAGTAAATCTTGGTTTGAATGCATCCGGAAGTGGCAATTCAAGAGATCATGCATTCTTTCAGCGTAGAGGAAGAGGTTCTAGTCATGGACGTTCATCTTCTAGAAATGCAAACACAATGGATATGCCAAGAGGTAGAGGAAGATTAAACTCGAGACGCAAAGGAAGATCACAGGCACCTGGGAACTGTTACAATTTCGGCAAGTATGGCCATTTTGAAAAAGATTGTTATTATAAGCAAAATAGTCAAAGAGGAAATTTCGCTGTTGAGAGTTCATATAGAGACTATGGCAGATATAATATGTTTGCAATGGAGCATGTGTTGAATAGTATGTCTAGACCTCCAAACGATATGAATTGGTATATAGACTTTGGTTACGCAAATCACATGACGAGCATAGGAGATTGGTTTGAATCAAAAGATTCTTTGAAGAGTAAAGAGTATGTGGCATCTCGCGATGATACCTTACACTTGATTAACGATGTTGGGAATGTATCACTAGTACAAAGAAATGGTATTTGAAACACATTAAGTGATGTTTTACATGTGCCAAGCATTACAAAGAACCTAGTTTTGATTGGTCAGCTTGCCGAAAAAGACATCGAAGTAATTTTCAATAAACATGGATATTTTATACATGATTTCAAGTATGGCAAAAGAGGAAAATTGCTTGGTCATGGAAAGAAGATGGGTAGATGGTTCATGTTTGACATGGGTACACCCCTTTATGAGAATATGCATACCAAGAATAGTGAATACTCGGATATAGCTGAATTGTGGCATAAACGAATTGGTCATATCAATTTGAGGAAATTGAAGTCTATGGAAAAGCAAATGTTAGTGCATGGATTACCAAGATTTGGTCATTTAAACTTTGAAAGAATTTGTGAAGCATGCACATTTGGAAAACATGAACATATGAAGTTTCCAAGAAGATAAATGCATAGAAGGTGACCTCTAGAGCTAATCCATAGTGATGTGGTTGGACCTACTAGAATAAAATTAGTTGGTGGCTCACTATACTTTTTGATATTCCTTGAGGAGTATAGCCGATATACATGGATTTATTTTCTCAAACATAAGAGTGAAGTTTTGGAGTGCTTTTTGAGATTCAAAAACATGGTTGAAAAGCAATTAGGCATGTACATAAAATGCCTACAATCAGTTTCAGGGGGGAGGGGGGATATATGTCAAGAGAATTTGATCAATACCTTAGTGATCATGGAATCAGAAGGTAATTGTCTTGTAGATATACACCACAACAAAATGGTGTTGTAGAACACAAAAATCATGTGACTAAGGAAGTTGCTAGAGCGATGTTGAATGAAAAGAGCATGCCAGATCTGTTTTGGGTAGAAGCTTGTCATACGGTTACACATGTCATAAATAGAGCTCTAACAAGAATGGTTCATGACTTGATCCCTTATCACAAGTTATGGAAGCATAAGCCAAATGTGAGCTATCTACGAGTTTTTGAAACTATTTGTTATGCACATATGCCTAGTTAGTTGAGACACAAGCTCGAGGCTAAATCTGAAAAGTCCATATTTGTTGGATACTCAAAAGAGATGAAAGGATATAGATATTATAGTCCTGTTACAAAAGAATGTATAGTAAGCAAAGATTTTATCTTCGATGAAAATGCATCATGGTATGCACCCAAAGACATGGTTGTGATAGAGAATGATATGGATGATTCTATGCATAATATTCATGATGAGCTAGAAACAAGTTGTAGACATTTCAACCATGAAGAAAGCCAAGACTATGGTTCATATGAGTTTCCTACACCTAAAACATCATAGAGTGAGAATGCAAAGGACTATGCAAGAAGAAAGGAGAAAGGGAATCATGAGTATAGGTGTGATTCAAATATTGATGATGAGATAGTTACGCCTCATATGTTGAAAAATATGAAGGAGAAATATGTTCCTCCACATGCATGGAAAGAGAGACATCCAAGATTAAATGAAGAAACACCCTTGAGATGATCTATGAGAGTAAGGCATCCTATGGATAGACTGAATCTATACAATAAGTCTATGAAGCTTCATTATGCATACATGATAGAGAGAATCAAGCATGATGAGCCAAAGAATTTTCATTATGTGTCAAAAGATCAAGATTGGTGCAAAGCAATCGATGCTAAAATGAATGCATTGAGGAAGAATGATACATGGAAATTAGTGAAATTGCCACCGAATAAGAAAGCTATTGGATGTAAATGGGTATACAAAGTGAAGTGCAAAAGTGATGGTTCATTAGAAACATTTAAAGCATGCTTAGTTGCAAAAGGATATGCACTAAGTATATGGATTGGATTATGATGAAACGTTTAGTTGAGTGGTGAAAATGACAAGGGTGAGAAGTGTGATTGCATGCGGTGCTATGAACGATTGAAAATTGTATCAAATGGATGTTAAGAATGCATTTTTGAATGGAAAATTGCATGAGGAAGTCTATATGCTGCAACCAGAAGGTTATGTGCATCCAAAGTATCCAGACTATGTATGCAAGTTAAAGAAAGCACTTTATGGTTTGAAACAAGCACCAAAGGAATGGTGTGAATGATTCACTAAGAAGTTATTGGATATGAAATTTATGCACTGAAAGGCTGATTATTCACTAATTGTATAGACTCATGAAAGTGAAACAATTACATTAGTGATTTACGTCAATGATTTGATCATTATTGGCAATGATGAAAAGAGGATTGCTGATTTGAAAAAGCAACTGAAATCTGAATTTTTGATGTCAGATTAGGGAGAGCTAAAATACTTTTTGGGAATTGAATTAATTTCAATGAAAGAGGGAATTTGGATGATACAACACAATTATATTCTAGAAATGGTTGACAGATTTGGTATGAGTGGTTGCAAACCTATTGATACACCACTTGATGCTAATGCTAAGCTTATGGATGATGGAAAGTACTTGCATGATGCTAATGTGTATGGAAAGATGTTTGGAAGTTTGATTTATGTAACAAAGACAAGACCGCATTTGAGTTTTGCGATCGGTTTGGTGAGTCAGTTTATGCATAAACTATGTAGAGTGCACTTGAATGCAATGAGATGCACATTGTGATATGTGAAAGGAACATGCAATTTCGGCTTGTTTTATGAGAGAAAATTTCAGCCATGTATATATGCATATATGGATGTAGATTGGGCAGGAAATGTCATGGATCAAAGGTCAACGAGTGGATTTTTATTCTCAATTGGAAGTACAACTATTTCATGGAGTAGCAAGAAGCAAGCAATTGTCGCTTTGTCAAGTACCAAAGTTGAATATAGAGGCATTACACAAGCCGTTTATGAAGAAACATGGATTAAGTACCTACTTGAAGACATGGGAGTCTAGATCGACGAAAAGGTGGTCGTTTATTGTGACAATGTGAGCAGCATAATGCTATCAAAGAATCCAGTTTATCATGCGAGATCGAAGCACTTCGAAGCTCATTATCATTTTGTTCGTGAGAAGGTCATCGAAGAAGACGTGGAGTTGATTCACATCAGCATTGGAGAACAAGTGGTGGATATCTTCACCAAAGCTCTCCCTAAAGGCAAGTTCATCTTCTTCCGAAAAGCTTTAGGAGTTAGGAAACTTTAGTTGTATTTCATTTCATGTTATTTCATCTTGTATGGACATATGTATTTCTTTCTTTCATCTTATATTCAAGCTCATTCTGAGCTTGAGGGGGAGATTTGATGATGTGGCAATATATTGTAAAAGAACCAAAAACAACTAATACGAGGTATTAGTCCAGCGCGGTGAGCGCTTGCACGTTATCAAAAAATCATGGATCCTATTGTGTCGTCGTCTCTGTAGATTTTCACAACACCATAGTTGCGCACACCTTATAAGACCGACGTGCAACTGAGTAGATCTCAGGGCATCGCAAAGGAAAAGTGGGGATGGAGTGCTAATGCAGGGATAATTATATGTTTCTACTATGCTCGCTTTTATAGAGTAATGGATTTTATGTGCTGCAGTTGCATAGATTTCGCAATCTCTTCAATCCAATTTTTGATTAAAGCATCTTCAGTGTTATGCGAAATGTCCCTCTTCAATATCTGCAATGAATTCTGTGTACATCATGCATGGATTTCGTGCTTTAATTTGCTATGAAAAACCATCCACATCTCTTCTTTCCTTCTGTGTTTGTTGCGGAAAGGATATAAAGCTTCCTGGACTTTGCAATTTGCAACATCTCCCTCGCGATAAGATGAAACTGTTTTAAACTTCCTCTTGATTTGACACAATGCGCACTTGATTTGATTTAATTCTTATTAGTACCTTTGGAAATTATGTTTTTCAATCTGTCGTACGTTGCGTCTTACAATTGAAGTAAAACGGATTGCACCATTCGTTGCCTGCAGAGTTGAATTGATAAAGAAGAAACTTAGTTAATAGCATGCAAAACGCCAAATACAGTTAAATTTTGTATAAACCATTAAGAGCATTTATCAATGTGGACATACGTGCTTTTCATGATTAGATTCACTATTGTAGATATAACAGATCATTAGTTCATTCTCTTAGGTAAATACAAATTGATCGGTTTGCGATTTTCCATCTTTATTTAAACTGACACAGGGACTAAATGGATTGTGGATTTCATGGATATTGCATTTATTTTCATGGATTTCATGAATAAATCGATCGAGCTAGAAGATCAATCGATTGTGGATTTCAAGTATATTGTCTTTATTTTCTAAATTTTGAGATCGAATTCCGAAATCTGAGCTATGAAGCTACGAATTTGATTTGTTGTAAAAAACGAAAACCAATTGAGCCTGATGAAAGGACAACACAAAATTTAGCCTTGACCTTTCAAATTTATACATATTTTGTTATTTCAAATCCTACAAAAGTCTCCTTAACTTCTATCGTGGCAATTTGTTTAACTAAATTGCATTCCTGGCAGTTCATGTTGACTGAAAAGTTCAAGTAAATGGATGTGAACTTGGATTCAAAGGATGAGGAAAAGCTTAAAGTCATACCGTTTTCTCATGTGAAACCTAATTTTACTATCCTTTTTCCAGGTACAATTTATGTGACTAAAGGTTTTATCACTAATATCTTGCTTCCAAGTGCTAGAAGTTTGCAGCCAAGCATAAATGCAACTCTCCTTAGTTTGCTTGAAGCACCCTACGTGTGCCATCAGTTGGAACATCGGTAGTTGGAACTAATCCACTCAACTAAGCGCCTTCATGACAACGTGCTCTTCCCTCAAGCTTTTTCCTCTCATCCTTTGTGCTTGTGCTTATAGTTTGAAAGATATTCATATCTCTTCTCTTATTTCCTTGTTCATGCCACTCAATCTCCATCTGATTTCTGAAACATGCCAACATTAAGTAGCCTCGATGAAGGGTTGATCTATTGGGTTCATTTGTTGACTTACAAGTGATGGAGACTACATTCGTTAGAAAAATGGTAAGTGAAGGTGATGCCAAGCATGATCATTTACGTATTTTTCTGCAAGGTTTGACTTCGGATCATTCTCTTCAAATATGCCGACTACTTCACCACCTTCCTCACAGATATTATAAGAAACGTTTTCGGATCACTTTATTGAAGTATAAAGCACCCAAAATCTGGTCAAGATGCACAGTCATTTGTGGAACATGTGGTCATACATTCACGAGGCTTTTTTTGACTTTAAATCTTGCTCAATTTCCACAAAGATTCGCGCATTCTTATTTTATTCACACACGTTCGACATCATGAACTTTCCACTCTCTCTCTCTCTCTCTCTCTCTATATATATATATATATATATATATATATATATATATATATATATATATATATATATATATATATATATATATATATATATATATATATTTCTCCCAAGAAAACTGAAAAAAATGAGAGAGAGAGAGGATCAGTGAAAAGAACATGACATCAAACATGTGTGTGTATGTATGAGTAATCCGCAAATCTTTGTGAAAATTGAGAAAACTTTTAAAGAGTCAAAGAAGCATGGCCAATGCACGATCACGCGGTCCACAAATTTTGGGTGTTTTGTAGGTCAATAAAGTCAATAAATTTTGGGTGTCGTGAGTTAGTGGGTATATTTGCAGAAAATGAACGGAACTGAAAACCTACAGAATATGCGAGAATGTGATCAAACATGGCATCACTTTCACGTAGCATTCGTATCCGTTATGATTCAATATCAATCCAAAGAGTCCTTCCCTTTAAAGAAACGACCCAAGTTTAAGAAATGCGATGAAGTTTGAGCGGTACCATACCCATGTTCTGACGATAAGAGAAGAGGTATAACCATATTTCAAGCAATAAACACAAACACAGAGGAAGAAAATAAGAGGAGAGACATAATCATATTTCAAGCAATAAATGAAAACTTAAAGGATAAGAATATGCAAGAAAATCAGGTGGATATACAACTTACATTGAAAACCTTAATTTCATTTCAAATTTTTTAACCTCAAGGATAGATACACATCCTTACATTACAACTTTTTTTGAAGCTAGAGATCAAACCCTTGTCAATGATAAAGATCAAAACCTAGTCAATGTAGTGATAAGGAACACACCCGAGATCACATACAACAATACAAAAGAGCAATAGGCCTAGATCAAATCTTTGCTCCATCAACATGCTAAGGGGAAAGCTTTATAACTAAGGCATTAATTACGAAATAGTATGCCGATTCAATATGTGTCTCGCCTCCTTATTGAGAGGGTTCTAGGTGTCATAGTGACAACAACCTTGATAAAATTATGAAATTCAAGACGAATGGGGACTTTCATGTTATGCTCAATAAGAGATGGTGTTCAAACTGAGCAAGTTTTAGGTGGGAGTTTAAGTTTCCATCCCTTTGGCATCCCCTTATTGAGGTCAAAAAATCGGTTCTTATCTAGATAATCCTCCACCCACGAATTCGGGTCAATATTAAGCTTAAAAAAATTTGTGATTCCACTCCCTAGTGTAAGTAGTGAAACAATAGTATGCGGACTCAATATGTGTCTCGCCTCCTTATTGAGCATGAATCCCCTCACCTAGAGGTTCGTAGGTGTCATAGTGACAACAAGCTTGATAAAATTCCAAAATTCAAGATGAATGGGGACTTTCATGTTATGCTCAATAAGAGATTGTGTTCAAATTGAACAAGTCTTAGGTGGGAGTTTAAGTTTCCATCCCTTTGGCATCCCCTTATTGAGGTAAAAAAATAGGTTCTTATCTAGCTAATCCTCCACTTGCGAATTCAGGTGAACATTAAGCTTAAAAAAAATTGTGATGCCACTCCCTAGTGTAAGTAGTGACACAATGGAAATGAGGACTTATGATACCTCTTCTTTTCTTGCCCCAAGTCAATGTTAGTCCGGAGGACCCTTGGGAGAATCATGGTGTTGTAGGGACAAATCAATTCGAAGCAAGCATTATTAGGTGAAGGGATCGATTGCCCCTCTACATTGTGGAATACTATTAGAGGCAAGGCTTTGTAGAAGATCTAGAGAGAGAGGCATGTTGCCAGCTTTGGTAACCCTCTTAAGGAATGGTCGATTGAAAAATCTCTTTTCCTTTTGAGCAAAAGAATTTCCAATTGTAAAAAGCCCTCACCTTTTGGACACCATAAAGTGTTTTTCCGCATAAGAAACAAGATTAAAAGCAAGTGGACTCCCCAAGAGGGGGTTGAAAGGGTTATCAATGTTCTTTGTAGTGCTTTCTAACAAACTTTAAGTGACCCCTTCTTTGTGAGACTTGAGGGGTCAAATGGGTGCTAGGCCCATTTACTTCTACATTTGCTTCCTTTAGTAGTTAAAGTTTGGAAGAGTAGGATATTGCCAAAAATCCTTTTGAAACAAAAACTATATGTGTCTTGCTCTTGCTTTAGAGAGAAACTTGCTGCTCGAAGGACAAATCAACATGCATTTATTAAGAAATATTTAGTTGATTCAATATGTGTCTTATTGTTGTTGTAGGGAGAATCATGTTGCTGGAAGGACAAATCAACTAGAAGCAAGCATTACTAGGAAAAGTAACACATTCTTCTTCAACATTGTAGAATTCTTTAAGAGTCCAAACCCTCTGGAAGATCTCGAAAAGGAGGTTTTTTGCCTGCTTTGACAACCCTCCTAAAGAATATTCGATCAAAAAAATTTCTTTTTCTTGTAGGCAAAAGAAATTCCAATCCTAAGAAAACCCCACCATTTAGAAATCAAAGAGTTTTCTTCCTCAAGATCAACAAGATTTAATTCAAGTGGAGCCCCATGAGAAGGAAAATGAGTTATTAACCTTCTTGGTGATGCTCTCTAATTCTAGCAAGTTTTTTTAGGCAACCATTGCTTTGTGGGATTTAGGGGGTCCCATGGGTGCTAGGCCAATTCACTCGTACGATTGTTCTTTCTATTAATTAAATGTTGGAAGAGTGGCTTGTAACTGAACTTTCTTTTGGAAAAATAAAATTCTTAAACTGAAAATTTTAGGGAAATTGCACACTTTTGAAAAAACAAATTCTTAGGAAAAAGTGCATGTTTTTGAGGAATTGCACATTGTAATGGACCATGTAATTTATCAAAGTCTAAAGAGAAATCTTTAATGATTATCAGAGACTTCATCCATCGTTCCCAACATATGATCACATTCATTTAGTTGTGGATTATCCTGGAAAGAGCTTCAACAATATTCTCATGTTCTTAATAGGGGTTTTAATGTGCTCTTCTAATGATGTAAATTTTAAAGGAGCCTTTACATTTAAAATTCTTCTTGGTGTTAAGAAAACGTGAATCAAGAAAGGTCTTGCAATCCATGAGAAACCAAATTATCTTACAGTAATGGCATCATAAGTCAATAATACAAAAAATCAAGCAAGGTAGTTCAAACATATCTATAAGCTGTCATCTCATAAGAATATAGAGGCATCAACATGAATAAGAATAGGACATAATGAGAGGGGGAACATATTATTATTATACAATGTCCAAGATGTGATCAGAATTTCTTTCCCACCAAAAGTAAGCAATACCATATTCATTTTTTCTTTAACCATGTCCAAGAGGTAATCCCTATATGTAATTCCTTTAGTTGTTTCATGCAAGTGTGCATGTGTTTCATGCAATCCAATCCCTGTGCATGTGTTTCATGCAAGTTGTTTGTTCTTTCTCTTCTACTGATACGTTTTCTAGCTATGTGTAAGAGTTTCTGCCAGTTCATCGAGTCGAGTATACAAGGATTCCTTGGGCAACACTTTCTATTGAATGGACGCACATAATTGTGAAATAATATTTTCCATAGGAGCAATAGCCTCCAACCCATAGGCAAGTTTGAAGGGAGTATAGCTTATGGAAAATTTATAAGTAGTGCACTGGGCCTACAAGATAACAAGCAACTCATCCCAAAGCTCGGGACAATTTGCAATCACCTTCTTTAACATAGATAGCAATGTTTTATTCAACATAGCCATCAATGTTTTATTGGTACTTTTCGCCAATCCATTGCCACAAGGATATTATATGGCATACTGAATTTATTGATGATTTGAAACGCCTAAGTGAGGGTTCTAATTAAATTATTTGTAAAATGTGTACCATGATCCGATTTCAAGGGAAGAAAAACGCATGAAAAGACATTACGCATCAAACAATGGGAGATCAGTGAAGGAGTAACTGACTTGACAACCCAAGCTTTGACCGAAGGAGTCGCATATTAAGTACAAGTGAGTATGTACGGAATTTTAGAAATAGGGGCACATGGGAGATTGGCCCAGTAAAGTCCAAAGTGCACTTCTCAAAGGGTTCAAAAGGTAGAATGGGTGGAGCGGGAAAGGAGAATGTGGCAAGGGTTGTATGGTTCTTTGGTAGGAATCATATGCTCAAACATAGTGGTGGGTGTCCCTCAGCATAGTTTTCCACCATAGTACACTTTGTGATATTTTCAAATTTGTGAGCTCCATAAAAAGTGACTAGGAGTGAGGGCTGAATTAGCCAAGGCTAAGATGGAGGAAACCTCATGCGTTGGGACACTCCTGAGCCAAGCTCTTGACATATCAAAATATTGTATTTGTAGAATAATAATCTAAAATTGGTAACTCTTCAGTGTGAGTTCTTGGCAAGCAAGAAGAGGAAGGGAATTTGGGGGATAGCCAATAGTTAACAAAGTTTGTACAGTATCATAGTACGAATCTTCTAACTCTAAAAGACCAAGGAAACTCGAAGCTGTTTGAAAGAGAAAAATCATCTACTTGGATAGGAGCTTCTTTTGAATCAAGCCGAGAAAGAAAATTTCATAGTGCATCAGAAGATCCTATCCGACGAATGATGTCATAGTCAAATGAACCTAGTGAGATAATCAACCACCAAGATTATATTAGTGCACCAAGTCTGTAAAGGTTGAATGATCAACATGAAATGTAAATTTTCAACCTAAGAGATAGTGCCAAAAACTCTCTATAGAATAAATTAGGCCTAATCACCCTCTTTTAGTGACTGAATATCTTTGCTTAGCAAATTCCAACCACTGACAAGCATAATACACAAAACAATACAATTTATGGTTCAACTGCAATATAATATGTACCAATAGCTATATCAGATGCATCTACAAAAACATGAAAAGGTAGATCACACTATGGCACTTGGAGAATAGGTATAGGGGTCTGTAAATACTTTGATATGAGAAAGCTCGTTTCACATTATTTGGTCCATTAAAAATCATGGGTTGTGACCACGGTTAATTGCGTTTTGTTGATTTTAGTGGGGGCACAGTTAGAACTACCTGAACTTTATCGAGGTTGAATTGTATGCCTTCACAGGACATAATGTGTCCTAACAACCGAGAAAAGGTCATCGAAAAAATGGATTTAGCACAATTTAAGCATAATCTATATGCTCTACACCTAAGAAAGCGGAGCTGTAAATGTTGCAAGTGATCCACTTTATCACCCCATATAAAAAATTCATCAAGGAACACTTGCATGAAGCTAGTAAACTAAGGAGAGAAAGTATCCTACATACATTTGTGGAAGGTACTAGGGGCATTCTGTAGGCCAAAGCACTAACCGTGCAAGCATTAACTTCCGAGTTTGTGATAAAATATGTCCTACATACATCTTTATCTATTGTACAAACTTGGTTATAACCAGTTTACCCATCTTAAAAAGAGTATATTTCGCAATGTGAAACTTCATCTAGCATGCTTTCATAGAAGGGTAATGAAAATAGATCACGTATAGTGGCTACATTCAATCTATATAGTGCACACAAATTCATAGCTACTTATTGTTCTTTGATACAATCACAATAGGCGAAATTAACTCCGTACATTCGATAGAGACAATGAATCCTATTCTTATATCTACTCTAGATAATAGGCTTTTACACAACTCTTTATCTGAATCATTTCTCATTTGAAATTTCTAATGGTTCATCCAACTCTTAGAAAGGGAAAACCATATTCGCGGAATAAAATTAATGCTTGAAAATGATCATATCTTCCATTTCCTTCAGTGATTAGCCCATCATTTTTTTATTTATTTCATTCCATGTTCTTATTTCTACAGATTCATGGTAAAATAAGAAGAGAAGCATCTGTTTTGTTTTTACTTTTTGTTTAAATCCTTAGCCTTCCTAGTTAACTATGCATGGGTTTTATGGAAGTTGAAAACAAATAATGAGGTGTTTAATTCTAAGATCTTGTTCTAACGTCAACTTGTTTGGAACTTAGGTTAAGCCAACACGTAGAACAAAAGAATAAGGATGGTATATTGTGGTATTGTGAGGAGGTGACGATAGAATGTAAAGATGAGAGGGTATTTGCAGAACTACTCTAAGCTAGTGTATTTCTCTCTTGGAGTCTCTAGTAGTCTCTCTGATATATTAAATGAAGTATAAACATGACCATAATAATTTGGAGCATTGATCACAAATGGTTCAGTGAAGACAAAATCTTTTGAGATTTTAAACTAAAGATAAAATCCTTCTATTTATGGAAGAAGGCTCTCTAGAAAATGCTCAATGTTGTCATCATACTATGAATTGAGAAACTTACTTTTGCATAGATTCAAATATTATGTTAAATAAGCTAACACAAGTAATTTCATGAATTCAGAGTGACTAGAAAATGATGAGTATACTGACTGCTTATCTCCAACCGACAAGTAGGTAGTTTGAAGGGTTGATAGATTTACCTCCATGGTGAAGAGTCTTACTTGCTTCCTTGTTTTCTCCATGAGGTTGTAGTCCTACATGGGTTTTTCACCAAAACACCCTTGATCATCGAAAATTAACAATATCTTTCAAACATGTGACCTATTGAAACCAAGTTCTTGGTGATATTTGGCACATGCAATGCGTCCCTCAACACCTTGCAGCTTTAAGATCCATTTAATACGACATCTCCCACATCTCAGATCTTATGCTCAGTGTGATCCTTTCTATCTACATTTCTTTGACTGGTGGGTGAGTGTAAATTAAATAAAACATCCATATTGCAACTCATATGATGCTACAATGAGTGTCTATGTACCATGTAAAATCTGAATTGACTCTTTGACTTGAACCATACATCATAAACATGTTTTAATTTTTGAACTTGTTGAACTACTAGCATAATTACCTTGGTTCATTTTGTATTCATGATTTGCTTCTCCTTTGGACCACCAATCTCTTTCATAGTGGCCCGGTTCTTCACAATTGTAGCATTCTCCATTTGATGCTTCTCTTCCATGGCATCTTCCTCCTATTGATTTTCTCCTTCCTCTTCCTCGATGCATAGCTTTGTTTGGAGTCTTCTTGGTTACTTGAACTTGAATTGGACTTACCTCTCAATCTACCATTGGATTTTCTTTTCATTCTATTTTTCCTTCGCCATTACATGCATAAAAATGTATGCTTGGCTGCACTTAGATTATGAACCCCTTGGTTGATCTCCTCGGACACTATGACTGTGGCTAATTGATCCAATTTTCATAGGGCATCTCTCATTGACACCAACATGGTCAAACTGCTATTTATCTCACTCAAAATACTTGCTTCTACTCTAAGAACTGATGCCACCAAGAGAGACTACCTCTTGCCTTCACGAGACATGCATGGAGAGGAAAATGTTCACTCCATAATCAATTTTTTCAAAATATGTAGATTTTAGACTTGCTATTCAAGGAAAATTTAGAAGAAAATAGCGGTATTTAAAAAACCCAAAGATTACAAGAAATGGATAAAATATGATCAAGGAACTCTTCTCAACACTTAGAGCTAAATAATTCCTAGAAATAAAAATCAAAGAGAGAGAGAGATGGCGACGCTAAGTATGAATAAAATCCACGAGCAAACAGGGGTCTTGATTAACAAGGGAGTTGATTGATTATTCAGATCTTATGAGAGATAACATGTGCGGTATCATCCATCGGAAGTACATTGTGTGTATATAAGACTTTGAAGAGATTTTCTAAATGATAGGGAGCCCATTTCCTATTTTATAGGCTTTATCAAACCTAAGTTTGATAGGCAATAACTGGATGTTATTAGGGAGACTCCAAACTCAAATTTGAGTAATATTTCTCGTACTTGGCTTCTTGCTTCATCATTGCTCCAAGAGTCAACCATTTAATGGGTCCATAGGCCCCTAAGATTGGAGCTTTATTTCAACAACTTGGATACTACTTGAGAAAAGTAATAGGGGGATCCCTAATCTTCTATTTATCATGGTTGAGAACCATCTCTACTTGAGCAACAGACTCGAAGAAAAAGAAGAAATACACATTAGGCCCATTAACGTGATAGTGCACTCTTAGAAGTGAGAAGTCGAGAGGATCAACTATGCTCCTATACCAGCCCATTAAGCACTTCCATGGGTAGAGGACGGCCCTGACGAAGAACAAAAAGAAGGGTCTCTTAAAGGAAGGGTAATAGCCACATCAAGTTGTAATTTTGGACAATGAAACCACTTTTTCATGAAATCCGCTAGCACCTCAGGGGCAAGTGGTTCAGAATTATCATCGTTCTTGCTTCTTTCTTTCTTGCTAGCACTATCATTAGTTGACTTACAAGTGATGGAGACTTAAGAATAAGAATCTTCCAGGAAAACTTAAAGAGAGGGAGAAGAGGGAGAGGATAAGTCAAAAGAACATGACATGACATCGAACATGTGTGTGTATGCATGAATAATGCGCAAACCTTTGTGAAATTTGAGAAAGCTTTTAAAAGTCAAAGAAGCATGCCGAATGCATGATCACACGTTCCACAAATTTTGGGTGTTATGTAGCTCAATAATGTGATCCAAAAATGTTTCTTAGAATATCTGTGGGAAAGGTTGTGAGTTAGTCGGCATATCTAAAGAAAATGAACGGAAGTCAAACCTTACAGAATATATGAGAATATGATCAAACTTGGCATCACTTTCACGTACAATTCGTATAAGTTTTAAGTCAATTGAATGAACCCAAGAGTTCTTCCCTTTAAAGAAGCTACTAGATGAAGTTCGAGCGGTACCCTACCCAAGTTCTGAGGATAAGAGTTGTAACCATATTTGAGCGGTACCCTACCCAAGTTCTGAGGAGAGATATAAGCATATTTGAAGCAATAACACAAGCATAAAGGAAGAAAGTAAGACACGAGATATAACGATATTTCAAGCAATGAATGAAAACATTAAGGATAAGGATATACAAGAAAATCAGGCGGATATACAATTTAGATTGAAACTCTTGATTTCATTTCAAAATTTTCAGCATCAAGCATAGTTACGCATCCTTATAATACAACTATTTGTGAAGCTACAAGATACTCATCCTTATCTCTCACTAGTCAATGCTAGAGATCAAACCCTAGTCAATAAAGTGATAAGGAAAGTGGTGCTTATCATGGATGTGGCTGCGGTGGGACATGAAGCTCATGGTTATCTGGCACCCTCTCATAGAAAACAAAAAATCTATCTTTTTATGGCAAATTCTTTGTCAGGAAATCTAGAACAATCTAAAGGCTAGCAAAATTTTGCGAGGCATCTGCTTGGTGCAAGCGCTATCATCGGTCGATTGAAGATGTTGGCCACATCTTCTTTACTTGTCCTAAATCCAACATGCTATGGTAGATTGTCATAAAGAAAGGTAGAATTTAGAAGCAGATCAGCTAGAAACAAGCTCTCTTGCGAGGAGCTATCTGCTGCTCAACGACTCTCTGGACTGCCATAAGAGAAGAGGTTCTTTTCGAAGATCTGATAAGAAAGATATGCTTATAACTTTGGCAACTCACCCAAAGAGTGGTAGATTGAGAAATCGCAGTTCCTCCTTGGTAAAAGAATCACCAGCTGTAAGAAATCCCCCCCTCTGAGGCATCATAAAGTGTTCCTCCTGATCAACAACACGCTTAAACCTAAGTGGGCTCCACATGAGGGCGATTAAATTTCTTTCTAAGGCCTTCTAGACTTTGTAAGATCTATCCTTGCTTTGTGGCACTTAGGGAGTCCTAGTGGCACTAGTCCCCTTCATTTGTACTTCTCGTTTCCTTTTATTTAATACAAGTCCAAGAGAGTAGACGAAAGCCAAAGCTCCTTTAATTTAATAAAAATAAAGTGATAAGGAACACACCCGAGATCACATCCAGCAATACAAAAGAGCAATGGGCCTAGATCAAGTCCGTGCTTCATAAACATACTAAGGGGAGAGCCTTACAACTAAGGCATTATTAAGAAATTGTCCGCCGATTCAATATGTATCTCACCTCCTTATTGGGCAGTGCTCTTCTCTCCTCGAGGATTTTAGGTGTCACGACGGCAACAAGCTTGATAGAAGTCTGAGACTCAAGACAAATGGGGACGTTCATGTTATGCTCAATAAGAGATGGGGGTCACCTCCTCGGTCATCATCAGTGTGACTATTTTTTCAAGCTATGGTAGGGAATGTCTCATATACGTTGATGCAATTTGTCTCACTAAAAATGCTTGATTCTACTGTAAGAACCAATGCCTCGAAGAGAAACTATTTGTTTTCACAAGACATGCACACAAAAACACATGTTCACTCCAGAATCGATTTCTCATAGAATATGTAGATTTTAGACTCGATCTTCAAGAAAACCTTAGAAGATAATAGTAGATTTCCAAAAACCCAAAGATCACAAGAAATGGATAAGAAATGTTCAAGGAACTCGCCTCATCAAAACACAGAGCTAACTAGCTCCTACAAACAATGACGAGAGAGAGCGAGAGATGGCAACTCTAAGTATGAATAAAATTCACGAGCAAGTAGGAGTCTTGATAAACAAGGGGTCTGATCTGTTATTCAAATCTTATGAGAGATATCATGCACGATATCCTCCATTGGAAGTACATAGTATGTATATAAGATTTTGAAGAGATTTCCTACATGATAGGGAGCCCTTTTCCAAGATTGTAGGCTTTATCACACCTAAGTTTGATAGGTAATAATTGGCTGTTAGGAGGCGGATTCTAAATTCAAATTTGTTTCTTAATAATTGGCTGTTAGGAGGCGGATTCTATTGTACCTTTGTTTCTTAATTTAATTCAAGTCCGGGAGAGTAGGCTATTGCCGAACTTCCTTTATATTAAAAAAAAAATTCAAATTTGAGTAAGAGTTTCCCTAGAAGTTTGATAGGTAATAATTGGCTGTTAGGAGGGGGATTCTAAATTCAAATTTGAGTAAGAGTTTCCCTAGTTGGCTTCATGCTTCACATGGCTACAAGTTTCAACCATCCAATGGGTCCATAGGCGCCTAAGGTTGGAGATTTATTTTCAAAAGCTTGCACACTACCTCATAAAAGTAAGATGGGTATCCATAATCTTCCATTTGGCATGTTTGCGAACCATCTCTACTTTAGCAACACACTCGAAGAAAAAGAACAGATACCCATCTGACCCATTAGCAAGGTATTGCACTCTTAGAAGAGAGAAGTCTAGAGGCTCAACTCTGTTCCATTGCCAAACCATTCAGGACTTCCATGGGTAGAGGACGGCCCTAACAAAGACCAACAAGAGCGGTTTCTTCCAGGAAGGTGCTAGCCACATCAAGACTTTATTTTGGACAACGAAACTTCTTTCTCATTGAATCCGCTAACACTTCAGGCAGAAGCGGTTCAGAACTATCATCGTTGTTACTTCCTTCTTTCTTGCTAGTACTATCATTAGTTGACTTATAAGTGGTGAGAACTTAAGAATAACCTAAAGAGAGAGAGTGAGAGAATAAGTCAAAAGAACATGACATGACATAGAACATATGTGTGTATGTATGAATAATGCGCAAACCTTTGTGAAATTCCAGAAAGCTTTTAAAAGTCAAAGACGCATGCCGAATGCATGATCAAACGTTCCACATATTTTGGGTGTTTTGTAGGTCAATAATGTGATCCAAAAGTGTTTCTTAGAATATCTGTGGGGAAGCTTGTGAGTTAGTCGGCATATTTGAAGACAATGAACGGAAGTCAAACCCTACAGAATATATGAGAATGTGATCAAACTTGCCATCATGTTCACGTACAATTCGTATCCGTTATAAGTCCACTAATGAACCCAAGAGTTCTTCTCTTTAAAGAAACTACTAGATGAAGTTTGAGCGGTACCCTTCCCAAGTTCTGACGATAAGAGAAGAAATATAACCATATTTTAAGCAATAAACAAGAATAAAGGAACAAAATAATAGAAGAGATATAACGATATTTCAAGCACTAATTAACAACATCAAGGATAGAAATATACAAGAGAATCAGGCGGATATACAATTTAGATTGAAACTCTTGATTTCATTTCAAATTTTTCAACATCAAGCATAGATACGCATCCTCATAGTACAACTATATGTGAAGCTACAAGATACTCATCCCTATCTCTCACTAGTCAATGCTAGAGATCAAACCCTACTCAATGTAGTGATAAGGAACACACCCGAGATCACTTCTAGCAATACAAAAGAGCAATGGGCCTAGGTCAAATCCGTGCTTCATCAACATGTTAAGGGGAGAGATTTACAACTAAGGCATTTATTAAGAAATAGTCAGCCGATTCAATATGTGTCTCACCTCCTTATTTGATAGGACTCCCCTCCCCATGAGGGTTTTAGGTGTTAGAACGGCAATAGCTTGATAAACGTCTGCATCAATTTTAGTTTGGAATATCCTTGGGAGAATCATGGTGCTTTGGGTACAAGTCAATTGGAGGCAAGCTTTATTAGGGGAAGCGATGGATTGCTCCTCTGCAATGTGGAATACTATAAGAGGTGAGGCCCTAAATTGGAGAGAGAGGCATGCTGTCAACTTTGGTAACCCTCCTAAGAAATGGTCAATCGAAAAATTTCTTTTTCTTTTAGGCAATAAAATTTGAAGCTCTAAAAAACCCCCATGTTTTGGACAACACGAAGTGTTATTGCTCATGAGCAACAAGATTAAAAGAAATTTGGCCCCCTATTGGAGGGACGAAAGGGTTAGCAACCTTCTTTGTGGCATTTTTCAAAGAATCTTAAGCAACCCTTGCTTTGTGGGATTCAGGGGTTGGTATGGGTGCTAGCCCATTCCATTCTATAGTTGCTTTCTTTATTCACTAAATTTTGTGAGAGTAGGATATTTCCAAACCTCCTTTTGAAAAAATAAATGTGTTTTGCTCTTATTGGAGGGAGAAACTTGTTGCGGTAGGGAAAAATGAACATGCATTTATTAAGAAATAGCCAGTCGATTCAATATGTGTCTTAGTGTTGTTGCACTTAGAATCCTATTTCTTCAAGGAAACATCAAGTAGAAGCAAGCATTATTGGGTAAAACGATGCATTGTTCTTCAACATTGAGGAATGCTATAAGAGGCAAGGCCATTTGGAAGATGTATAAAGAGAGGTGTGCTGCCAACTTTGACAACCTTCCTAAATAGTGGTCAAGCCAAAAATCTCGTTTTCAATTGTAAGAATTCCCCACCATTAAGACATCATAGAGTGGTCTTCCTCAAGAGCAATAATATTACAATCAGGTGGGGCCCCCATGAGGGGGATGAAAGGATTATTAACCTTCTTTGTGATGTTCTCTAATTCTGGCAAGTTTTTTAAATGGCCTTTGCTTTGTGGGATTTGGGGCATCCCATGGGTGCTAAGCCTGTTCACTTGTACAATTGTTCTTTCTATTAATTAAATGTTTGGAGAGTAGGTTGTGGCAAAATCCCTTTTCAAAAAAATATCTTACTAAAAAGTGCATGTTTTTGGGGAATTGCACACGGTAGTGGACCATACAATTTATCAAAGTTTAAAGAGGAATAATTGATGATAACATATCTATACATTGTCATATGAATGGGAACTTGGACCAATGTAAAGGCTAGCAAAATTTATGGGGCCCTCCATGGTGAAAATGGTGCCTACATGGCAATGAGGACTTGGGACACCTCTTGATTGCATGCCCAAGTCGAAGTGAGTCTGGTGGACCCTTTAAAAAATCAAGCTTCTACAATGACAAATAAATTGGAAACAAGCTTTGCTAGGAGAAGCGATCGAGTGTTCCTCATCATTATGGAATGTGATTAGAGGTGATACCTTGTGGAGTGATCGAGTGTTCCTCATCATTATGGAATGTGATTAGAGGTGATACCTTGTGGAAGATCTAGAAAGATATGTGTGTGGCCAATTTTGGAAGACCTCCTAAAGCATGGTCAATAGAAATATCCCTTTTTCTTTTAGGCAAAAGAATTTTCAACTATAAGAATCCCTTACCTTTTAGACATCAAAGTGTATTTTCCCTCGAGAATAGAAAGACCAAGAGCAAATGGGCCCCATATGAAGGGGACTAGAGGTTGATCAACCTTCATTGTAAAGCTCTCTAGCGGTGTAACCCTTGCTTTGTGGGATTTGGGGGGTTCAATGGGTACTAAACCCATTGACTTGTACCATTGTTTCTTCAAGTAATTAAAGTTTGGGAGGGTAGGCTATGCTGCACCATTTATGAAAAAAGAGTTTTATTTCCGACCAATAATAATACCATATTTATTGTTTCTTAAACCATGCCTAAGAATTAATCCATAGTTGTAATCCCTACATTCCTTTAGTTTAATCCAAAACCTTAATAAGCAACCGATCCTTGTGCATGTGTTTCATACAAACTATTTGTTCTTTCTCTTCTATTGATAAGTTTTCTAGCTATGTTTGGAGTTTCTACACCTTTCTTGTTGAATCGTACAGCATGAAAAGAAAACTAAATATTATAGTCACTTATACTAAATTTCTTTTACTTTTTTAATGGAAACATTTGATGTTGTGACTACATGGTGCATCACACTTCTCACTAATAGTTCATTCTCCTTATTCTGAACTTGTGTTTTGATTTTGCATTGTGTAGCCAATATTTGGATTAATCCAAGCACTTGATGGTTAGATTGTGTGCTAAATCTTCTTTTACTTTTGTTCTCTTTATGATGATATGATGCTGAATTTGCTTAAACCTCCACATATGAAGGAATCATCATAGTTGGTTTATGGGTTGGGGGCGGGTTGTATGTTTACATCAATCCCAAAGACTTGGTTTATGGGTTGGGGGCGGGTGGCATGTTTACATCAATCCCAAAATCATCTTTGGAATCTCATACAAATCTTGTTGCCCTCGAGGAAAAACACGCTTTGGGGCATTCGGCGGATTCCTTATCTGCTATTCACTTGTAAAGTTGTTCATTCTGTTCAGTTGTAAAGTTGTTCATTTTATTAAGTAAAGTTTGAGAGAGTAGGCTGTTGCCGAGCTTCATTTCTAATAAATAAATAAATAAATAAAATTTATACAAATCGAAGATATTTGTGATTTTAAAATTCCACGATGAACAGTTACTAGAATCTAAATTTTATTTGTTAAAATTTAGTGCTTGAATCCTTCGCCTTCAATGGTTGATACAGTAAACTACCTCCGTATAATTCAAAATTCTTAATCTCTTCTGCTATACATTAAGAACTTTGTCTCTTTACAGTTGTGTGTTCCTACATATATGTTTGAGTACATATACATAGAAACATATATATTCAATGTAGGAGACATACTTTATGTATTCTGAAACATACTCACATTTAGCCGTGTGTAGAGAGAGAGAATAAGTTAAAAATAAATGACTTGAAACTTGTGTGTATTTGTATGTGAGAACCATCTATCTCGGAGAAGATAGTCACTTTCCAAATGTCTTTATTATGAAGACAACGGTGACATGTTATTCACTTTCAGAAGTAGTCTTATAAAGAATAGTTGTTTAGGGTATGTCGACCTCTCTACTCCTCCGGTTAAGGATAGGAATAGATCAACTGGGTTCTTGAATGTGATTATCTAGTTTTTTAAGTCTCTTAGTTCTTTCAATTCTCCAAAGTAGTAGAGTAGATTAATAGTACTAAAATGCACATCACATTTTCTTAGAACTCATTACCAAACTTTTGGAATACAATAATACTCCCAAGCACATCGAGTGCCATTATGCACAGCATTGTATCAAACTAAAGGAGCAAATATGCTTGTCAAATACACAATCTAGAGTCAAACAACTACAATTCCATCACATTATGGTTCTGATTCTTACACTGACAGATAGACACACAACAAAAGCACCACTGACAAGATACATTAGCACAAATCGGACAATGCCATTGCTAAACATGCCATACAACTTTTAATCAGAACTAATGAAAAGTTACATCATGCAATCCTCCCTTATCAGTCATGCTTTTTTGTCATATTTTACATCCATAGAAAATAAAGACCCTGATTACAATAACTATCTTGTAGCACCTAACACTAGCATGCCTAGAGGACTTGAACAAAAAACAAATTATTTGTATTAGTCCTCAAGTTCCTTGTAAGATGGTGAATGAATATCAAACTTGTCACTTCATGGAAAGTGTACTCGATCTTCTTGAGCATTGTTTTCAACAACTACTAGAATTCATGGGGATCCAAAAGCATGACAAAAGAGGCTTGGCTACTAGAAACATGAGTGGAGATTAGTGCCTGGCTTTGTGCTTCAGTGAGCTCAAGACTTAACTCTAATTGCAAATAAAAATCCTGCTTTAGAATGTGCTTCCTGCTTTGTCTATTGGCTTGTTCTTGCTAAAGAGGTTGAGATTTCATGGCGTTAGCCTCTTTCAGTTGGGCCTTTAGATGCAGGAGTGCTGATATATATAGGTCGTGATGTGTGTGAATACTCTAGGACCGCCTAGGTGCTTTTTTCCCTCTTTAGGAGTTTTTTTCCCCTGGCTTGTATATACGCCTATTGCCCTAATGGGCTACTTATCTTTTGTACATTCTCTAGTAATACATTCAGTATTGTGTGTTGTGCTCGAAGCTTCTTCTCCTTCCTTGTGTTGTTCTCGTGCTTCCACAGACATCTATCTCCAACAAGTGGTATCAAAGCAGGTCCTTCCTTCATCTAGGGCACCATCGACACTCCTCTGGTTGTAGTCTCAGAATCGCACGAATTTTGGTGAGCATACTTAGGGTGTTTTCGAGATCAAACAACTTCATTTTGTGGTGTTCTCCAGGTATAAGCATCTCAAAATCTGCTACAGGTCTAGTGGAATTTGTCTAGGCAGTTATGTTCAACTTTTTGAGATACAATCAATTTTCTGCATCAAGGTATTTTAGTCACCGGCCATGGCTGAAAGCAGTTGGCTATTAAGGATAAGTTGGATGGTACCTACCCGTTATGGGCTTATATGATGCGATATGTATTCGTTGCAAAAGGATTGTGGAACATTGTGCAAAGTGTTGAAAAACGTCCTCACACCTGCAACTGTTATAACTGCAGGTACACAAGCTGAGGTAGAAGGTGTCGAAGATGATGATATTTTGCATATTCCTATTCGTGCTATGGTTTTTGCTGCACCTGCTCTAGAGCAGATTCGTTGGGATGGAAGAGATGCTCAGGCACATGCATTGATAGCTTTTTCTGTCAAACGTGCCATTATTTCTCACATTTGCTCTTGTAGAATAGTTAAGGATGCTTCGGATACACTTACCACATTGTACCAAGCTAGGAATGAGGCTCTTGTTGCTTACCTTCGAAAACAGTGGGAGAGTGAGCACATGAATGAAGGTGATTCTATGGAGAGTTTTCTAACAAAGATCAAAGACTTGAAGGAATAGTTGATTTTTGCTCATGAGGCTATACCAGATAGCTCACTTGTGCAGACCGTTCTGAATGGTCTTCGTGATTCATATCAGAGTTTTGCTTCTACTCTTTGGTTAATGATTAAAGGCAATCCAAATGCCTTTTCATTTGAGGAGTTAGTCTCTGTTCTGTTGCAGGAAGATCAGTCCAGGCAGAACATGTCCGGTATGCATGTTGCAGATCAAGATTTCCTAGCTAGTCAAAAGGGCAAAGGCAGATGGAGCTCTTCAACTAGTAAGCAAAAATCTACAAATGCTGCACATTCGAAGATGGAAGATAAAGATGAGAAGAAATCAGAAAAGCAGAAATTGTTTTGCAAGTACTTTGAAGGGAATGATCATATCATAAAGCATTGTCCAAAACTGGCTGCGAAAGAGGCAAAGAAGAAAGATGCTGGAATGGTTGTTGCCGAGGCCTCTACACCAAAAATAGAGTCTGCTAATCTTGTGCAAGAAGAAAAATGGGTGTTTACTTTTGTCTGTAGTTTTGACCCATCTTCTCATGAGCATTGCATGTCTATAGTAGACTCAGATGTTTGGTACGTTGACAGTGGGGCGACCAAACATATTACCTCGCAGCATAGTTTCTTCTCTTCACTCGAGCCTGCCCCTATAGGGAATACTGTTACATGCACCAACAACTAGGCTTATCCTGTTATGGGAGTTGGTAAGATCATTTCGACTATTGTTGATGGTAGTTCTTTCACTTTGTCAGATGCTTTATTTGTCCCAGTGATCAAGAAGAACCTGTTATCAATTTATGCATTAGCGAAGAGTGGCTTGGTTGTGAAATTTGTTGATGATAGGTGTACAGTTCATGATCTGTCAAATGGCTATGTGATTATAGCTTCTAGCATTTTATGTCGTGGGTTGTATATGCGCATAGACTATGAAAGGTCTGTAAATGATTCGGCATGTGCAGTACATGATTCCCAAGCTATGTCAGATGCAAAGCTTTGGCATGCACACTTTGGTCATCTGAATTTTGCTACTTTTCTACGACTGTAGAAATTTGAAATGGTTGCCTCTTTGCCCAAACTTGAAGCACCTCGAAAACATGTTGGTGAAGGCTGTATTTTGGGCAAAATGTAGCGTTCATCCTTTCCAAAAGATGATTCATTTCGGGCTACTGAGTAATTGCAGCTTGTACATAGTGATGTTTGTGGTCCTATGCAGACACCTTCTTTTGGAAATTATCTTTACTTCATGACTTTCATTGATGAATTTTCTAGGCATGCATGGGTATATCCATTGAAGGCAAAGTCCGATGTGTTCGTGTGCTTCAAATAGCTTTTGGTTTTGGCTGAAAATCTGTCAACATGTAAAATGGGCACCCTCCATTTTGATCGAGGGGGGGGATTATATGTCTTCTGATTTAAATGCGTTTATAGCTGAACATGGGATAAAACACTAGTGTACAGTGTTGTATACACCTCAACAAAATGGAGTTGCTGAATTTAAAGAATAGGTCACTCATGGAGATGGCGAGGTGTATAGTCCAGAGTCAGGCTTTACCACATAGTTTCTGGCTTGAGGTTGTCATGTGTGCAACATATGTACTTAACAGCTGTCCCACTAAAGCACTGCAGTCTATCACTCCATATGAGGCTTGGCATGATCACAAGCCATCTGTTGCTCATTTGCATGTTTTTGGTTATTTGGCATATGAATTACTTCCTGAGCAACATCGCAAAAAATTGGATGATAAAGTAGTAAAATGTATTTTTGTTGGGTATAGTTCTGAAAGTAAAGGCTATCGTCTCTATCATCCACAGACTAAACACATTCTAGTTAGCCATGATGTTGTTTTTGTGGAAGATGCTATTCAGCCATTGCTTTCATGTACTAAGGAGACATTTGTTACCTCCAAAGACGTGTATGATACTTTGCTACCTCTTTTCACAGGTGGGTTGTCTAGTGCTGGTCCTAATGAGGCAACTTCTTAACCTTTGCAGGTTTTATGTGATGATGCAGATCATCCCAAAAAAAACAATGATGCAGATTTACATGATACACTTGTTGATGAGAGAGTTGATATTGAGGAGGCAAAAACTATGCCAAAATGGCTAGTGCAGACTGTAACATAATCCTGGTAGGAGATGGTTGAACCACGCTCTAAGAGAGAGGATTAGGAAGTAATCCTCAACCATGGCTTTTGGGGCAAGTGGTTAGCCCATCACATTCCTAACCAAGAGGTTGTGAGTTCAATTCCTTACATTGGTATCAGAGCCTAGGAAGTAGGCTTGGGCAAGGTGGAATGATCCAATGGCCTCTAAAAAAGGCGCTTGGGCACCCTCTATGTGAAAGGGTAGGAATTGTGGAAGGCGCGCACATCGGTTTCAAGGATGGACCTAACAATGATTGAGATGTATACCAATGTAAGGGATTGAACTCACAACCTCTTGGTTAGGAATGTGATGGGCTAACCACTTGCCCCAAAAGCCATGGTTGAGGATTACTTCCTAATCCTCTCTCTTAGGGTGTGGTTCAACCATCTCCTACCAGGATTATGTTACACAGACCTTGCATGACAACAAATTAAATGCACCTGTGTCATATCATACTGGATCACGCTCTCATAGTGCCTCTTTTGCATCAGATTGTTATTCTATTGCTGCATCTAGTCTCTGTGATGACAGTGAGCCTGTTTCATTTGATGGCTGTTATGAAATTTGAATATGATGCGATAATGAAGAACAGTACTTGTTCTTTATGTGACTTGCCTCCTGGCAAGAAGGCCATTGGAACTAAGCGGGTTTACAAGCTGAAGCGTAAGCTTGATGGAACCGTTGACAGGTATAAGGCTAGGCTTGTTGCAAAGGGTTATGCACAGGAAAGAGGCATTGATTTTGATGAGACCTTTGCACCTACATGCCCTATGACTACTGTTCGGAGCATCTGTGCACTTGCAACCCATCATGGTTGTAATGTACACTAGTTGGACATTAAAAATGCACTTCTCAATGGTGACTTGCATGAAGAAGTGTATGATTTTGAGCCCCTTGACTTTGTGCTGAAAGGGCATGAAAACCAAGTGTGCAGGTTAATTAAGGCATTATATGGTTTAAAACAAGCACCACGTGCTTTGTATGAGAAGATACATGCCTATCTGATTGCACATGGTTTTGAGAACAGTCCAACTGAAAGCACCTTATATGTTAAGCGTGCTAATGATGTACTTCTGATCACTGTGGTTTATGTTGATGACATGCTGCTCAATTGTCCTCATGAGAGGCATATAGCTGATTTTAAGGCTGATTTGCATGCCTCATTTGAAATGTCTGATTTGGGGCATTTGTATCACTATTTGGGCATTCGATTTATGCACGTTGATGGTGGAATGAATTTGTGTCAAACGAAATATATTTACACATTATTGCAGTGTTTTGGCCTTGAAGACTGTAAACCTATTTCCACTCCTATAGAAACAGGTTTATGACTGAGTCTTCATGACGGTGGAGATGCATTTGATGTTGTTCTCTATCAGCAGGGTGTTGGATGCTTGATTTACTTATGCATTACACAGCGAGATATTCATTTTTTTGTCTCATAGATGAGTAGGTTTATGCATTGGCAGACAGTTAAGTGCATCTTTTGCTACTTGAGTGGTATCCGGCTACTTGGTTTGTTTTATCCCAAGGGGGGATGACTACCGCTAGATTAGCATGCTTTTTCTGACTCTGATTGGGCTGCTTGCTATGACACTTGTGTGTCCACTAGTGGCTTTTGCTTCATGCTTGGTAGCTCATGTATATCTTGGTTGAGCAAGAAGTATCCTACTGTGGCCACTTCCAATTGTGAGGCTGAGTATAGGGCAGCTTTCATAGCGACTGTTGAGTGTGTGTGGCTCAGACACCTTATGGTTGATTGGGTGTTAGTCAGTCTTCTGCCACCAGCATCTTCACTGACAGTCAGAGCGCATTGGCAGTTGTGAGGAACCCTGTGTTCCATGCTCACACAAAGCGCATTGAGGTGCATTATCATTATGTCAGGGATAGGTTCTTTGCTGGGGAGATCAACTTGGCATATGTGCCCATGTACGAGAACATTGCAAACCTTTTCATGAAGGCTCTGCCTACGGAGAAGTTTGAAGCTTTTCGCAAAGCTTTGGGCTTACTTCCTTTTGTGGAGTGATCTCCACATAGCTTGGTACTTCCTTATACATGAGTGCCAGCTACTTTCTCACCACATCACTCCCAGGGGGGATTTGTTGATATATTTAGGTAGTCATGTGTGTGAACACTCTAGGACCGCCAAGACACTTTTTTCCCTCTTTTAGATGTTTTTTTCCCCCGGCTTGTATATATGCGTATTGCCCTAATGGGCTACTTATCTTTTGTACATTCTCTAGTAATACATTCAGTATTATGTGTTATGCTCCAAGCTTCTTCTCCTTCCGTGTGTTGTTCTCGTGCTTCCGCAAATGTCTTTCTCCAACAAGGAGCTCGACCTACTGAGTGGATGCACCAACCGTAAGCTCCAAAGCTTTTAGAGAGACCTGAGTGTTGGTCCCTTGCAAAACTTCAATGGTTTGTTGCTACAATTCTCTCTCTCTCTTGTGTTGATTGCTTCAATTTGAGTGTTGATTCATGGACTAATTCTCTCTCCACCAAGGTTATATATTTCAAATCAATAATCTATTGGGGCTGGCGCGTTTTGGCTTCTTCAAAAAATTTTGGACTTCTTCACCTCTCTGTAAAAGCCTTTAACTTTTTTTTTTCTTACCTTCCCTATAAAACTATTCCATGAGAGTACAGGACTCTTTAATATGGTTGAAAATATCGATTTAGAGTTCATCTAGTCGATGCTCAACTACATAGTTTTCATGATGAAGATGGTTGCAATTACGATGGTAGTTATCCATATCCCACTAATAACTTCTTGCATATGGATGAGGTAAGTGCTGAGGTGGAAAATCTCATTAATAGTGAAATTGAAATTTACATCGATAGACTAATACTCTTCATGCGAGGCTGAAAGAGGGGGGAGTTTTGGAACACCAAAAGACTTGGGTTTATTCCAAGGTCAGAAGAGAGAAGCGATAGGGGAATAATCAAGACTCTAGGGGGGAGGGTTGTTATCAAGCAAAGAGAGAGAAGAGGGTTCAAGAGATGATGGAGGAGGGTTGGGAACATCAGAATTTGCACCAATGCTAGCCTAACTCTTCTCATCTAATCTGCAAAGTTCATGTACTCGAGTATACAAGGATTCTTTAGGGAACAAAATGGCCATGCATAAGCTTGGAACAACAATTTCAATAGGGGAAATATCCTCCGACCCATGGCGAGGTTGAAGGGATTAAAACCTATGGCAACTTTATAAGTAGTGTGATAGGCCCACAAGACACCAAGGAAGAACCAGTCCCAATGCTCGAGAAAATCGGCAATCAACTTCTTCAAGATAGCCAGCAATTTTTTATTTGTATTTTTGGCCAATCCATTGGCATGAGAGCAATATGGCATACTAATTTTATGGATTTTTTGAAACAAATGCGTGACGTCTATAGTTAAATGGTTCCAAAAATGTGTACCATGATCATAGAGAGTCTCTAAGGGAAGACCAAAATGCACAAAACCATCACATGTCAAGCAATGTGCAACCACCAAAGTAGTAGCTGATTTGATAACCCAAGCTTTGGCCCAACGAGTCACCATGTGATTATATACCAATTGTTAGTAAGGATTGTAGGTGGAGTATTGGCCCAATAAAGCCCAAAGACTCCTTTTGGTCGGGTTGTGAAGGAAGGATGGCTTGGAGGGGGAAATGAGAATGTGGCAAGGTTTGACTAGTTCTTTCACATGGATCACAAGCTAAAACATAGTGGTGGGTGTCCCTCTACATAGTTGGCCACCATATTCCACTCTACAATAGTTTTTTGTATGTGATCGCAGTTGAAAAGTGACCACCTATTGGGTTCAAATGGGCCAAGCATAAACCAATGTAACTACATGTATTGGGACACACTAGCCCCAAGATCTACACAAATCACAATAATATAATTGTCCAACAATAATGAAAAATTGATGATTGTATAGTGCCAGTTTTTAGCAAAGAAAGAGGAGGTGAATATGGGGTAGCCAATAATTATGAGAGTAGTCTATTATACTAGGAATTTTCTAAATCAAATTTGACCAAGGAAACACTACTAAGTTAAGCACCATAAATTGTAGGAGACAAATCATCTAGTCTAATACGAGCTTCTTCAAAATCAAGATCACAAAGAATATATGCTATTGCATGGGAGAATCCTAGCGAATTGATGATGTCCTAGTCAAATTAATAAAGGAGAAGGACCCAATGAGATAATCGGCCACTGCGATTCTAGTGGCACACCAAGTATGTCAAGGATGAACGATCAACATGAAATGTAAATCGAGCCTAAGAGATAGTGTTGAAACTTCTTTATAGAATGAATTAGGCCTAAGAACTCTCTTCTAGGAATTGAATAATTGTGTTTAGCAAGAGGGAGCGTGTGACTAACATAATAGACATGACAATACCATTTATCCTTCGATTCTATCAAGATGTTGCAAATACCTATATCATATGCATCTACAAAAACAGGAGAAGGTAGATCCCATTGTGATGCTTGGAGAATTAGTTTCTACATTAGTAACTACTTCAATATGCAAAAGCTCTTTTGACATTCTTTGGACCATTCATAATAATGGGTGAAAAACATGGTTAAATGAGTAAGGGGAATAGTGAGGTGTGCGAGCCAAGAAAGGCGATGACCATGCCATCAGATTTGGTTGAGAAATCTCAGAACCGGGAAATGCTATGCACCTTAAGGGGAACAGACATGTTGCATGCCTATTGGTTTTACGCGTTAGAGAGTATGCCTTGATGGGAGATAATGTGGCCAAAAACTCAATCATAGGACACTACAAAAATGGATTTAGCAAGATTTAGGCATAATCTTTATGATCTACACTTAAGAAAGCATAGTTGTAAATGGTGCAAGTGATTCACTTTATCACCCAATACAAAAATTCATCAAGGAGCACTCGCATGACGCTATTCAGGTAAGGCGAAAAATATCTTGCATACATCTTTTGAAGGTACTAGGGGATTTCCAAGGCGAAACCACATAACTATGGAGGCATAAACTCCCCAATTTGTGATAAATCCATCCTAAGTACATCCTCTTCTGCCATATGAGCTTGGTTATACCCACTATAACCATCAAGAAAAGAGTATATTTCATGATTGCGAGCTTCATATGGCATATTCTCTAAGAAGCATAATGGAAATGGATCGGGTATAGTGGCTACATTTAGTTTTTGCTAGTCCACACTGATTCTCAATTACTCATTTTTCTTAAGTACAATCAGAATAGGAAAAATCAAAGTTGTATGTTGGATAGGAACAACGAATCCTACTCTTAGTAAATGCTCAATTTCCTCCTTAAGTTCTTTGGCATACTTCGGGTTCATTCCATCACCTTGCTGCTTCATCGGATAAGTATCTAGTTTAAGTAGAACCTAGTGCTAGAAGTGAAGTGGATCTAAACCCTTCATATCCTTATTATCCAAAGCAAAAAAAATGACAAACTTAGCCAAAAGGGTTAGTTAGTCATGATGGAAAGTTTCTTCAAGATTAGCATGTAGGCAAGGGATTAACATCACCACCGAGATCACAAGTCATCAGATGGTCTTCCAATAAATAAGATTAGCAGCCTAGGTGATTTTCTAACATCTTGGGTGGAGATCACATAATTGAATACACCCTCTAGACACTTTTTAGCTTCAAGAACACTCGGTTTGATAGAACGGGATGTCAGATTCCATTGGTCTAGCACATGTTGAAATTCAACTATGCACAACGATTCCATGTCCTGATTTTCCATCAAAAAGGCCATTTGTTCGTCTTCTGACACACCTTCTAACATGTTGATACGCTCTACCATGTAAGGTAAGCATGAACCTCATGGGTGTCAAATCTTCTAGAGGTATAGTGTACTTCTCTTGATTACATGTAAAGGTAATTCATGGGAGTACTAATCGTGCATAACTTTGGATTGCTCCTGCCATGGTCCGCCAAGAAGCTAATTATAATCAAGGCTAGATTGAAGTATACTAAGAACAACAAAGTTCATATGGAATATAGCTCCTTGCATTGTAATGGTAATATTATAAAGAATTCCTACTAGATGCACTCGAGACTTATCAATCATGCATATAAAGAATTTATCATGCTAGATATTATTCCAACAGGATTTCCTATACAACCAAAATTTATCATGCTAGATATTATTTCAACACGATTTCCTACACAAGGTTGTAGTTTCTATATTCACTCCCGAGCCCTCATCAATTAAAAACTTAGATATGCAATCATTCTTATACCACATAGTAGCTAAAAGAATCACATGATCCACTATTCTATCTAGTTTTCGATGGATAGTTGTTGTAGATGGTACCGTATCCTATTCAGCTCCGACATACTGTTAAAATTGTTGTCAGATACCAGCACCTAAAGTTAGTATTTGAACCAATGGTAAGGTGGTATGTGATCAAATGATGATATCTCATGCACCTGTACTTTTTGAACACTACCCAAGAAAAACTCATTTCACTCCTTCATCATCAAATTTCCTATGTTATTGTTCAAGCACTAATGCATATGCGAGATAATGAAAGTCACAACCATGCCAACCTCATATGGAGAGACACTACAATTCTTTGGTGGGACACATGTCTAGTACATATGCTACACACATAGCATCCTCAAGTGAGAAGCTATGTGGTAAAGCTTGACTTTTGACCGTACACATCTCCATCTCTGTGAGAGACCTATTCTTTCTTTTGGTAACTCCATTCTATTGAGGTGTATGTGGCAATGTGCACTAATGTTTTATCCCACATTTAGCCAAAAATTCATAAAAAACAAAAGAAATTGGCATTTGTAATTCTCTACTTTTCGTATTCCGCACGAACCGAAAGGTTGTTGCGAAGAGTTGTAACTACTTATAAAGCAATGAAAGGATGCTCCGATAACGATCAAGAGAATCGACACACTCTCTGTGTGCGCAATTGCATTCTGTGAAGTTGCCGTGGTGCATTGTTCAAGAAATCTGAGTATTACTGTTTCTTGTCTCTGTTTGATTACATTAACTTATGGTTAGTACAGTTCTATTAAGTTAGAGAGCATAAGTCTGTATTACGATAATGAATAGTTTCAGTGTTATGTACTGAGAAAGTATTAACTTGAGCATGATCGGTAAAGTTGTGGAAGAACTAATAATAGTCTGAGTCCGAAAAGTAAGTCTGTGATAGAATGAACCAGTGGATTGATAGTAATTTGTATGCAGAGTTTGAGTGTTAACATAGTACGACGTAATTGCGTTAATTGGGAAAATTAAGTTATAGGGCCTCTGATTAGCAGACCCCTACCACCCCCAAGAACCCGAAAGAGTTTAAACGCGCCTGTGATGGCAACGTGCGTTTAACATTCTATTTTCATATGCTCTTTGTCTTATCTATTTTAGTGTGTAGAATTAGCAGATTTCTTCTTACTATCAGATGAGCTCCATTTACCTTTTCCATTCTCACTAGCTAAGAAAGCTTGACCTACAACATGCATAATGGACCTCCTCTACATGGATTGGTCTTCTTGCAACAAAATACAAACTAACTCCTAAAATGTTAAGGCATTTGGATTGCCCTTCATCATTAACCTAAGAATAGAAGAAGAAAATTTATATGAATCTAAAAGACCCTTAAGAACGGTCTATACAAGTGAGCTATCTAGCAAGACTTCATCTATAGAGATCAACTAATCCTTAGAATCTTTGATCTTTGTGAAAAAACTATCCATAGAGTCTCCTTCATCCACATGCTTACATAAGAACCACATTTCCAAGAAGAGCAACGGATTGTAGAAAGAGCACTAAAGTGGGCTAAGGCAGAAGCCCCAATCTTCCCTTCACCAAAATTAGTGAATGATCCTGAACCAGATGTGCCATTGAAAAGTATACCAATATCAACACCTAAAAAAAGACACCATCGAAAAGAGCTTACAAGTTTCATGGCTTTATCATCCACAAATAAAATGCATTTTTGGTTAGCCATGATGTTATTTTTATGGAAGATGAAATTCAGTCATTCCTTTCATGTACTAAGGAGACATCAATTAGCTCGAAAGATATGTGTGACACTTTGCTACCTCTTTTTATAGGTGGAGAGTCAAGCGTTGATCCAAATGAAGCAATTTCTTAGCCTTTAGAGGTTTCAAATGGTGATGCATATCATTCCATTTTTTTGTAGATTTACATGATTGACTTTTTTATGAGAGGGATCATATAGAGGAGGAAAAAAATGTGCCTAAATGGCTAGTGCAAACTTTGCAAGAGAGCAAATTAGATGCACCTTTGTCATATTGTACTTGTTCAAGTCTCATACTACGTTTCCATCAGATTGCTATTCTATGTCTACCTCTAGTCTATGTGATGAGAATGAGCCTGTTTCTTTTGATGTAGCACAAAATTAAGAGAATTGGATAGCTAGTATGCAATAAAAATATGATGTTGTTATGAAGAGTAGTATGTGGTATTTAAGTGATTTTCCTCCTAACAGAAAGGACATTGACACTAAAAGGGTACAGAAGAAGAAATGCAAACATGATGGAACAAATGACACGTATAAGGCTAGACTTTTTGCAAAAGGTTATGCTCAAGAAAGAGACATTTATTTTGATGAGACCTTTGCACTTACATGTCGAATGACTACCATTCATAGCATATCTACACTAGTAACCCATCATCGTTGGACATTAAAACTGCATTTCTTAATAATGACTTACATGAACAAGTGTATGTTTTTCAGCCCCCATGATTTTGTGTAGAAAGGGCATGCAAACAAAGTGTGCAAGTTGGAAAAGGTATTATATGGTTTGAAGCAAGCACCACATGGTTGGTATGAAAAGATACATGTGTACTTGATTGCACATGGTTTTGAGAATAGTCCATCTGAGACCACCTTATATGTTCAACGTGGAAATGATGTGCTTCTAATGATTGTTGTGTATTCTGATGACATGCTACTCACTGGTCCTAATGAGAATCATATTGCTGATTTTAAGGCTGATTTGCATGCCTCATTTGAGAAGGAAAATTTGGCGCATTAGCATCATTAGTTGGGCATTCAGTTTATGCAGGTTGGTGGTGGAACAACTCTAGACCAAACAAACTATATTGACACATTATTGTAGCATTCTAGCCATGAAGATTGCAAACCTTGCCAATCCTATGGAAACAGGTTTGTGGTCAAGTCTTCATGATACTCGATGTAGAGGAGGTACTGGGGTATCCACTTTAACAAGAGCAGAAAATATGCACTTCTAGTACTTCGTCTAC